>VZRR01001191.1:560328-682747 GCA_013398015.1 Oreocharis arfaki | reverse complement strand
AGAGTTACTCCATCATAGGTGCATAATCCAGTGTTAAATTTCATGCCACTGATGATCGCCCAGTGCTCCAGTCTATCTAGATCACTCTGCAAGGCCTTTTTTTCCCTCTAGAGAGTCAACACACATCCCAGATTCGGATCATCAGCATAACTGCCAATGGGGCCTTCAACTCCTGACTCTTGATCATTGATAAAAATCTAAAACTGAACTTGCCCTAGAATTGTGCTCTGAGGAACACCACTGGTGACCAGTCAGCAGCCCCTTTCACTACAACCCTTTGGACCTGTCCTTCCATCAGTTTTTCACCCAACATCATGAACCTGCTCCTGCAGCAGCTGGATAACTTCCAGAAAGATGATGTGGGATGCAGTGTCAAAAGCCTTACTAAAATCCAGGAAAACTACATCCACCACCTTCCCTCCATCCATGGGGCAGGTATGTAGAAGGGTATCAGTTGGTCAAATTTTCCCTTTGCGAACACACATTGACTGTGCCTGATGATTGCATTGTTATTTAGATGCCTTTCAACAGGATTCAGTATCATCTTCTCCATTATTTTCCAGGTGCCAAAGGTAAACTCACAGGTCTGTAGTTTCCTAGATCTTCCTTCTCGCTCTTCATGTAAGTTTGAATAACATTGGCTAGCTTCCAGTTTTCAAGGACCTCCCCAGACTCATTCTTCTCACAAAGAAACCAGAAAGGGTAATTGAAAAGCCGTTGTACAGAAATAAATTTAAAAAATGTTCTGTGTCTTTTTATAAAACTTAGTAGCTAGGAAGCAAAGAAACAATACTTGCTTATAAATTATTTGCAGGGGAAAAGGTAACTGAACCATGATTTTTAATTATTAGGAGCTTAAGATACTGTGTAAATAGAAGCAGCAGGAGGAAGGGAAGGAAAAACCTAGCTTTGATTGTTTGCTTGTTTGATTGCTTCTCGTTTGGTTTCCATTTTAACCAATCATGCTAAGTCTATGCATAAATAATGTTCCATATTCATTTTCGATTAAAAAAATACATAGAAATGACTGCATAAGAAGCAGCATGGTAATGCTTTCAGCAGTGTGATGGAGATTAAGAAACAAAAGGAAACTTTTCCCTAAGTCTGAATTAAGAAGTATCTAGGGTAATCAGCGATTTCAGATATTTTCAGTCAGTAGGGGTTTGGTGGGACAAGAAAAAGGAGTAGGTTGAAATAGAGAAGTGGAAGAAAAATCAATTTCTGGGAAGTGTGTAAAATACCTAGCATTTGCATTAAAGTTTGTGTCTTTCATGCCATTGGTTCTTGGGTCTCTTTTAATTGTTATGATTTTATACTTTGAGTTATCTCAACTTTTAATTCTTTTCTTCATCTCAAAGAGTTTCTGGTCCAATGCTAAGTCCTGTTTCTCATCTCATGAGGTACTACTTCATGTTCATCTAATAAGGAAGTATGCTTATTTTGGTAGTGGTCTCATCATAGGATTGGGACACATATAAGCATCTTTCAAATAAAGAAAGCCACGAGGAGACATATCTAGTAGCTTTTCAGGCATAAGGAGTCTCAGTGAAACTTGAGACCCTTCTACTATGAAAATGGCAGTATGGGCTAATGTGAGTTTTGGAACTTACACCATGACCATGGTCCTGTGTTAATTACTTCTCTTAGAGGAAAGATCTCAAGGCACTGTAGATTAAGCAGGATCCTAAATCAAATCTTCTCTTTCTACAGAAATGTTACACTATTATTGTCAGCTGTTTAAGTTAGCTGAGTTGCCATCCTTGATTCTATTTTGCAGTTTATTCTGTAGAAATTTCACATAGTGGGATTTGCAATTACTTGTGGTATTTTCCAGCTCTGTATCTCCTCCCAGACTATCCTTTGAAGTTGTCCCCACTGAATACTTTTACTAGATTATGTGATTAAATGTACTTTTACCTATCCAGAATTAGCTTAGCTTTTCATTTTCTCTTATAAAATAGGAAAAGCTTTGCCAAGTAGTTGTCTTTCTTCTAAGCAGAGGATCTGACATTGGTAATGCACAAGGCTTCAAAGTTGAATATGTAGTATCACACAACCGTTGATAGCTTTTCAAGTGCAGAGCAGGGAGCAGTCAATAGATAGTGCTCAATTTCTTGTTCTTCTGTCTCTTGGTGAACTGCTTTAGGCTTACTGAGATGTGAATTGATGACAAAAGACTGCACAGCAAGCATGCAGGGAGGGGACATACAGAGGCAGCCATGTGGCAGGGTTTAAGTACAAATGTATCAGGTAGGCAGCAACAAATGAAATGTCCCCTTGAACACCAAGACCAGGACAAGGTAACATGTTTGTTCTGATGTCCATGAAAGATATACACAGGAGACTCCAGAGCCTTAAACTTGTTTTGAGTTTCATGACACTGGCATGCTGTGTGTGGCTAGTGAGTTGTGCGGTACTGTCCTCGTGACTCTAACAGCCCTTTCATAAGGATAATTCAGAAAAAAACCTGACTTCCTTTAAGGAGCAACTTGATCCTCATGGAAAGAGGTATATTAGAGGTAAGTGTGCCTGAGCAAAGGATATACACTGGGTCAGAAGATCCCCTTGAGTCCAGTTTCTTAATATAAATGGAAAACGGTCTTGAGCTGCCTTCTTTGCTGCAGTTGTAATTGGTGCCTTTGAGCAGGCTTTGCCAGAGGCATTGCCTTAGCTGAACTTTAACTGCTTGTAAAGGACCTTCTTTAATATGCTTTGGTCAGTGCAATCTAACTTTTTATAACATTTTTAATGAAACTTTTTTTTGCCCTTAGTTTTATGGACTTCCTGAAACGCCAGAGAAAAAAAAGTAATTAAGTAGAGTAATGGTCTTAAATGCAGTTCGTAGTTCTTTGTCGATACATTTTAAAGAATGCTTTCTGCAGAGCAAAATCCCACAGGAAAATTAATGTGCTCCAAATGATATTACCTACACTATTTTATTATTTTAGAAGAAAACAAAAAGAGGGAAATTTTGGGGTTTTCATCACGTAACAAGGCTGAAGCAAGTATTAGTTTTGTCTTTGCCATGTCTTTGCCATGTCTCTTTCACAGTGATATTTTCTAAAAAGCCAAAAGTTTTTTCTCGAGTCTAAAGAGAAGTTTGTGTGAAGGGAAAACCTATGTGCATTTCAGTCACTTCATTCTCAATCTGCAATCCCCAAAACTCATGTTCAATAGCCACCTAATTACAGGCATATCTTGTCTGTCGTCACCTCAGTTTCTCAGGGTGAACTTTCTTTATGGCCTCAGATTTTATGGGTGCCCACAGGTGCTTCAGGTTGGTTCTGATTTCACCATGGAGTCTACAAAAAAATATAAAGCAACACATACCAGTTTTCTGAAATGAATGCAGCTAAAACCATCCACATGCTTTTCCTTTACTCAGAACATGCACTAGGGTATGGATTCTTGTTCTGCATGCTTCTGTTTCCCAGTCTGGTTCTTCACCCATCCTCCTCTCTGGGTACCAAAACTGAGGGTCTGAAAAATTGTTTCAAAGTGGTCTTAAAGAATTTTAGGAATGTCACAACACTGAAGATTGTTGTATATATTACAGGGAGGACTTACACCATTGCTGGAGCACAAATCATCCTGCATTCTTCATTACTGGTTTTGGATGGCATTGTTTTATTTTCCTGGACTGACTGCAGCGCACTCGGTTTCATTCTTTTGCAGAAAGGAACAGCTTCGGCAGGAAACGACATCTGTTCTCCTGCTAAGAGACAGAGAGCAGAAATGTACTCCCATAGGACTGCGGAACTAAGATACATGTTTCCTGTTCATGCACATGAAAACTGGGAAGGTGTCAATGAAGGTCCATGAAAATACAGGGCGCATCTTTGTAATTATACAGGCAGAAGGATATTTGCATCTAAACGTAGTAGTAGATTGTCCTACCTCTTTCTGCAATACTATGACTCCCAAATGCAGATGCATTTTAAACATTTTAAAACTGCACTTTATGCAATTTTAGGAAGAAGAAATCCATACATAGAAGTCTTCTGTGGAGACATATGTAAAATAAGTGCTTTTTCTCTCCTTTTAGACATTTAGAAAATATGCAGAGATTCAAAATCTTCATATTTGCCTCTCATAATTAGACTTTGTAAAAAAAAGATTTTGCCTACTCTACATGAAGGCACAGAATTTTGTAAATATATAAGCAAACATAGGGAGTTGCTGTCTGCTGGTAACTTTTTTCACAGTTGTGTTTCCAGGATAGAGAAGACAAGTCTGCTACTCTACCTTCTAACTCAACAACTAACTATCATCTAACTAGCTGTGGAGCTAGTTGGCTATAACCAAGACAGAATAGTATAACTGTAAGGAGTGTTTCAGAAATCTCTGTGAATTTCCCATGGCATTAAAAATCTGGTTTACACTACTGGACCATGATTTTTTTAGGTCTGTTCAGGTATGGCTAATTTTCAAAGGGACAAAATAAGGGGAAAAAAAAAGTTTAAGAAATCTGATGAGGAATAGGAAGTGTTGGGAGAAATGCCCAGCTGTGTCTTAAGAAATATATCATGTAAGACATTTATACAAGAAAATAAGGGTTATCAAATAATGAAGAAGTCATGCACATTTTTTTTTTCAAATACACTGAAAAGGTTCTTTTATTTCTTTCCAGAAATGAAGCCAAAATTAATTCCTTGCTCTTACTGCCTCATCTCAGTCAATGCTATGTGCTGTTGTATCCATTGGTTGCACGTAACATAAACAAATATAATGACTTAGTTGCTTACCAAAAATCTGTTATCGTAGTGAGAAAACCTGTGGTATGACAGCTCACGAAATTACAAATTAGAGACAAAAATTTTCAGGTAGTCTACACGAAGAGTATACTGTGTCAGTTTGGACTGGTCTCTTCTATGTTCAAATTTGTGCTTGTGAGTTTTCCTCTGTCCCAAATCCTTTTATTACAAAAAAGTATTGAAAAGAATTTTGCTGGAGAGAAACTATTTATATTGATAGACTGTGTCACAACAGATGTTCTGGGTTAGAATATAATATCTCTTTATATAACAGCCACAAAAAATATTGTCTGATCTGTCATACGATTGCTTACAAAACAAATTAACTTTTAGAATGAGGATTTGTACGGAATTCTCATATGATTGTGTGGGAATTTTTTAACTCTCATAAATTAACTCGTATGTTAGTGCCAATTGCACTATTTCATTAACAGACATGTCTCCCTTATGACCATCAGGTTCACTTCATAGGGGAACGTAGTAAAGCCTTTTTTCTTATCTAGCCTAAATTTTTTGTTGGCTAATATGATCAGCTACAGCCTCTCTGCTGAATTTTTTGAAATTACTAAAATTTTATTTCATTGTAGAAAATACATTTAAAAATTGCTTTTTTTGGCTAATGTTCCTGATGGGCTAAAACCGTACTACCTGAGTCTTTATTTTTTTCAATTTTTAAGATCCACGTAAATTTAATCGTTGCATAACTATTTATTTTGCCTTAATTTAAATTACACAAAAATTTCTAAGCCTTTAATTCACATATTATTTTAATTTCTAATAATTTACAGCTTCATTGCACAATTCTCCTCCCATTTGCTGATGGCAAAGGTATGCAGTTGTACTTTTCCATGCAAGTTCATGCATCATGGCAAAGTAGACATAACCTGAGAAGACCAGCGTCGAAAATACTCACCCTACTTATTGTCCTAGTTCCCTATGTGCAAATGAGAATAGAATATAGGTTTTGTGGGCCATTGCAAACAGAGTACTATGAGACCCTTAGAATATTCTGTAAAATACACATTCCGGCCTCTACTTTAGAGTCCGTCCTGTGTTGCCCATCCCTTAAGTTCCTGTAAGCTTTACAAACAGAAGAGGTTTCATCAGGAACTGATGTCTGACAAATATTGACAACTGGCTTAGTGTCAAATTTCCTTCATCAAAAATTGGGAGCTTTTGAGTCCTAAATCACAGCTCTTACATTATGCCTAATTTACAGGGAGTTTTGGATCTTCCCTCAGTCTGAGATGGGAGCCCAAGCTCCTATCTCCGATAGAGGCAAGATTTATTTCCAACCAGAGCAGATACTTTTGATCTCCAGCTCCTACTGAGCTGGGAAGTTAGAGGAAGTACCTGTCCTTCATAGTTCCAGTCAGCTTTTGGACATCTTGCTCCTGCTGTGTGTTAAAATAGATTTTAACTCTTGAGTTTGATCATGTTCTCCATT
This sequence comes from Oreocharis arfaki, assembly GCA_013398015.1. Classification (NCBI taxonomy): domain Eukaryota; kingdom Metazoa; phylum Chordata; class Aves; order Passeriformes; family Paramythiidae; genus Oreocharis; species Oreocharis arfaki. The sequence continues at coordinate 676,546 of VZRR01001191.1, read as the reverse complement.
TTCAGGGACAGCAGTGATCAATATTTTTTCTCAGAATGTTCATTTATTAGTCAATTGCTTTTTTTTTTGTAAAAGCTTCAACTCTTGGCGAGCTCCTATTATGTTTTCTATTCTATTTGCTCTGTTTTCTCAGTTGTGTCACATGGAAAATGACTGAGAAATTTAAGTAAATATATTGTAAGAGAATGACACATTTTGCTTTTTAAAAATGTAACCATATGCAATGGTTTCACAGATAAAAGTTTTAAATTGGTATAGTTGCTTTGGTATTCAGGTTTCTATGCATAGAAAAATTCCAGAAGTTTCCACCATAAACCCATTAGAATATTTTCTGATAAGAACACAATTTTAGGCTTATTTTTTGGTTTAGAACAAATTCTTGGAGTGACTGTCAAGGCTTGTGTGAAGATCTGGTTGAAAGGAGATGATCGAGAGCAGCAGAGTCTGATCTGTACAGCAGGGCTGACGGAAAGCCACACCAAGTTTGGCAAGTGAAAGGCAGCCTTGGTGCATCTGGTTTCACCTGGAAAAATGTTGATTTTTAAATTATTCCTTATATAGTGATGAGTACAAAAACAGTCATTTGACAATACCATCCTCAAAATCCCTGTGGGACAGGGGTGGCATGGTGTTTCAATGAGTTGGGAAGGGTGTCAGAATCTTTCTTAAACTGAACAGCGCAGCCCCCTGTCTTCAAATATAATCATGAGCAAAAAGGGATAAATGTAGTTTTTTGTCATGTAGAACCACCCATAGGCATTTGGTGACAATTTAGGGTTTCTTGAAACACGCTGAATGCTAAGAATACACTTATTTACAGGAAGAATTTGATACATTCTTTCTCTGAAGAAAGGTTGCCAAAAAATGTGTTCAACAGCAACTAGAGAAGTTCTCCCTGAGAAGTTACAGGAGAAAAGAAAAAAGTGAAATTGTAGTGGAAGTACCTTACGGCCACCTCTGTAATAGGTGGTTGTGCCAGGAAGCACAGTGAGCATTAACCTTGCATTATGTTTCATTTCTATAACTTATTTTGTGTATTATTGGTTTATTGTTAGTTAGTGATGAAAAATTTTTTCCACACCGTATGTTGTAAGCAAATTTTTGGCATCATTCCTTTGTCCTTTATTTAAGTGCAGTATGTTTCTTATAACAAGACACTGAATTCCAGTAATAATAAGATATCCTAAAAATGTGAAAAAAGGAAAAAGGCATGCATTTTTTGAGCCATTTTCTTTTTCTCACTTTTGCATACAAAAAGTTCAACAAAAGGTTACTATAATTTGCAGTAAATTGCATAAAATTGACTTGTTGTTAACTATCAGCATGTTTATTTACTTAGGTTGTATAGAAACACTTTTTGGAAAAGCGGAAATATAGTTGATACAATTGAAATAAACTCAGCATGCAAGCAGAAATTGTCTTTGAAATCGTTGTATGGCATATTAGTTCTCTTCATTCAAGAAATACTTAGCATATAGGTAATTACTCTTTAGTAACCTCAAACAGAAATATTTAATAGCTGTAGGAAGGGCATTTAGAGAGCTGTGTGAATTTTCAGAGGGAGTACTTTGTCATATAATTTTGAACAAATGTTTTTACTATGAATTCCTTTCCTCTGTGTTAAAATAAGAATGTTCCATTTGGCTTCCTTTTCTACAAGTATTTAATCTTGCCATTAAAACAAACATTCTTCTGTAGAAATCTACTGCAATTTTTTTGTACACATGCTTGAATTTTTTGCATTGCAATGCTTGCACTTGCATTATTTAATTTTAAAGATGAAAAGCTTAAGCACCGCTTCCAAATTGCCGGCCCCAAAATCAGTGTCTCCTCATGTGACCCAAGCCATCTCCACAGTTTTCTGAGCTGAGTATCAAAGCCCTGGACTTCTTTATGCAATTAGAATTTGCCACCACATCTCCTTAGCCTAAAGAAAGTAGTAGAAGATGTTTTCAGTTAATAAGTAATGATGCCATGATTTCAGTGTGAATTACATGATGCCAGAAACCATCTTGACATAACTGTCTTTTGAGTTGTTTATAATTTATCTGTCCAAAACTCTGATTGGAGATACAATATTTTTTCATCTCTACACAGTTGTCAACTAGGCTGAGTTTCAGCAAACCATGTCAGAATAAGTTTTCAAGCAGGTGGATGTTGGGTTTAAGTTCTTTCACTTGGCTCTTGACATAGTCATCCTTCTCCTCTCTCAAACTATTTATCTCTTTTGTAACTTTGGTGAATGTTTTTGTTACCTGGATGGTGTATCTGTTCTCAGTCACCAGTCCCTCGGTAAGGCATACCTCTGTAGCACAAGCACTGTATTACCTGAGCAAAGTTCACAGCCAAGTAAGTCATATTGGAGACAGTATAAGTAACACTCATAGAAACACTTTCCATTCATAATTTACTTAAATAAGCCTGTAAATTGGTTCTTATCATGTCATCATAGAATATCCTTAGTTAAAAGGACCTTCAAAGTCCAGTTCCTGGGAGCTGATGGTGATTAATAAAATTCTTTCCAAACTAAATTTAGAGCTGGATTGTCACTTTCAGTCCTCCAAGAAATCTATTTTCTGGAGTAGATTTTCTGCACTGTTCACCTTTTCTCTAGATTTTCTCAGTTATTTATACAAGTTATCTTTTAGGATGCCCTACTCCTAGACAGATGTGACAGCATTCCCAATCCCTGTTCCATTCACTAAATGACACAAAGGGGAAGTTCCATTAGCATTATTGTTGCAGTAATGAGTTACAACCATTCAGGTTGTCTGATTGTCTGTAAATGGACTGGACAGCAGTTTTCTCTATTTTCTCTTGATTTGTCCATCATTGTCCATTTTCTGTTTGCTTTGTTGTACACTGTTGTCTGACAGCTATCTTCTTCATGGCAAATGTAGAAGAGGCAGCAGACTGCTTCCATTACGTATTTTAGGGAAGCCCCACTTTCACTTTTCTTAACATGTGCCCCTAAGTTAATCCTTTTAGTTGTGTTCTATCCTGCCTTTTTTTTTTTTCTTACCATTTTAACATTTTTCGCTTCTCACACCAGTCATGCCTATGACATACCAATCCCAACCTTTCTGGTGCTTCCTTCCCTTCTTTCCACTGATTTGGTCATTAATACTTCCTATGGTTCTTGGTGCTTGCCTTACTCTCTGTGTTTACCCCTCTCACCTGTTTCAGTGTTGTGCTTACTTCTTTGTGGTAGCCTTCAAGAGAGTCATTGTTACCAGGCAGGAATTCTTCAGTCGTGTTTTCTCTTCTATTTTCCTGTCCCTTCTAGAAATTTAGGACATTAACTACTGGTTAGTATTTCTCAGAGCTATTTTAACCCAGTTGTCTCAGCCATGTACATTTGCAATGCTGTGTCTCACACAAGAAATGAGAACTTCATGACTTCTTCCAAGTCAGAGTGACATGTCTGCTACAGTCCTTACCTTCATAGCAACCATAGCACCTTCATGACCTCTCTTTTTTGGCCACATTACCTGCTCTCTCCCAAAGGCTTGTCCTTACTCTTCCTATCTCTTTAATTCCATGGTTTTTTGCCAACATTTTATCTGGTCTGTACTTGCTCTTTTGCATCTCTTATATGTAGATGTTGCCTCCTTCTCCAGTCATTGTCCCCAGTAGAAGTTTTGCTCAGGCTTCTTGCAATTTCTCTATACTCCTGCCCTCAACCGCAGATTTTGCCCTGTCGCATCGCTGGAAGCTTCTACTGTCTTATTAAGTAACCTCTTCGCAGGCAGTTTGCAGGACATCTGCAACTCCTTGACTGCTTTCTTCCATCTCAAAATCTTGTTTCCAGAATGCTTTTTCTCAGTAGTTACTGCTGTGGCTCATGTAAGTTTTGTTTTGGGTTTTTTTTACATTTCTCGCCATCTGTATGGGGTGCTATTACCAGATCCATTTGTGGAACTTTAAACTGGATTCAGGCAAATGATGTAGAATGGTATCATTTCTCCCCATTATGACTTCCAGCAGATCGTTCAATTTTTTACTTTTACAGGGAAGCAAGAATGAAATGAATATTACTGCCCACAAAGGAGGAAAAGGTGCCTTCACTGTTGGGCAGTGGCATAGAATGTGAGCCTGAAGTATTTTTTTCTCAGTGAATATGCTGTTGAACAAGTCTTCTAAAAGGAGGGGTATTTTCTTGCTGTCTTGTATCACATATTTTACCAAATCAGCAAAAGAAACCTGGAAGTGGGTCTTTTTACCTAATGTGAGGAGAAATAGCTAACTCAATGAAGAGTGTGCGCTTCACATACCTGCAATCTTACATACTTCGTAATTTACAGAAGCTGTGTAGTCTGGCAAAATAACTTAATGAAGCCTCAGTCTCTGGAAAAGAAAAGTGCTTAGTTTATGTGCCATATCACAGGCAATTATTTGGGAGAGGAACTGGGACAGAAATGGACATGTAGGCATTCAGTGGCAAAAGACATCTCAGGAGCTAAACTTCTGTTTCTCAGTGTGCTAATTCATGAGTGCCATTACAGTTTAGTGAATTGTCTAATTAGGTGTGATCAGCTGCCTGTTGATGAACATAGCACTCAGTTCACATTTATTGGATACTAATGGATGATACTTCTCATGCTTACACTGACCATAAGATCATAGTAATTATACGTTATTTCACATGTAGCCTATATTATGTTCATAAGGCTCCTGCCTGAGATTTTATATAAATTTAGTCTGCACAAGCCTGAGAATGCCTGCCTTGGGCTGTGGTTAAAGTATACCAGACGTGCTATACTTATTGCTAGCACAAAAACTGAGCACAAAAATGTCAAGTGAAGCTAATTATTTTTTCTTAAAATTTAGTAAGAATCTCCAAAAAGCTGACTATCTGCATGCAGAATTTCTGAAAAAAATTTAACTGCCACTTGAGGGGGTTCAGTCTCACATTTCTAACTCCCTGGTGCAACGATCCATTTGCAATTCTGCCATTTCTTTACAGCTGAGTCCCTAAAATTGGAGAGCGGGAAGTGGAAGGACATGTGCTCTTTTACACAAGCATTTTTATGTTGCCAGATTGCGTGTTGGCATTCTAAGGAAAAGTGGTAATATAAATCCCTTGTAGCAAAGCTGTATTAGCTGAAGTAAAAGAGGGTGAAGCATCAGAGGTAAACAAGATGGAAGTGGGGAAGGTTGTTACAGAAAGTAGTAGTGAATGACTGTCAGTGTGTGACACATCCTGCCTTTGGCCTGTGGGTTTTAGTTTTGGTTGGCAATACTCTCTGGTATTATTGGCATCAGTTAGCATCATTTATCTCAGTGGGAGATGCTTTTGAGGTAAGGCAAAGCTGCAATGCAGCTACTATGTCAGAACTAGCAGCTGTGTCCTGAGATCATCTCTGCAGCTCAGCTGTTCAGAAAAAATATTTTAATATCCCTAAAGGTTTGAATCTTCCTGTTTGTTACCAGGTAAAGATATTTTCCTTGTGAGTGAAGCAAGAACACAGGACTTCATCTGTGATGCTATTGTTTTCTGTACAGATTGCATTGACTATTTTTTTTTGCTTGGACAGCCGTCTAAATCATCATCAGAACCTTGATGGTTGTCTATGTGAATAAAGGGTTTATATGCACATCATTTTAGAAGAGCGGTGAGTGTCTTTGAGATTTGTATGTGGCATCTTTCCAATTGTCATACATCTCTAAGGAGCCATGCATTTGGCAGCTCTGTTCCCACAGGCCGCATTTAGACAATGGCAGTTACACCGTATTGCATAACTGCATCCCAAGAGGCACCCAAGCTTCCCCTTTGTTGAAGGAGAATGATGAAGGAGAATAGGAGAATAGGAGAAAAAGAAAAAATATATATATGTACTGGATAGGGTTTATGTCTTCGTATCACATCTTACAAGCTAGTTTCCCAAGGACAGGAATACCAGGAAATATATCATAACAGGAAAAAGAGTTACTGTCTTAACAGTCTGAATAACATTCTGGCACCTTCAGTGTCTCCAAGAAATTAGTGATTCTCGTACTTTCTGAAAAATCACCACAGACCTTCTTTGGAAACATTTTTCTGTAAGTCCTTATGAAGAAAGTGGGTTTGGATATAGAAGAGGATGTTAAAAATTGCAGGCCAGATCACAGTTGCTACTGTGACTTAGAAGAGCTTCAGAGTCTTCCCCAAACTTTGCTATGGCTGCTTCCCTTTCTGGAATGGTTTGAATAGGCTGACACACAAAGACTTTATCTTTGGCCTACTTTCATGGAAATTTGGTATTGCATTTTGAGGCTAAACTGCCCAGAAACTCATGCTGTCTTTCATATGCTGGAGACCCATGTTCCCTGAGCCTCATATTCTTCCAGAAGGAGGCTCAAAATCCGTCTCTTGGACTGTCCTTTGTTACCTTCTGTCATTCCAGATGCCACCAGAGAAAAAAAGATGGAAATTTGATGCTCAGTATGTTTCAGCTGCCACAAATATTTGTCTAACCATTATCAAGGTAGCTTGGTGGTGGAAGATAACATCCTTTTCCTGTTATTGTATCATCTTTAGAGCTTTTGTTCTTAAAAATCTCGGATAGTCTTGTCCTCCTCCTCTTTATCCAAACATAATTTGTTAACAAAGTGAAAAGAAGAAGAGACGAAAATATCTAGTAGAAGAATAGAGAGGAAGTTGAGTGCTTCAAAACAGTTTAAAATAAAAGTTTAAATTGTGCAGATGGTATTCTTCATTACTAGTTTTCCAAAACAAGCTTTTCAAAAAACCTCTTAATTTTCTTCCAAGCTAATTTTCATGGTCTTCCCTGTTTTTATTTAAAAAGGTCACTTTTTCTCATGCCTTCTCTGTTTTTTACTATCACAACCTGGTACAAAGATTCATCTCTAGAGAAGTACAAGAAAATTGAAATTGATTTTCATCACAGCAATCAACAGTATTTTGAGTAGGATGAGTTTGCAAGATGACTGCCTAAAATTGTAAATGAACAGCATAAACCTTGTGAAGGTTTATACTTCAGCTCTTGAAATTCTTAATTATGTGAGTTCCATCATTTGAATAGCACTAAGACTTAGTAAGTTTGCAGGAATATCTTGCAACTAATCTGAACTGCTGGGTCCTATATGAACATTGAGTAGCTACAGTTTCCCAGCTGAGTGGTACCATTCTGAAGTCTTGCCAGAAATGTTCAGTGTACTTTCTTAGGAAATATCAGCAGGATCATAAGTTAGTTTGCATACTAAAGAGTAAATTGGGGAGCACTGTGTCCTGGGTTGCAGTGTATTCTATTACCACCTTTGCGAACTGTGGAACCAGGTGGGGCAGTGTTTCCTTGCCTCCTCCCTCTGGACTATCTCCTGTTAATGGCCCCATCAGTGCCTCACCACCCCATTGTGAGATGCTCTGCCTGGGAGGGGGCACTGAACATTTCCCACCTGGATATAATCAGAGGTTTTTCAGGCACAAGGGAGCTTTTTCTCCGCTGGACTTCCAGAGGACGAGAAGTCCAGTATTTTCACCACTGGACCTTCAGGCAAGGACCAGACCGTTTTCCACAGGACCACTGTTTTAACAGAACCATCGCACCCACCCTGCTCACCTGTGACCAGCGCTGCTCCAAGAGGAGAAGCTGCCTGGCAGCCTAGAAGGCTGCACTGGGTGACTGTGCTGTTATAACTGCCATAGTCATTGTTGTTTATTGTTTTGTTTTGTTTTATATATATATATTAGTAAAGAACTGTTATTCCTATTTCTCATATCCTTGCCTGAAAGCCCCTTAATTTCAAAATTATAATAATCCAGAGGGAAGGGGGTTGCATTTCCCATTTCAAAGGGGGCTTCTGCTTCCCTTAAACAGACGCCTGTCTTTCAAACCAAGACACACTATTTCTAGAGATGATTAAACATTAATAATCCCTTTGAGAAATTATCATTTGGAGATGCATACTGTGGACAAAGTTCAGCTTTGACATTTGATTTCAAGCTTCACATACTTTATCGGACTGAGGGTATAAACTATCTCCAACCTTGCCAACAATTACTTTGGCTTCTTTGGAAGGTGAAGTATATTGTGATTATAATAAATAAATGTTAAATGTCATTTGATTTCTTTTCAAGTAATGTCATGGTACCTTACTTCTAATTGCATTACCAGGTAATTAAGAGAATAGAAAATGAAATTATGGAAGCCAGCATGGGACATTCTTAGCATCAGTATTTTAATATTGATTACATTATAGCATGTTTCATAAAACTATATGTTCAAACAGCACTTGTAGACAGAAATATTTAAAGGTCTCCTGTCTCGAATAACGTTTTGTGCATGCTATTCTGAGAGTGTGGTTAAGAGATAACAGAAAAAAACTTTTTTTTTTGGCTTTATGCTTTGTATTGTATTGTGGCTAGTGAAATGNTTAGCATCAGTATTTTAATATTGATTACATTATAGCATGTTTCATAAAACTATATGTTCAAACAGCACTTGTAGACAGAAATATTTAAAGGTCTCCTGTCTCGAATAACCTTTTGTGCATGCTATTCTGAGAGTGTGGTTAAGAGATAACAGAAAAAACTTTTTTTTTTGGCTTTATGCTTTGTATTGTCTTGTGGCTAGTAAACTGGTAACAATAAATGAGAAGGCTGAGGTACTCAACAACTTTTATGCCTCTGTCTTCAGTGGCAACCTCCCTTCCCACACCTCTTTAGTGGATGGACAGCGAGATGGAGAAGGGAGGCAAAGTTCTTCCCACTGTATGGAAAGATGAGGTTCATGACCTGAGGAAACTGAACATATATTAGTCTGTGGTACTTGATGAAATGAATCCCAGAGTCCTGAGGGAACTGGCTGATGTTGTTGCAAAGCCAATCTTCATGATATTTGAAAAGTCATGGCAGTCCCAGGTGACTGGAAAAGGACAAACATTGTACCATCTTTAAAAAGGGTAGAAAGGAGGATCTGGGAACTGCTGACCTGTCAGCCTCGCCTCTGTGCCTGGTAAGGTCATGGAACAGTTCCTTGTGGAAGCTATGCTAAAGCTCATGGAGGGCAGTGATGTGATTTGAGACAGCCAGCACGGCTTTACCAAAGGCAAGTCCTGCCTGACAAACCTAGTGTCAGACGGGAACACTAGTGACTTTCTGTGTTGTAGTGACTACATCAGTGGACATGAGAAGGGCTACAAATGTCATTTATCTGGACTGTTAGGTGGATAAAAAAGTAGTTGGATGGTCACATCCAGAGGGTAGTGGCCAACAGTTCAGTTGATGGACATCAGTGACAAGTGGTGACCCTCAGAGATCTGTGTTGGAACCAGTGTTATTTAATATCTTCATTATGAGGTTCAAAAGGCCAGATGCAAAATGTTGTACCTGGAACTGGGCAACTCTCAATATCAGCACAGGCTGGGCTGAACAGATCAAGAGCAGCCCTGGAGCTATGCTGGTTGACAAGAAGCTGCACATGACCCAGCCATGTGCACTCACAGCCCAGAAAGCCAAATGTGTCCTGGGCTGCATCCAAAGCAGCGTGGGCAGCAGGGGAGGGAGGGGATTTTGCCACTCTGCTCTGCTCTGGTGACACCCCACCTGGAACACTGCATCCAGCTCTGGGGTGCTCAGTCCTCAGCACAGGGAGGACATGGACCTGTTGGAGCAAGTCCAGAGGAGGCGATCAAGACAATCAAAGGGATGGAGCACTTCTCCGGTGAGGGAAGACTAAGACAGCTGGGATTGTCCATCCTGGAGAAGACAAGGCTCCCAGTTTAACTAATTGTGGCCTTCACTATTTGAAGGCAGCCTTCAAGAAGGACAAAAAGCAACTTTTCACAAGGGCGTGTAATGACACCACAAGGGGAACAAATTCAAACTGGAAGAGGGTAGGTTTAGATTAGATATTAGGAAGAAATTCCTCAGTGCAATGGTGGCGAGGCACCGGAACAACTTGCCCAGAAAAGTTGTGGATGCCTAATCTCTGGGAGTATTCAAGGCCTGTCTGGATGGGATTCTGCACAAGTTGGTCTAGTTAGCGGTATCCCTGCCCATGGCAAGAGGAATTGGAACCATATGGTCTTTAAAGGCCCCTTCCAACCCTGTTTTATGACTCTGTGATAACCCTTGTCTAACCCTTGTCTTGGGAAAGGCAGAAATTGTAATATATAAGTGGCAACGTCTATTGTGCCTGGCTGAGACGGACTTAATTTTCCCATAGCAGCCCTCAAAGTGCTGTGCTCTACATTGGTAGCTGGAAAGGTGTTGACAACACACCAGTATTTTGGGTAATGCTGGGCAGCACTGGTGCAGTGTCAGCACTGTTTCTATCATCCTGCATCACATCAGTAGGCTGGGAGCGGGCAAGATCATGGGAGGTGACAAAACTAGGTCAGCTGACCCAATTTGACTAAAGGGATGGATGTTCCATACCATATTACATCAGCTCAGATACAAAAACAAAGAAAAGGAGGAGAAAGGGAGGCATTTGTTATTTACAGTGTTTGCCTTCCAGAGCAACCCCCGTGTATGTCGCAGCCCTGCTTCCTGGGAAGTGGCCAGATGTTGCTTGTTAATGGGAAGTACAGAACAAAATAATTTTTTTTCTTTGTGCATGCACAACTGACTGCTTTTGCTTTAGTGAACTGTCTTATTTCAACTTACAAGTTGTTTTCCATCTAATTTTTTATTCCCTGACCAGCTCAGCAGGAGTGATAGAGGGGTTTGGTGGACACCTGCCATCCAGCCAAGGTGAACCCACCACACAATGTTGTGTTATACTACATGCCACACTGTGTTTGGTTAAGCTTTTTTGTCAAGACACTTAACATTTGCATATTGATAGTGACGTAGTTTAACCCCAGCCAGTAGATAAGGACCCCTCAGCTGCTCACTTAAACTGCTCTGTTGGATGGGGGAAAACCCAGAATGGTAAAAATGACACGACACATAGGTTGAGATAAAGGCAGTTTAGTAGATAGAGCAAAAGCTGTACAGACAAGGAATTCATTTGCAACTTCTCATCTGCAGACAGGTGTTTAGGTGTCCAGGAAAGCAGGACTCCATCACACACAACAGTCACTTGGGAAGACACACATTATTGCTTTGAATGTCCCCTTCTTCCTTCTCCTCCCTGCTTCATATGTGGAATATAAAACCCTATGCTGTGGAATACCTCTTGGGTCAGCTGTGGTCTACTGTCCTGGCTGTGTCCCCTCCCAGCTCCTTGTGCACCCCCAGCCTCCTCACTGGTGAGGTGGGTGAGGAGCAGCAAAGGCCTTGGCTCTGTGTAAGCCCTGCTCAGCAGTAACAAAATCATCCTTGTGTTACCAATCCTGTTTCAAGCACAGATCCAACACACAGCCTTATACTAGAATAGAGAAAATTAACTCTATCCCATCCAAAACTCACCATAGATAGCTATTGATTTCTTGTCACTATGGAAGTGTGACAAAATTACTGATATTCAGCTTGGCTTGCAATGTGGCTAGTACATGCTATACAGACCCAGCATGCCCAGTTACTGGTTTCTTACACTGCAGCAAACCCAGAGAAGGTGTTCTGTTATCTTCATAGTGCCTGGTGCCCTCTGCTTCTGACACAGTCCAGCCCCAGGAGTCCCAAAAAAGTTTTATTGGATCTGACATCAACTCGAAACATGAAAATTTCCCGGCAGGTTTCTGTGTTTTATCTCATAGACGGGATGCCAAAGATGGCCCTGGATGCCTCAGGATGCTCAGGTGGCACGTGGTTTCTGGCACACCATTGGCTTTGCTCACTGACAGCTACTGTTTTTTTCATTGCCTAACAAGAACATGATTAATTCAGGCAATGCATTTATTACTGGCAAGTTGAAGAGGAGTAAAATCCTGCTGTATTCATCAGCATATGTTTTGTTGGAAGTCTGAAAATGACTGCATATAATTAATAGTGATTAGAAACAGTGATAGTTATTATGTATTGCCCTGCCATAGGTGTCATTCCCTTGTCACGCTAAACTCAAACCAGTGAACCCTTTAGGAACCAGAATGTGAGGTTTCTCTGACTAATTTTTTAGTGGTTGCTGTATTTTTAGAGAAAAAAAGAGAATAAGCATAGATGAAAACTTAAAATGACTACTTTGCCCTCCTTGTGAAGGCCGTTAAAAGCAGAGTGCCTATTGTGCTGGTACTGAAATTGCTGTCATCAATCTCACCCTTCATTAGAGCATCCCCATGCTGGAATTTTTGCTGCCTTGGTGAATGATAGCTGTTAGAATGAGCCAGAAAAGTGTGCATGTGAGCACTGCTCAGCCATTGCACTGGCAGCATCTTCCACCTCCCAAGAGGCTGAGTGGGCAGCGTAAGGCACAGATAGCTGGCTGGGGAGAAGGTCTCTGTAAATATAGCCAGTGAAACAACAGCATGTACAGGCAGTATCTGCATAGTCCATCTGGGACCCCTGGGAGTGAGCCAGTTTTGGTGCTGTATTTTTATGGTTTTTGTGGTTTTTCCCTGAATAAACTGAACCAGATAGCTGGAAAGGGTTATTTAACAGAGTTTTGTACCTTTCTATCATTTTTTCATGATACAGTGCACAGTCTGAGAGAAAAATTTCAGGTTCTGTAGGGGGGAGGAAATCTTTCTTAATACAAGAACGATACTACCCCATTAGAAGTCAGCAAGGTTTGTAATGAGATCAGTAGGAAGCAGATACAGTATTAGGAAGAGAAAATAATTTTTTCTGTGTGTCATATCTAGCCAGGCAGAATTTTACATAATGTGTCTTAACTTATACCACCAGGGTAGCAAAAAACTGTTATGTCTTCTCCAGACTTTAAATATACTCTGAATTGCTGAAATATGAAAAAAACACAAAAAGCATGGGGTAAATTCCTTTACAAATTGATATTCAGGATACAAACAACAGTTGAATAAGCTCAATCAAAATACTTAGATTCAATTTTGACCTGTAAAGAGATTTTAAACTGTTTCAAAATATTAACTCAAATTAGCTAACTAAAGAACACGACACAAATCTTAATTTTCTTCTCTAAGAAGTAGCAAAACATCCTTTTTCCACTTAGAAAATCCTTCTTCTTCAGCTTCCTCAACAATGCTACTAAAAGAAAAAATACCTCCCATCCAACTCCTGGTGTCTTTTTAAGGACATGGGTTTGTATTATTCACTTTTCATGTTATCTAGCCCCAGTAAAGGGCAAAATCACTTGTCAGAGCAGAAGGGCACTGGCCACAGGGAAGAAACGGGGAGCAGGCTTTAGCTTCATATGAGTGTGCATTCATGCTTCAAAGCAGAATGAGGAACAGTCGACCCATGCTAGAATTCAGTTCATTAGGATTGTTTCGGGTAATTGATTGATTACATAATTGCGTGGGGCAAGTTTTATATGTTCTAAAGCTAAATTTGATAAGAAACTGCACTGCCAGTCAGAAAACAAAAAAGAAAGCTTTGTCTGTGGCAGTACATAATCATAGCTTAGAACAGAGGCAACTATTGTGTATGTATTTATTATGTAAAATGAAGATGAAAAAGAAGAAGGGTTTAAAATTAGGAAATATGTTGAGTTCCATGAAATAAACCTTTAAATACAAGAACAAAATAGAGGGGAGAAGCAAAAGGACAATTGAAAACTGAAAACAAGATGAGCAATTTTGCTCTGTGTATACTATCCAACTGTATCCAGCCAATCTTCTTCAATGTGAAAGGGGAGTCTTTACAAAGCAATTTATATAATTTGGATTTCTACAAAGATACATCTGTGGATTACTGGTTATTTACAGAGTAGTTCTTTTTTACCACCCTGCTTAGCCTTTGAACCATCAAGCAAATTGGCAGTCCTGCTTCACTTGGTGTCATCTGCAACCTGAGTGAGGCTGCACTCAATCCCCTCATACAACTTGTTGATAAAAACGTTAAACAGAACCGATCCATTAGTGTGCATTGCAGTGGGGAAACCTACTATGTTTACATTAATGATAATTAAAAAGCAATCAGTCATTTAGTCTTGCTGTCACTGATTTATAAGAGATCTTCCTGTGTGCTTGAGCACACAAATATCAAGGTTTTTCTTAATAACAAAGGCAGTTCCTTAAAGTATTCAGTATCACAAACTCTAAAATAATAGCGAGGAAACCATAACTTTGGAAAAAATCTGTTCTCCTGAGGTGTACTTCCTTAACATGTCTGCTACTGTTCAAAATTACACTAAATCATGGCCAAAGCAACAAACTCTGTATCAAACATGCAGCCTCAACAGCAGCACTGCAGTTTGTGTAGCTAGATGATGGCCTGTGCGTGAGGCGCTGGCGGGGAATGCCCCGAGTCATGCGATGGTTTTTACACAGCTGCATTGAGGATGCTCCCCTCGGTGAACTTGAAACCCTTCCTCAGTCTCTGCTTTTTCTGGCATATTGAATGCTGTGTGCTGTTATTCATATCTCTAAAATAGTAGTGAAATGCGTACCAGGGAGGGGGGTCTGTGCAGTGACAATTCTCATAAAAACATGCAGAGACAGGGGAGCCTGAGCATCTGTACTCATTTGTACGCAAAATGAGCAAATTCATTTTGCTTCAATTGTCAACGTGAGACTTAGACCAAGAGTCTGTGTGACAGCCTGTGAAGTGCTCATTATAAGTGGCTGATTACAAAATATTTCACTGGAAATATTTATGCAACTTCAATTGAGTAGTCACACCTAATATTATATGCACTCTATATTGAATTATGCATCAAATATACATCTGCCAAAACTGATATATTCATAATTGTAAAGGCTAGTGAGTCATCTGGAACTACCAATGTGTGTGTACCCCTGTTATGGTGGAGAGACAAGGGAGATACCAGGTGACATGGATGTGTAAGAAGTTAAAGAACTAGTACCTAGCTTCAGTTCTCAAAGAAAAAAAACATGTGTCCCTTATTTGGAAACTTTCTGGACATGATTTTGAGAGTTAAACCACTTGAGAGAACAATATGCGCACCTGTGCTTGAAAGGGCTTAATAAAAATTCCCTTTGCATTATGGTAAGGCCAAGAAGATTTTCCTGAATTTCTAGATCAGTGGCTAGTGTCAATCGAATACAGAAAAGTATTTGCATTTATTTGTGTGTAACATTACTGTTGTACAAGGCTGGTTTATTTGAGCAGTAGTTGAATTCAAAGTTTGATCTTCAAACAGTTTTACCTATAGGGGAAACTGCAGCTCTAGAAAAGGTCAAAACTCTTTACAGAAGTTCTGACAAATCATGTTTCTTTCTAATAGGGTGGCATTTTAGGGCAGCATATCAGCATTTTGTGTCTGTAAGCATCTTTTCACTCTTGGGGTACAGTTTTCACCAATATCACTTCAGATGGTGACTATCTTGTATCATTTAGAAAAGAAAATAGCAAAGTGAAGTTAGGAAGATGTTTTCCTGTGCTGTGGAACAGTTAGATACAGCACCTTCATACTGCATTCAGAATACTTGTCTGCAATGCTCAATGAGAAGTCCCTCTGCTCTGGGGACAGGGAGGAAGAATTTGTTACTGCATTGCCTACTAAAGTTTATAGTATAAATATTTGTGTATATGCAGAGAAATATATGTGTAATGTATGTATAACTTGCCCTCTTTCCTTCAACAAAAAGTTTAAATGCAGCTAGGCTAAAATATCAACTAAGTTATTGTTTACCCCATATGAATAATACTTTGATAAAAAACAGCTTTTGGTTAAAACTTGGCTTGGATATTCACTTATTGCAGAGAAAGCAGTCACACAGCTTACAGTGCTACAGACTGGGGGCTCTGTGGTGTTAAATAGTTTTTTTGTGGGCATTGTATGGCCAGTGAATATTTGAGGGTGAGGAAGGTGAGCTCCTGCACAGATTAGGTTCTGAACAGCCTTTCAGCATCAAGCCATGCACACACACGTGTGCACATCCACACAGACAGAGCAAGTAGCTCCAGCAGGTGGGTTGCAAACCTCTTGTTGTATATCTCTGAGTGAAAAAACATTGATGCTGTAGAGATACCAACATCAAACCAGAATGTAATAATGTAAAAATAGCTGAAAAAAGCTAGTTAACTGGATCATCTGAAGTGGGATCATATGCAGGTCACATTACATCCCCATAAAGGATAGGGTTTTTTTCTGTTAGAGAGGATGATGGATTTCTTTGTCTATCTGTTGTTGGGGTTTTTTAAAAGCCTCAGTTGCAGAATTAATTGATACAATCTTCTATCTATAATTGATGGGTTCTCTAGTTCAGCACCTTGGAAGATTGTGCTGCTGATTTAGAAGCTTAACTCAAAATGTTTAATTTTAAATGGTGGTGATGCGGACTTTAGCCTGAAATTAATAGAGAAAAGGTGGTATTGTCCCACCTTCCTAATCTTTCATTTGTGATCCCCAAGTATGTTAAAGGCATGTAAAGAAATAATCTCATCAAAACTGAATAGCCAAAAAATTTGTGGCTTCCTGTGGAAAATATGGGCACTATGCCTTGTTCATTCAAGTGCATTTTTTCTGAGACTTAATAATGACTTGAGTATTTCTAAGCCTAATGTGAAATATTGTTGAAGAATAATTACTTTTTCTTGCTCAAATGCACAGCCATTTAGAATAGTTATTTTAGTTTGGGAATATGTTTATTAGAGAGGAATTGCTGATGAAAAAAAATAATTACTTGGCTCTGTGATGTTTTCAATTCAAGAAAAGCAGTAACAGCCTACTGTTGGGTTTATTGTACTTTTCATTAAAGCAGCTGGTATTGGCCATTTTCAGAGTAAGGATATGAACCATTGTTCTGATGCAATAATTACTGCTTTCATATGGAACCATCTGGTTTTACCTCTGTTCTCAGTATTTTTAACATTGGTAAGAAATAGTGAATATTCATAAAAACTGAGTTTTATGTAAATTTTTATGTAATTTTCAAATGATTAGATTTATTTGCTTTGTTTCAGTTAATTTAAAACAGGAGACTAAACTTAACTTTTAGCCTTGTCTCCAACAAAAAAATGAAGAATTTTTAAGGACAGGCTCTGAATACAACTGAGTGGTCTATCAGAAACATAGTGCAACTTTGTGGCACTTAGTGGCATTTTAGTGAGTTGGGATATTTTTGTTTGGTTGCTTTTGGTTTTGGCTTTGTTTTACTTTGAATTGAAACATTATGTAAAGATTTGACATTAGCAGCACACTTGGTAGAGTCTCTGGCACTTTCGATCAAGTAGTCATGGAGTGCTTTTTCACAGTGTCGCAGAAATACGAACACAGTTGAGTCAGGTGACTGGGCGTCCTCCTTAAGATGGATTTAGATACATCTTAGATCAAAAGATTTAAAAATGTAATTTCCCTTTTCACAAATTCATAGAGCAGTACCAAGCTTTTGATTATAAGATTCTGATAAGAATTAAATTCCTAATGCAAATGCAGCACCTAATCCCACAGGCTTGGAAGAATAAGGAATATATCAAGGCTATTTGCTTTTCCCACACTAGTCACAAATCTCTAAAATGGCTGTAGTTAATGTACTGCGAATGACTAGCTCAATTACCTTCAAAAGGATTCTGCTTCTTCACAGTTTAACATTTTAAGACAACCCTGGTTATCAAATGAGCTCCTCTTCCTTGTCACTCAGTGTTTTTCACCTTCCCAGATACAGCAGGGAACATTTCATCATTTCAAGGGCATTCCTGGCAGAGAGTACATAATAATATTAATTGCAAAACTCTCCAGGTACTTGTCATAGTCCTGAAGAGATCAGCCTGCACTGGCATTGTGTATTCAGATAAAGCTCTGCAAGCAGCAGGATGCTTGGATTTATTACTGCTGCCAGAAAGCAGGCACAGTTTGCTCGTCGTGGTTTGTCAATAGGGCTGTGCAATTTTGGAAACTGCTGGCAATTTTATTTTATATTTTACGTAAGGTTTTTGGGCATGTCCTGGTGGCACTTTGTAAGGTATCATGATAGCTGAAAGACAGAATTAGTCTGCTAAGCATTAAGATGGCAAAAAGCTATTAGGACTTAAAAGAAATCAACATTGATAGATCACATGCCCAGGAGTTTTATGCTGAAAGCTGTATTCCAGTGTGATAGTTAGAGTTTTGCATACATCCAAAATGTATAGATCTGTTCTGCAATCCTGGTTGTTATTGAAGCAACTGAATAATCCTCTCCAAGTAGTAATTCAGACAAAAGGTTTTACTGAAGATGAGAGGATCTCAAGAGAAAAAATTTAACCAAATTTTCAAATGAGGAAAGCTGAGTCATGCTGACCTCTAGATGTCTACTGTTCTAAGAATATTCACCCTGAAAGCTGAGGTTGTCATGTCCTCTTGGTGTGTGAAGGTAAAGTGCAGCTAATGGAAAACTGGGGTGTAAGACTCTAGAGGTGCTTCTTCTCAATGGTACCTGAAGCTTCCTTTCTTGAAGCTTGCCCAGGAGCCTGTGCAGATATGGCTGGGCAATTGGAGACGAAGGATACTGGAACTGTTAGGTTGCTGCATTCCATAAGTCTGAAAATCTTATAAGGAACTCTAGTGTAGGTTTTTTTTTTCCCCATACTTGAAAATACGATGTATTTCTTGCATTTTTTTGTGCAATATTAACTTCCTCTGATTAAGTTTTATTTGAAATAGGAAATCTGGTATATTTGGTGTACCCTTGAGAAAAAGAGAATCAGTCTACAAATATTTTTCTAAGTTGTGTGAGAATTTTCGGAGTTCACTGTAAACTTTAGTGGTATATAATGGATTTCAAAACAAACATCATTTGTTATTGTTTTCTGATTTCTCTGGATTACTCCAGATGACTGGGAATTGATACTTTTATTACTACATTCTCACCTTATTTCCTGACTCTTGCTATAGAAGAAATTTGGCTCTCCTACAACTGGTGTTTAAGTGTGTTTAACTATCCAGTCACTTGTCATTTGTGTGTTCCTTATAGGAGTTTTAGTCTCAGTGAAAAAAAATCCCCTGAAAGTCCCAACTAATTTGCTTCCCTATCCAACCTATTTCATTTTTAGTGCTGATAAAGCAACCTTCTCTTTGTTTCGGATTGGCTGCAGAAGCCATAGGAAAAAATTTTCTCTGTTATATGAAGAATTCCACCAAGTTTCTTCTAATCAAATTGTTAGTGATGGTAAAATTAAGAGAAAGTGAAAAGGCAAGCCTGCTTTTATAGGCAGGAGTTCATTTAGGAAGCGGCTTATTTTGAAAGCAGGTACATACAAGAAGTTTATTCAAGAACTGAAAAAAGAGAAAAATAGATCATTCAAGGCACTGCAAAAATCTGTCTTGTGCTCTTTTTGATCAACATGCAGCAATTAAAATTTAGATAAAATAATAATAAAAAAAATTTGCACTAATCTTTCAAAATAAGCAATGAAAATTGCGTGCGTTCCTCAAAATAAAACCTCTGTCTTTTATGTGTTCCTGTGATATGGGTGTCTCAGTACAGTTACGTGGATAGTAGTTATCATGAGGAAACACCACATGATTTTCTGAATAAATGTTGCAACTAATTGACAGTGTCATTTTCATCTCAGGATACAGCTATTGCTGGTCTTTTGGAAAATAAAAGTAATATGATAATTGAGGCTGATATTTGCTTGTAGTGTGTGCACAGATTTAGTGGCTGTATTGGATTGCTGTGTCACAAGGGGGCTTAAGACCTCGTTAGGAGTCTTTGTTTTATGCAAATACTTGGGGGCAGTCCATCAAAATCCAGGAAACAAATCAGCAATAAATATACGCAAGAAAAGTGTCAACGAGAAATAATTGCTTTTTTCACACCTTTTCCACAGAAACAGGAATGGGAGCTTGATCTGTTGGTCCCTCCTCTTGCTGTCTATAACTGGGCTGTACACACTTATACATAGGATTTTGTTTCCTAGAGCAAATATTTCTATATTATATGGTTTAAAGAATATATATATTTTTGAGTGTATTCAGAAGTCTTTGCAGAGACTCTGTGTAAACATTTTTTGCCTGCCTATAGAGGTGGAAATTAGAATAGCAACATGATGCAGCAGCAAGAGCAAATACAATAAAATCTCTGAAGAGTTTACAACATTGTGCACATGCATTTTATAAGTAATTAAAACATGCTATAAAATCAAAACCCTTTACCATACCATAGATGACTTACTAATAATGCCTGCATTAATTTGATTTGTTTTCATGCAAATAAGCCTGGAATAAAAAGGATTTTAGATTACAGATTTAAAAAAAGGATAGTATATAAGATTGCACTCAAGTACATTGGACATATTTATTCCATTATCAGTTGCTTTCAATCTTTTTATATGGCACAGTGTATGCTACTATGAGATCAGAGTATAAGTAACCATCACCTTCTAGTCAGGATGAAAATGTCAAAATGGAATATTTAGAATTTTATTCTTTTTGCAGGCCTATTTTGCTAACATTTGGGAAGGAAAATAAAAAAAATCTTTTCCAAACTATGCTGTGATATTTCTTCTTACTCGATAAGTAAAATATATAGAAAAATTAATGAACATTGTGCATGTCATATTCAGCATTGTTTGAGAAAACAAGTTCCTGTGGCTACCAATTGAGAAGAGTAAGCTTTCTGTGCTGGATTGAAAAAAGCAGTAGGTCAGGAGGTAAGGAGAAATAACTTAATGAATTGTCTAGCAGGACCTTTTACAGGATCATATAAATTTATGCAATTTCTTCTAATTTTGATAAATGTTGGTTTCTGAATGAACTAGTAACTATTTTAGTATAGTCATAATAACAAAATTATTATCTGTGAACCATTTGAAACCATACCATGTTTAAATTAAAGGGAAAGAGAAACCGTAAGTTCTATATAGCGTTAAAGGCTGCATGCATACGTGTTTTATGTATTTACTGTTTACTTTTTTTATGTCCAATTAGTGTGTCAGCACATACTGGACTGGTAATGGAAGGACAAAAGTGGGTCTTTTACTCAGGCCAGAGATCATGTGACTAAACTTCTGGCTAAAGCCAGGTATTCAAGGCGAGGGGGTATACTCATCAAACAATCATTTTGTGGTTTAGTCACAGAGGTTGCTGTTTAGTGAACAGAATATTTGTACCTATTTGTAGTACAGGATATTGGGATTTATCACAGAATCTTTCACAGCCCATCTGTGGACCTTTGTACACATTACAGAAATATACCTAGTCCATTGTACAAGGTAAACTCTCTGGTGTAGTTACATATCCTGTAGATATTATTGTAGTGTTTACACGTCTCTTTAAAATAAAATCTGCCTTACCCTAGGAAAAAAAAAAATCAAATAGTTCCAGCAACTCTTTTGAGAATTTGATTTCAGTCAGAAGTCCCTGAAGTATATGTATTATTTTATACCTGTCACTGAGGAGAAAGAATTTTCTTTCCGAGACTCAGCCTTCTCAGTCAGCCAAGTCACAGGACTATGATCTGCCACCTGAATGGAGCATCTGTGAAAGCAGTATTACAAAGCTCCCTAGAAAGCACCTCTTGTACAACATGTCATCATTATGACTGCACATTCATGATCTCTAGGTAGCAATGCTTTTTGTATGGTACTGGAATTTCTTCCCACTGACATCTTAGGCCAATAAAGAACCTCAGCACTGAATTCCTTGGTTTTCATAAGCAGCAGATGATGAAATACTAATTTATAGGCAGAATCCAACACACTGTCAATAGGGTGGTTAATTGCTATTTGTTGTTGTATGAAGCTGAAAAGTATAGAATTATGCTTAATGACCACTGTGATTTTTTGCTGGTTCTGTGAGTACCTGCACTTAGATCTTTTTTTCACTGCCTGTACAATTCAAAAGTGTTTGTGGTGACCTTAGTACAAGTAGGCCTACATAAATGAAAACAACAGTCAAGTGGGAGCAGCCTACAATGTTATTTACAAAAACACTGTAAGACATAATTAAATTATTTTACCAGATACTAATGAATTTTGCTGAGTTTCAACACAAACTTGTGGATAAGTGTTTAAAATGCTGGAAAACATAGATGGACAAAGATTACATTAATCTTCCTTGAAACATTTTGGATAAATCTAATCCATCATTTAAAAGAACATCTCTGAAATTGGCATTCTTCTGGACACAGAAATATGTGGTGATGTGTTTTTAAATCACCATGACGCTGTGGACGTGGCCAAATTATTTAAAGTGATACAGAAAAACATCCTGAATGAGAGTGCTAGATGGTATTAAACCTGGCTCTCAGTTAAAACAGAGTGGAATACATTTACTTGACCACTGTTTTCTTAAGACGTTAAAAATACATAGAAACGTTAATTTTTCTTTTCAAATGTGGGAAAGTGGAAGTGCGTGAAGCCATAGTGCTGCTTTACAGAGGCAGTCCAGCTGGAGAAGATTCCAAGGCAATGAACAAGAGTGACTGGGGGTTGTAGGGAGTATTTCTTCTTAGAGAAATTTCTTTCTTTTGGCCTAAACAAAACAGAGTTGTGTGTTATTCGTGACAGATTTTTGCCTTGATAGAAATATTCCTCTTCAGATGTAAGTATATTTATTCCATTATTAGAAGTGGTAACAGAGAGATAATGAAAGAAACTTTTTTCTACACTGTTGTCACTGGAGATGGGTGTGCACACACTTCCACATCATACTCTTCTTCCTCCTCTTCCTGGCAAACACAATAGCGTTTGTGGTGACCAGCAGTGCCCTGGACTGCGAAAATCATATTTCAGGCTCATGTCTGTTTTTGAAGAAAATTCAGCTTTTTTCTCAGCTTTTACAACGTATAATTCTTTTGGGTTGTTTGTTTTGTTTTTTGGGGTTTTTTTAACTAATACAGGGAGGGAATTTTTCTTTCATCTTGATCTTGTGGTGCTGAAACACAAAATAGCCAGAAAGATAGAATATCCCTTGGCCACTCACATTACACTGCGTTCTGAATCACATCTATTTTCAACTAAGTAATATAGCTCCTCAGATTCTGTATACAGAAACAGTATGCAGGCAGTCCATCTACTGTTGAACACAGTAATAAAGTCCCCAGTGGAAACTACTCAAAAATCAAAATGTGAGAATATAATTTGTAGTGTTATTTCTGCATTATTTAGCTCTGTAGCTGTTCCCTTCAATTGTCTGATTAAAGCCTTATGAAATGGCAGTAGATCTCACGAAGAGAGAACTGTAGCCCTACATGCTAGAAGAAAAGAGCTTCTTTAGACATTTGTAAAATTTCATACCAAATTGAATATACTTTGTCAAAAAATTTCAGATTTGGAGACCTCTTGCTCAAAAGCTTAGTTTCTTGTAGTTGCTGGAGACAGTGGGAGGTAAACCTAGGAGTATATAATGCCACACAATAGTTTCTGAATTTGTAAAGTATTAGGGTGCTTCTTTGTCTTCTCTGTTTTATGCTTAGTAAGTAAAGCTGATAGGATTGTCTTGTAGGATGTGCCTAAGATTTATTGGATCTGTTTCTCCATAGCCTTCATCAAGCCGCATAAACTTTCTAATTCTTTATTTCTGTGTTTTAATACTGGGACTGTGCATTTATCTGGCTTTGTATAAACTCTCCCAAATAATGCTGTTTTATCCATAACCTGTATTCAGGCACCAAATGGAGTGACTAACTATGTGACTTTATGATACTGTATTCACTATCATCTGCTCCATGCCCAGACATGAATCCTGTGCCTTAAGAGAGAGTGGGGGAAGCCGGTGGAATTCCTTTGGCAC
Source organism: Oreocharis arfaki (assembly GCA_013398015.1). Classification (NCBI taxonomy): domain Eukaryota; kingdom Metazoa; phylum Chordata; class Aves; order Passeriformes; family Paramythiidae; genus Oreocharis; species Oreocharis arfaki. Next base: position 652,904 of record VZRR01001191.1, on the reverse strand, counting down.
TGTGTTCAAAACACAGATAAGCTCGCTGGCTTCTCCTGCCCAGCTCCCCCTCTTCTGCAGCAGGGAGGAGGGTGGCATTCTCTGGTTTTTTAGCTAATTTCTTGTTTGCTAGCTAAAGCACGGAGCCCTGGGACTTCGGTTTCTTATTCTTCTCTTCTGGACTGTTCAGCAACACCAGAACACACCGGGAGACCTTACACAGGAGGGGCCCGCACCAAACCCCAGCTCCAGAGAGGAGAGGAGAGAGCCACACCCACAAAGGGCTCTGAAATCTATCAGGGTTCTCTCCACAGTGAGAGGTTTTATCATTTAGCATTATTCCATTTTTTTCCTGAACCTGATGGGGAAGGGGTGGCTGAAACCTGCCTTCTATGAGATGATATTTTCCTCCAATTTTGCTCAAACCAGGACACTAACATAATTTAGAAATATATGGATGAAAAAGAAAAATGGTGACACTAACTTCAAAACATATTTTGCTATTTTGAAAATGTTGTATCTGAAGAGAAAATTATTTGGATAAATTATTTATAATCAAATGTGATACGAATACAACATAAGTTTCAGTGAAAATTTGCATTGTAATAGGAAGAGGAAAAAGGAGAGGAATAAGGTTTTTTCCAATGTTTTATTCCTAGGTAGCATGACAAGACAGATAGTTGAATTCAGTCCCATCACAAACTATCATAAACAGAAAGGACAGTACCTGGGCAAAAATCTTACCATAATTTGGATTTCTGACTCTTATTAAGATTGGGGAAGTAAAACAGACATTAAACCTGGAAGTAAACAGTTTCTTTCGTAGTCAGAAGCCTAAATAAAGTATTTATTTTTATTCTAATATCTGTTTGAGAAGCTACGTTTTGTGTTTTGCATAATTTTCACCCTTTTCCTCACATAAATGATGAGAATTTAGCAGAAAAATTGTGTACCAGAAATTTCAGTGGGATGGACACTTTTTCTAAGAGTTTATGAGAAATACCTGTCTTTTTCTCACCTCCTGTACAGAGATCCAAACTTTTTTTTTTTTTTTAATGAAGGTAACTTTAAAAAAATCCTTAATAGTTTTTCAGCCTTTATCATTCACCATGTGGATTGACTGTAGAGATAACTATGTGCTTCCATTGCAGGATACTGATATTTTAAAAATTACTGGATTTGAAACCCTCTTAATACATCTGGTTTCCTAATGAGACTAATTCCTACCTCATATATGTTCTCTGTATGATTTTCTTGGTCAGGAGTATCTCTTTAATTGGCACTAGCTAAATTACATCTTAACCATTTTTGCTGTATCTCTCTCCTATCGTTGCTTCAGATGCAGAAGCAGCTAGAAGAGAAATGACCAAGCTTGCAGAAAATGTTGAACAGTTCACTTGCATTGAAACAAGTCCCAAGAGATCTTAGTAACCTTTACAAAAAAGATAGTAAAGGGCAAGATGTTGACTGTAGCTCTTAGGCTAGCAGTCTTCTTACAAAGAGCTGCAGTATTGTCTAGGTTTATGCACTGCATTTGCTCTCATTGAAAATGCAGACCAGGCATATCACATACTTAACATTCAGCAAGAGTGGAGTCGCTGCGTCTTACAAGAAGTTACTCTGTCTTACAAGGAAATGCCTGTTAATGTGTTAAGCTGAACCTGAGAGGCAAAAAGGACATCTGAATTATGAAAATCTAGTTTTTCCATAATATTACAACAGTAATACTCGTAAGTGAGTCAATCTTTTTCCAGCAAGGCCAAGTTCTTGTCTTTACACAGCCGATAACTTCCATATCTGGCTTATATTGACAGCTATATTATAAATTTTTAATTTTTTTAATACACACTCCATTTTCATCTTGTCCTCTGAGAAGATGGTACAGCTTTTTATAGTAGTTAAGGAATGAGAGCAGCAGTCCCTGTCTCTCTTCACTGTTATGTTTTTCAACTTTAAATTCCTTCTAGGCCAAATATCAAAGAATGCAAGCTCACTAACAAGACCAATCTGACTGTGAAGAGAGAAAACCTTGATTAATAATTAAATGTATATTTTAGGCAGTGTTGTGGCTAATGTTGTTGTAGATTGTGAGGCATTTTTTCTTAGTAAAAAATATTGTGATATGAGATAGACCCAATAGTTTTGAATTGTGCTACTTGGAAAGTACGGTTATATGGGGTGCTGTATTAATAAACTAAACACTGACCTTAGACTTCTTTTTATTTATGAGATGGTCCACAACTGAAACAAAACAGGTTTCTGAGTCACTCAGACACAGTACAGAGTGTTTGAAATTTTTTTCCTCTCATCTTCCTGAAGACTCCAAAACTATGTTAAATATTGCATCTGCACCATTCTTCTAAAGTCTAGTAAATTTACAGGAAGCCTGGAGATTTCATCTTGATTTCTTTATGTTTTTACTTTTTTCTTCTATCATGAAATTGCCATAATCAGTTATTTGTTTTCCAGAGGCTAATTTTAAAGGTAGTTTTCCAAAAGAACAATTCTTTATCCCCTTGTACAACGATAAATGCGTCTCCAGAGTCATACCCTCACTTTTTAGTACCTTGTAAGCATTTTTGCAGAAAAGTGATGGGATGAGGATTATACAGAAAAAGATGCAGGTAGTATTTCTTGGATTTTCTATTTCTGTTGCATCTACATTGCCTTAGATAAGGAAATTTGGTGGAATAAAATATGTAAAAGAAGAATAATGAATCTGCAGCCCATGGACAGAAGAAATGATGGATAATTAGAGCTCAAGAAACATCCTTTTTCATTTATCTTGTACAGCCTATAAAAACCAGTGACAAAGTGGATTTTTTTCAGAATTAACGTAATTACATGTTTTCTAAACATCTGGGGAACCTTCTGCCCTCCCCCAACGAAGTTGTTTTTAGTTTATTCTGCTTGGGTAACCACAAGGATCTAGTAGTATGAAGATCTTCCCTTGCTGTTCAGACCTAGGTCTTCTCAGGACACCAGCTTTCAAGTATGGAAAATTATTATTCCTGTCACACCAGTTGCGCTTAGTTTAATCAGAAATACTGAAGTATCAAAAGTAGAAGTCATCTATTCAATTTATTCTACCTTATAATTGCTTCTGTATTGAAGTGTTCACATTTGCATAAAATGTTGAAAGTTTATTATAATGCTACTTTTTTGTTTTCTCTCTATGCAAGAAAATGGCAATCACTTCAGTAAGCATTTGTGTCAGTTATATGAAGTTATTTGAGATCATGTTATAATGTGTTCTAGCTTAACAGTGATTTAGATGAAGTAGAATTTCGCATTCTTCATTTTCTGTACAGTACAAATCGCATCAGGGATTTAAATAAATTGGGAGACAGTCACTGCAACAGAAAACACCAGGTATTCAAAACACTGATGATTAAGTAATTGATGACGTTTGTGTTTAGTCTTCACCAGTTTGGACAGTTCCTAACACGATGATTCTGTGTACTGAATCGCACCTCAAGAAGAAAAATTAAACAGTATAGCAGCTGTACATGACAAAAATAATGCACATCTGATTGTAGCAAAAAGGGAATTCTGCTAATTTGTAGTATGTATAGGAAAAAATTGTAGGAAATACAGGAGAAGGTAAGCACATTTTAATTTAACTTTAAGAATCCATAATGACATGGTTAATACTGCTTAATGGATATGTCATGACTGTATGACTGAAAATATTAAAATGTGTATCTGCCATTTATACTTTTATACTTTAAGAAATGCTAGCAGATTATGCAAGCTGTATCTGGAGTTTCTCTCTTATAATGTACTAATGGAAATGTTCCCAACCCTTCTTAGGAACATTTCTCTGTACATGAAAACAAAAAAAGCTTTCTTTCAAATTTTTAAGAGAAAGTTTCTCTTTGGAATACAGTATATGGCTAAACAGTCAGAAAAATGCTTTTTACCATTTGATATTTCAGGACTAGTTTAGAAAGCCATAATTTTCCTGTGCTAAACCATCTAGTATGGTTCTGAGGTGAGCCCTTCTCCAGATCAATATATTTGGTATAAAACTAAAAATTACTCATTTGTGCTTCCTTAATAGGTCCTGCATTTTATTTCAAGACAGAATTTTATTTTCAACTTTTGAAAATATGTTGTGATCTCTAGTTAGGGCTACTCTAAAAGTCACCCTAAATATATTTAACAGTACTAGTTGCTCATGTATGGAAAAAGTAGAGTATCTTCTAAGCTGTCTAAACCTCTATTACTTGAACAGAACAGTCAGCAATCTTATATGAAAAGTCATCATCCCGTGTTTTGATGTCAGCCTTGGGGCCTCATATCAGTAAATTTATTTGAAAAGTGCCATAGTGTCTCTCTTCCACTAATTCACAATTATATGAAAAATAAATATATCCTTTAGGTAATCAAGTTAAAGATTACTGGTTTGATTTATTTAGGATAGGATAGGATAGGATAGGATAGGACAGAACAGAACAGAACAGAACAGAATAGTTCAGCTGGAAGGGACCTACTGTGATCATCCAGTCCAGCTCCAGTCAAATACTGATAATAGAGATCTGCCAAAATGTTGTCCTTGCAGACCTGGTTCAGAACCCGGGTTACTACTAGAAAAGGCAATAACATTTGTCTGGCTACAAGGCCTCAATCAAGATTTTAATAGACAATGATGCCCTAGACTTTGTTAGGCTGCAAAACATGTTTTTTAACCCATGAATCCAGCAAGGCAATTGCAAACCTTTCTATGGGGTTAAACAGATTAGGGCCAACTCTCGGTGTTCTTGGAGGTCTGCGGTCTTTCCTGTATAATTTAGTGTCAGTGCATTTATACAGGTCTCAGAAGAACTCACACAGCCATTGTTTACCTGCTCTCTTCCATGCTCATCCACTACTGAGACAAAAAATAATGGAGCCATTTTAATAATTTCCGTTAATAATCTGGATCTCCTATCTATGAACCGAGGAACAGCAGTAGCCTGCTTTTGTTAGGACAACCTTATTTAAAAGCCCTGCTAAGGCTGTAGAATGGAGAGATCTATAAGTTCTTCAGGAACCAGTGAGAGTTACAGATACTTTCTTCTGGGGACAGACTGTTAATTGTATCAAACTGGTAATATTGTGGTTTAAACTCTAAAATTAACCACATACTTTTCTGATTTCTGTTAGTGCAGCTATCTACCTTCTCCTCTTTCCTTGTTTCAAATGCATATGTCTCGATAGGTTTATTTTTAAGGTGGGGTGAAAGAGTAAGCTCTATGATTTTCATCTAAGAAAACACTAACTATAAAATAAAGGGAGAATAAGCCCCTTTGTGTCTATCAGTTCTGCCTATTTTCCCCCTGAGATACAAATTGAGCCATCTGCAGCCCTGTGACAACTATCAAGAAGAATCTAGACATCGCCAGCTGAAAAGCAATACGTCTTTATCTTGATCTCTGGAAGGCTGTGATATGTTACTTTTTAAAAATAGCTTCAAGCATAAGCAAGTTTATGTGTTTAATTAGCAGAATAGAGAGGATAGTATGGGAATTAACAGTGGAACGGCAAGCTAAGACGGACTTTTAGATCTTGGTTCTCGGTACGTATCAACATCCGGTCCTGGAAAGATTGTTTCATTTCCTTCTTGTTAGTTTTCTCTTTGCAAAATCTAAGGTAATCTTATAGTTCAGGGAGTATGCCCCCCAGAATGGGAATCTTCTTTGGATGGTGCCATCACCTAATACAAATGGATCCTGCCTCCTACTCCCTTTCTCTCCTTCTGCAGTAGTGACTTCAAAAATTAGATTGACTTCCATACAGCCTTGGAAAATTACAGGTATTTGCATAGGAATTCCTGTAATATTTGAGTAAGAAAACAAATTACTAATCCTGTATCAGGATACCTTTTCATATTTGCTTTTATTAGAAAAATGAAAAACCGTGTTACTGCAAAAACTGATTTATTCCCATTTAGGCATTTTATGAGAGGTCTATACAAATGTGCTTCATATTAAATACAGGTTGTCTGGAATTAATTTAGCGGAATAAGTACCTAAGCTTTCACTGCACTTTCTAGTTGCTTCATAATACATCTTAGTATGAGTTTTGCTGCTCTCTTCAAATATGAATAAATCAATATCATGTTTAACACTTTTTAGAGGGATATGCCATGGCTTAGTAAAATTAAGCCTCTGATTTCCTAGACTGATTTCTTTTTTTCTCCCACTGAAAAATTGGGGAATATAAAGAGTATTCAAATATATATTTTCTTTCTTTAAATGTTGGGCCTCAGGAAATCTTAAAAATACATGATATCTTTCAAAAAGCTACAAATAGATGAAAAAATAATTAATTTTATCACATTACATAATAATTTATAAAAGAGACGAGGTTCAAAATTTAAGAGTTCAATCCTACTTCAACAGCTAGAGTAATTTCAAATTCCTACCTTTATTTCAGTAGTGCCAAGGTTAGATCTCAAAAATTATTCAGTGCATGCAGTTCAGAAACCAGAAAATCTCTGAGGGATTTCAGTCTGAGGATTTTCTGAAGACTGCAGATGCCTTTTTACTTTTGAGTTCTTTTGAGTGTTCACAGAAGTTGACAGATCTCAGCTGAGGTCTGAGAAGAAATTAACTCCATGGAGCTTCTGCGGTATCAGTCTACCTATTCATTCACAAATACCTTGGCTTGTATTTCTCGATGCTTTGGTTTAGTGATATTTTTTCAGGTGTTTAAAATTGAATTAATTTATGTACTCTTTAAGTACCAATAAAAGTCCAGACTAGATGTGTCATTAGTCTAAATTGTGAGAGTGTAGTGACTGCTCAGCTGAAGATATATTATGTAAACTTACGGTCAGATGACAACTCTTCTTACTATTAAAAAATAATTAACTTATTTTTTAAAAATTATAGAGAGCAATCTGCCATTCAGAAAGAGTAGATTAAGAAGTTAGATTTCCTTTACTACATTTCTGGAATTTTAGATTTACAGTCTTAAATGACCAGATGTACTTGCATATTTCTAGGAATTGAGCATTGCTAGAGTCCCTTCTAAAGATTTTTCAAACAGCATAAAAAAAATTATCAAGTATTTCTATTATTTTCTTCCGTTCAGTCTATGAAAATCAACTAGAAATTTTACCTTCATTTTCAGTTTTCCTTGATCTGCTATTGCAAAAAACAAAAAAGGCACTCTGAAAATGCACCATCATAATTGGCAAAATCAGGAAATGGTAAATACCAGACTTGTTTTATCATGTTTTTTTCAAAAATATCTATTATATTTGAAGAAAAAATTTATTGTGACATTAGTCCTTGAAGCCAGTTTCTGAGTGTCTAAAAACTCTACTACAAGAAGTCCTTAACATGTTGATAATTAACACTGCACCTAGGTATGTTTCTTGTGAAATCAAGGGAACAGTTTATATACAGAGCCTAACCCAACTCTCTCAGCCTGTCCTTATAGGAGTGGTGTTTCATACATCTGATCGTCTTTGTGCCTGTCTCTGGACTCAGTTCGAAAGGTCCAAATCCTCCTGAGGACCTCAGAGCTGGATTGCACTGCAGAGGGGCAGGATCCTTTCCATCACCCTGCTGGCCACGCTGCTTTGGATGCAGCCCAGCGCACATTTGGCTTTCTGAACTGTGAGCACACTTTCAGTTTTTCATCTACCAACACCTCCAAGGCCTCCTCATCAGGGCTGCTCTCAATCTGCTCATGACCCAGGCAGTATCCATGTTTGGGATTGTCCTCATGCATGTGCAGGACCTTACACTTGGACTTACTGAACTTCATAAGGTTTGCAGACCTACCTGCCAACCCTGTCAAGGTCCTTCTGGATTTGCAACTATCCTCTCTAGAGTATCCACCACACAACATAGCATTGACTCAGATTTCAGAATCCATCATGGAGATGAATTACGTAGCTTGTCCTATCTCAGGTTCCTGAATTTTCCCCATAAATATTCAGGTAAGGAAGAATATAAGAAAATGAGAATGCATAGGTTCTTGCAATTCATGTTCTAGGGACATTCTAGGCTTCAGGTTCTCTCAAACCTTCTGTATTTAAGACTATATGAGGTTTCAATTTAGTATTTCAATTTAGTATTTCTGCATTCCACAATATTCTGAGACATTTATCCTTTTTCTTTTAGTTCCTATCTTATTTCTTTTCTTCTTAAGTGGCTTGCTTATTTCTTCTCTTTAAAATTAAGGTTCTTCTCTGTGCTAGTATTATGGTAAGATATACTGTGTTCTTCCTTCAATGTGTATTATATGATTATGAAATGCACCATTTTACTCAGGAATTTCTGAACACCTTCACATGTTTCATGAGTATTCTTAATTATAATGATGATGCTTCAGGAAGACAGTATATTATATTGTATTATATTTGATAAAATTACTAAGGTTGGTATATTATATTTATCTTAATTTCAGCGAAAATAAGTTTTTCGTGGTTATACCCTTTGTCAGAAACTAAGCATGTTTTCTCCCTCTGATACCTTTATGTTCACTGTGATACCTTTACAGTCACTGCTGCTTCTAGTAACAAGTAATTTTTTCTATCTTTGTCTATCAGATAGATAATTCATTGATATGAAGTCCTAGAAATCTGAATTTGAGTAGAAGGAACTGTGTTAGGATTTCCTTAGAGAAGAAAGTATTTTGCAACAAAGAGAAGTTCTGTCTTGAATATCTGGTTTTTCGAAAGAATGTAAGTAAAAAACACGTTAGGTTGTACAGGTTGTAACAAGGAATTTGGATTAGGTACTTCAGGCTAATAAGGGAAGAAAGTCTTCATGTAGGCCAAGGAGAGTATGTGGGATGTCCATTGGATAGTGGTAAGAGTTAAGCAGGGAAAGGGGATTGTTTCGTTTGGTTTTTTGCTTGTTTATCATTTTGTGGCTAAAAGATGAGAAAATAGAGATTGAGTTTTCCAGGAAATGCTGGGATGCTGCACCCATTCTACATATCGAATATCTCAATTTACATACTTCATATGGAAACTACACAAATACACTGAAGGCAAGATATGAAGGTGAAATAGACACACATATCTGAAGCAGCTACAGATTAGACGTCTAGTTTAGCTAAGACTGAAAGCAAAACCCTGGAGCATTTTGGTTCTCAGGCTTATCTCTTATGTTAAAGATGGTAGCTAACTTCTTGGTTTTGTACAAAAAAAGTGAGGAAAGTTGTTGTATGCCTCTTGTTGTCATGTAACACCAAAAAACTAACCTTCTTTTGCAGAAAGCATCTGTTAAGCATTATTACTTCAGCATGATGTTTAGAGTTGCAAACTAATAGGAGCTAAATAATCATGTTCAATCTCTTCAGACACAGCAATGTGTTGGCTTGGCAGCACTGGGCAAGGATCAGGCAGTCTCAAAAAAAAAAATCTTTTGAGGATTTTTTTTTCCTAAATTTTATATTAATAAGATTCGTTGTATTTTGCAATTGGATTTGGAGGGTATTCTACATTATTTTAGCTAGAGTAGGAAGCTGCTTGCATCCATTCTTTTCTTCCATGAGACTTGCAATTTTCTGCTCTCTTCATGTCATCTGCAGTGGTTCAAATGGACTGTTTCCTAGCCAGCTATTTGAAACTCCTGCAGTACTGATAAGGCATACTGCTCGCTGAAAGAAGTCTGTCATTATCTGAAAAGCAGGATATGTTATGGTATCTTCAGCATGTAAAGTAATAACTGACTGACTAGGTTTGCATTCTTAACACTGGCAGAAACCCTTATTTGCTATGCATCTTAGACCTAGTGTTAACTGCATTGTTCAGCATTTTGCTAAACATTCAGCTGACTCTTTCACATAATTGTCATACTGACTGTTAGACTGTGTCAAGGTGGTTAAACATTTTTTTTCTTTCATGCTAGTTCAACTGTATTGCTCTGGTTAATTTACTTGGTTACAGAAAGTGAGATGCAGTCTGCAAATGTAGGCATTCAATAATATGAAACAGTACTAAGTATGCTTCATTTTGATTTTTAAAACATGCATTTTGCTGGGTTGTTGAATTCAAAGAAAGAATGCATCAGCCCTAAATTTCAGAAGCAGCAGATACTATTTCTTTTTCTTGCCTCTGCATTCTGATGCACTCCTTTTCCACTTTCTCAAATCAACAGATCTGATATGACTCTTGGTAGCAATGATTGTATAGAAAAAAGGACAATTCTTTAGCTAAGAAATTATTCTGAGTCCTCATTGTGAAAAGAGAAGTTGACTCTTTCAGGACCATGAATAAATTTAGACTTTATTTGTCTGTGTTATAAAAAAAATGCAAGGAAAAGACCATTGTTGAAACAATGCCATTGTGATTTGCACAAAAATCTTACAGGAAAATACTGTACACTAAAAAAACCTGAGTATAATTTCAGTGAAATAAAGTCTGCTTTAAAATTGAAGTATTAATCAGAATATAGAAGGGAACTTCCTTTTATTTCATTGATGCCAAAATATCCTCTTAGTTCCCAGATATAATGAATTTTCTCATTTCACTTGGAGTATCAAGAAAATGTACACATCAGAGTGGTGGTCAGAATCCCTAGATAACTTGGCCTTGTGACCTTTCTTGCCCATACAGAACCAGACTTTTAATATAGAGAACAGATTTTATTAATCTGAAAATCTAAGAGGCAGGATCAGACTTTTTTCACATAGGCACTTTTTGCATTATGTCTAAAAAAGGGGCAAAAATGTTTCACAGAATCAAAAACATCCTGAGTTGGAAGAGACTCACAAGGATTATCAAGTCCAGCTCCTGTTCATGAATGGCACCATCCCCAAGATTTGCATGATGTGCTACAAGGCATGCCATGTACCCTGAGAGTTTTGTCCAAGTGCTTCTTGAGCTCTGTCAGGATCGGTGCTGTGACCGCTTTCCTGGGGAGCCTGTTCCAGTGCCCAACCACCCTCTGAGTGAAGAACCTCTTCCTGATATCCAGCTTTAACCTTCCCTGACACAACTTCAGGCCGTTTCCTCATGTCATGTCACTGTCACTACAGAGATCAGTGCCTGCCCCTCCTCTTCCCTTCACAGGGAAGTTGTAACTGCAGTGAGGTCTCCCCTCAGTCTTCTCTTCTCCAGGCTGAAGAGACCACGTGACATCAGCCATTCCTCATATGGCTTCACCTCCAGACCCTTCACCATCTTTGTTGCACTCCTTTAGACTCTCTGTAAGAGCTTTATATCTTTTTTAAGCTGTGGCACCCAAAACCGCTCCCAGCACTTGAGGTGAGGCTGCCACAGTGCAGAGCAGAGTGGGACAATCCCCTCCCTTGCCTGGCTGGCGATGCTATGCCTTATGCCCCGCAGGACACAGGTGGCTGCCAGGGCTTTGCTGGTTCACATTCAACACAGCATCAGCCCAGACCCCCAGGTCCCTTTTTGTGTAGCTGGTTTCCAGCCTCTTGTTCTATACATCCAGGGTTGCCCCATCCCACTTGCTCTTGTTAAACTTAATGTGGTTGGTAATTGCCCAGCCCTCTGATTTGTCTTTGCAGGGCCTCCCTGCCTAGGAGAGAGTCAGCAGGCTCTCCCAATTTTGCATCATCTGTAAATTTACTTAGTATCCCTTCCAGTCCTTCATGCAAGCTATTTATGAAGATCTTGAAGAGCCTTGGGCCAGCTGCTCACCCATCACATGATATGTGAGAGTGAAAGGCCTCCTATTTCTGCGGTCCTCCTTCTTTCCCTTTCTGAAAATCAGGACTTTTGCCAGCTTCCAGTCAGCTGGGACCTCTCCGGACTACCATTCACCTAGGTTTCTAGTAAACATAAACCACTGCCATTTTCTTGAGTCCGGAAGTCAAGCCACATTTCCACTGGTTTAGCCTATTCTTTAAGATAGTGGAAGTCTTCTGTAAGCAAGTCTGTAAGAAATACTGTGGCCAGCAGAACAAGGGTAGTCATGATCTTCCTGTGCTTAGCACTGGTGAGGCCTCACCTCGTACCCTGTGTTCAGTTTTAATCCCTCACTAAAATAAAAACATGGAGGTGCTGGGTCATGCCCAGAGAAGGGTGATAAAGCTGGTGAAAGGTCTGGGCCCCAAGTGTTCTGAAGAGTGGCTGAGGGAGCTGGGCGTGTTTAGGCTGGTGAAAAGGAGGCTCAGGGAAGACCTTATTGCTCTCCACAACTACGGGAATGGAGGCTGTAGCAAGGTGGATGTCCATCTCTTCTCCCAGGTAACTGCTGACAGGATGAAAGGAAATGGATTTAGCTGCTCCAGGGGAGGTTTATATTGGATAGTAGGAAAAATATTTTCACAGAAAATGTTGTCAGGCTGGAACAAGCTGCCCAGGGAAGTGGTTGAGTCACCATCCCTGTTAGATGTGGCATTTAGGGATATGGTTGAGTGGTGGACTTGAGCAGTGATGGGTTAATGACTGAATTTGATGTTCTTACGGAATGCAATACATTCATTATTTTTCTTTTTTCACACTACTAGATTATAGTTATTTTTATTTATAAAGTAAGGAAAAACAGAAAAAAACAAGCTAATGGGAGTGGTTAGGATGATATTCATTATTACTTCAAAGTATCTTCTTTTGATCGTGATTGGACTTGTTTAGCTGCTGCTAGTTAATGTTCTTTGAAGAAAACTGCCTACTAGCTAAGAAGGGAGTTGTGTCAGAAAATCGCTGTGAAATTAGGGTGACAGAAATAGAAATAGGAGCCTGAAACAGAAACAGACAACAGCAATGATGCTTATTGCTTTCTCTTTTTCCTATATATTCCAGTATAAATGTTTATGACTTTCCCTCTAACTGAGTCTGGCTCAGAATAGTTTTGTGCCAGGACCAAGGGCCCAATAGTTTCTGCTTTTTTTTTTTCCTGGTATCTAGTGCTAGATCTAAAATTCTGTCTGTCTCTAATTGAGGGGAAGTTTCAAAGACACCACTGTTAATCACAGTTGTGTTTTAGCAGGAACAACAGCACTGAGAATTAAACATAAAGCATATTGCCTTCGCTACCTTCTTAAGTGCTCTATGAGATAGAACTGTCTGCCAGTGCTAATGTAGGCTTAGAAAAGACCACAACATGATGTTGTGAATAAATGGTATAATCTCTGAATCTTCTGTTTTGTCATTCCATGGCCAAAATGATTCTGCTCTAAGGACACAGATTAAATGTATAAATACTTTGTCAGCTATGTCTCTGCTTTGCAAATTACATTAATGTGCCAGATCATTCCATTATTTGCTAAGAATCTCAGGTGGCTGAAGGTATGAAACCCATGAGCACAAATATGCTGGGAATATTCACTCCATGAAGTTCAGTGGTTTAATTTGCATTTATATGTATTTCTAAGACTTTGTTAACAGACCTGATTTGCAAATAAAGATCTCTTGGAAGAGACCTGGAAAAAAGGCCAAGAGGGAGACAGAGGCCTATGGAGAAAGCATCAAGCATGATTTATGATCTTTCAGAGAAGTTACAACCTGCCTTCAATGGATTAAACCCAGACACTCTTTAAGAAACATACTTAAATTGTTGTGGGGTTGGGGTTTTTTTCAAGGTATTTACTGTAAAGTTTGAAAGCATCTTTATATTCCACCAGTAACTATCTTTGTGTAGTAAATGCCAGAGGCATTATCTCATTTCAGGAATGTTGGCTGAGGCATTACCTCATTTCAGGAATGTTGGCTGACCCCTTTAGATAACTGTTCCACAGAGGTACGAATGTAAGGCTCTGGCAATCAGTTATGGTGGAAGGGAAGCATGATTTCACATGCATTAAGTTGGGGAATGTAAAGAGTAGACTTATTATCCATCAACCACAACAGAGTATTGCAGCACATTATATGATTTATGTACAATATGAAACATTTGAGGGTTAAAGAGAGCTGGTGTTCAGAAACAAAAAACCATTGTGTATTAAGGTTCCTGTCTATGTACATGCTGTTTTAGTCATCTCATCTAAAATTTGCAGTTTGCTTAACATGTTTTAAATTTTTCATAACTGAACTCTTGGCTGTGACTGTAAGTACAGAGAGATTTCTTGGAAATGCTGCAGACATAAGAACTACGTCTAGAAGCTCAGGAGATCATGTGACAGCTGATTCCTAAAGTTTATTCCTAGATCAAAAGTGCACAGAATTTGGCTGATTGTTCAAAAATTTCAAACAGAGAGGCAAATTTTTTCCATAAAGTTACTTCCTTATAAAATACATTGGTTGGCGCTTTTAATTTTTTTTTCCTTAGTATACCATTAGGAGTTTCTTTGGGTTACCCAAATGATTTTTTGTTGCTTGAAGTAAAGACAGTGTTTGCCATGGCTGCATTAGTTTTCTTTAAATCTCATGCTAGACAATTTATGTTTTATGAAGTACTGTAGACAATTGTACTAGAATACAAATACAAGTAAATTTAAAATTTGGGGGATTTTGTCGAACTTCAAAAGCAGTGCAGCTTCATATTTGGACTCAGTAACCAGGTCCATGTCTCAGGAAATTTTTAGTGAGCTCTTTCAGAAAACACTACTGTGGGGAGCTAGGGGAAGAAAATACAGCATTTCAATCTTTTCTCTCAAGTCATATGACCTAGAAAATCTCAGAAATAAAAAAAATCCATGTAAAACCACTATGATTTGAGGTGAATACTGGTAGTGTAGACATTGACTTAGGTAGAAGTGCTTGTACTGCTGAGCTATATTATACGGTAACCAATCATCAATTTTTTAGTTGTCAGTGTTAATATTCTGACAAGAAAATTAAATTCACCTGTGATATCAGTCTCAAACTCCAATTTTAAATCATGAAAATAATTTCAATGAGTAAGACTTAATAAATGTGATTTAAATTGTCATCTATGACACAAAATCAATAATGCAAAGGAAACCAGAATTTAGCTATTGGTTTAGCAACAAAATTCTCTCTATATGTAAATGTAATGTCTTCCAAAAAACTGAGTAATTTACAGTACCTGAGATGGGGTCTTTGGACTCTCAAACAGATCAAGGGTCCCGTACAACTTGGTCTCATCTGTAAGCTGACTGAGGGTACACCCATCCAGGCCATTGGTGAAGATACTGAACAGAACTGACCCCGGTACTGAGCCCTGGTGAACAGTATTTGTGACTACTGCCAACTGGATTTTACTCCATTCACCACCACTCTCTGGTCTGGCCCAACCAACCATTATTTTACCCAGTGAAGAGTTCACTCATCCAGACCCTGGGCAGATACAGAAATGTACTGAATTTCAGTCCAAATTATGATAGGAAATATCTGCATGTTTTGCCAGACACCTCCTTCTCAGGTTACAAAAGCGCAAAACCAACTTCTGAACTCTTTTTTTTTTCTGCAGATGAACCTTTTTCCTCTAAAAGAAAGTAATATTGTATTTGCAAGAGGTTTCTGTGTCTGGTCCTCTGTGAATAAGCATTTGGTATAGAATATATGCTGGTTGTCAAAAATTCTACTGTAACATTCATATCCAAAGAGCTATTCAAAATGTTTAATTAATATTGGATTAAAATCATTAGTATTTTGATAGATTACATTACACTACTTTCTGAAAAGAAAACAATATCTGTCAGATATCAACTAGGAAATTGATACAGAAATTAGTTTCAACTCTAGTTCAAATTTTCAATCAGAATTTCTTTTTAAACATTATTTTGTCAGATGTTTTCAGCTGATCTGCTGTTCTGAAATAGTGTCGTTGAGAGACAAAAGGCTTTACTTAGACTTTCTCTGTACATTCTTTTGGAGGCTATGGTTTTATGACTTCATAATGGACTCTAGTCTGGATGGAACATTTACTACTTCACTTAAATGAGTATTCACAATGGATGCTTCTGCATTAAATTATTCGAATGTATCAATACATTATCTGCCTCTGGAAGACACCTTCTCAGATGTCCCTTTTAAACATATCACTAAGATGGGATTCAGAGCTATACTTAATTAGCAAAATATTTGGTGTTTTATAGAGCAGAACTTCTGAGACCACAATGGTGTTACTGATAAATCAGTATGTTGTCACAGAAACGTACAGTGCTGGATTCACTTCAAGTAAAATCCCACTTCAGAACAGCAGGAAAATAATAGCAGTGCAAAATACTGCTCTAGCAGGTGCTGTAGTTGTTATCCACATTATTACTATTGATATTCCCCTACATAAGGGATGCAGGTTGTTTCCTGTAGCTTTGAAGTTTTACTTTCTACCACAAATAAATTCTGACCTCAGTTAAGACATGTTGATGATGCTAGCATTTGCAATAAACTCTAGATTTTACTTTTTGTCTTGATCACAAATTTAAGTTATTTTTTTTAAGTCAAGAAATATGAATATGTTTATATTTAAAAGCTACTAAAGCTTAATCATTTTTTGCAACTTGAATATATTAGCTTCACAACCAATTTTAATAGATTTAATTAAGCTCAAAGAATAGGATAGTGAATCTTTAAATGCTCCAGTTAACTAGAAAATGGCATCATCTTCCTTTCACTCTTCGACACCACATTTAATTATTCCCCTTGAATTACTATTGGCTGTAATTAATTTTTTTTCTTGCAGAGGTGCCTCTCTATAAAGTAGGGGGAAATGCTTGACTACTATGCATGAAGGTAGTTCATCTCATAACTAATTTCTGAAGCCATATGATTGAATGTAATAAAAGTGTTGCTTACAATAGACCTATTTTAACCCCAGAGGAGGTGAATTCTATTGAAGTTCATGGTATGCTCATTCTAGGATGTAACTAAGGGCTCAAATCTTCCTTACCTTCATTACTCTCCCATTTCCAAATCTCAAAATATTCTGTTAAATTGTTGCCTTAAAAAATTGAAGTGACAAAGCTTAACCCAGTACATTAGGCTTGTCTGAACTTTTGTCAGGACAGCTCTTAGTTTTTCTGTTCAAATTAATTATTTTTCACAATGATTGTTCTGTCCCTAAATTTAGCACCTAAACTTAGAGTCTAGCCTTTCATGCACAATGGGTAAGGGCAAAGATACTCAAAGTGTACTCTATAAATTGTGGGGGTTGAACAAATGCTATACTTTCAATAGTTTGCAAGAGAGAGGCTTGTAGAAAATCAGTTCCTTTTGCTTATTATTTTTTTTTTTGCTACTAAGGCACTGGTTTTTTACCAGAGTTTCCACCCCAATAAATACAGTTGCAAAGGGCTTTAGTTATGGGCTTTGTTATAAAACTTATATCACATCAGTTACCATCATATACCTGTTATGATTTTAGCATTTGACTATAGACCGGGGTTTTTATCACCAAATGTTCACTTGATAGGCCCCTAGGGTACTAAATCACCTTAAATTCCTCACTCAAAAATAAGAAAATAAGTACCAAAGTGTCTAGCACTGCACTCTGGCAAATTTGGTATCCTAAGAGTAAGGGTAGAAATAGTATGAACCAATTACTTACTTTCTGAGATGATATATTTATTTTCTAGAATAAAAAGAGTAGTGTAAAAGGCAATATAATCCCAACTCTACCACCAAATAACATGAGAAGTTTTGTAATTACCAGTAATGATGGTGAGATTATCCCAAGAATTATGGTGATATTAAAATAATTATTTAGTAATTAATGGTTATTAACAGGAAATGACTGCCCTGTGAGAACTTCTTGAGTCATTTCACTACTGGTGGTAGTGATGACAAAAGATTTTCAGTTTTTATATATTTTTCATATCTTCACAGCTCTGTAGACTATTATTATATAGTTACATAGTTTCTTAGTTAACTTCAGTACTTTGTTATTCAAACACATTCCTGGAGTCCTGTTCTAATATTTCTTCTTCAGATGGCATTTCAATTTCCCATGTATTGAGACAAAAAAAAAATGCGGGGCTAGAAGCAAAAGAGAGGCTTCAGTAAGCTGCCAAAGAAAGAGGGGAATTACTTCATTAACTGTACCTCTAATTGGGGATTCTTGTCAATTGTGCTAATTTGCTGAACTTAGAGTGGCAGAGTCCTGTATCATGTGTACATTCTGCCGTAAGTGCACCTAAAGGACCTTCAATAAATGGCAACTGCTTTTTATCACTTTAATCTTGTTTGACACTTGGCTTGTGATTTTAGGGCTGAAAAGCCATCAGTAGCAATGACTAATCATGATCATGGAATAGGTTTTTTTTTAAAATTTGTGTGTATATTGAATTCCAGAGATCTCTTGAAATATCATTAAACTTAAAAATAATGTGTAGACTATATACAGCTGTGGACGCATTAGTAGAACAAGTTAGTTCACATGATGGATTTTCTTTCCCTAATGAGATACCTGTGAAATCTTGTTAAAATGAAATGACATGGCAAGTACTTGAGCACCAGCAGTTTTCAAGTGTGTTTGACTGCAAGGGGAGATTTTCTGCTGGGAAATTATATGACGTAGCTGATTATTTTGGCTGTGGTAATATAAGAAAAATCAGCTTGATTTGAAGGCAAAAGCAAAGATTCAGCTTTGGAACAGCTGGTACAAAAAAAGAAAACATCTTGAGAATTTCGCAAATGGATTATTAAAAAGTACAGGGAGAGGTGTGTTTAATGATAATATACAATAAGGTTTTTTTTAAATTTATTTTATGATAGCAGTGGGATGATACCATGGAAGATGAAAAAAAAGTGCCAAAAAACAAACGTAAAGATGGAAAAAAAAGTGCCAAAAAACAAACATAAAGACTTGGTTTCATTTCAAGCAGTGATTATAATTTAAACTGTGCAGTGAAATAGCTTATGGCTATTCAGGTCTTCTGGGAGGTGACAGAGAATGATTCTTGTTGGTAACTTCAATAATCTAAATATCTGGATGGCAGGAGATACTCCTGTTACAGAGCCCAAGTTAATACCTTTGCATGCTATAATTGCATATCTTTATTTTCTTTTTTTAAATAATTTCATTCGCGTGTTTATATTTTGGGAGTTCATAAAAATTAACATGATTCTATTGCAGAAATTTTGAATATAAGAGATTTTTTTATGGTGCCCACAAATGTATTTTGTTATGCTTTGGATGGTTCATTAGGGTTTTTTTTGCCCCACAGACTAATCATCTTATTACATTTAAAATCTGGTTAAAAGTCTAGTGTACACTGCATCAAAGTTTTACATATTTTGCTGGTTTTGCTCACTTTTTTTGCCTGATTTATATCAAGGAATCTTTACCAAATAAGGAGGTAATTTCAACTTGCAAAAGAAAAAAATTGGTAAATGGTTTAGAAAGAAAGTAGAAAAAGACTTTTAGATGTCTAAGGTATTCATTAAAACTTTTACTGGTTTTAATGTACATTACTAGAGAGCCATGCAATTTGTTAATGATTTGGATAAAATTTCTCCTTTTCTTTTAAGCAATCATAGAATTACTGAATGCTAAATTAGGTAATGGTGATCACTGCTCTAATGTGATTCCTAGTTACTTAAAAGTTTTCTTCAGCTACTAGAAGAAACCAGTATTTCAAGTTACTTAGGAATACTTTTCATTCATGTGGTAAATCAAACTTTGTATATAGATGTACATTTTAGTTAGATGTAGAGTGGATCTGCTCAATTATTATCAACAGAAAGAAAAAAAGTATTTTTATTTTATCTTGAAGTTAATTTTTTTGAAGTGTTACTGTAAATTGTAGACTCAAAAACAGTTTGTTTTCAGTATATTCATTTGGATAATTCAATCTAATGTACACCAGAAGAGCAATTCAAGTGTTTTTACTTCTAACTAATGAGAAGTAAACAGCTTCAAGTGCAGAAAACCTTTTCCTTCTCAGAAAGAAGCTCTGAGGGATTCCAGCTGCACCTATACTCCTCTATTTCCTAACCAAACTCCAGTTTGCTAAATTAAGCTCCAATTTTGGTATTGCAGGTGACATCAAGAGAAGCAGCAAGTATCACCATGCAGCACTAGGAGTAGGTCTGCCTTTGCTTTTGTGCCTAGGCCCATCATTCCTTGTGGAAATTCTCTGATCCTGTTTCATCTCACTATGAGCTCTGGAACTGCTGTCTGTGCCTGCTTTTATGGGCAGCTCCTCTTAGCCACAGGTCAGCTACTCATGGTCCCGCTCCCCAGATTGGTAGAAGTCCTTATACTGAGAATGAATCACAGTAATCTCCTACTGAGTTAATAGTAAAAGTATAGGAGTGATCCTTAAACTTTGGACAGCATTTTTTCTTTAGCTTTGATCTTAGTGGTAAGTGCCAGCGATGTTGCTTTTAAAACTTTTTGTAGAAGACCGATCAACGCTTAGCCATTTTGAAATCATGGAGATTAACTTTAAAGCAAAAATATTTTGATAAATCTAGACTAAAGTATTTCAAAATTGCTCTTACTGAGGTTATTTGAACTTTTTAATTGCTTGTACACTCTGTTACCTAATTATGTTATGTTCGATAATTTGTGATTTCCTTATTTTGCCTAAATACATCAAAAGATGAATTATTGGGGAAGGTTGCCTATGACTATAATGAATTCATGAGAACTGTGAGTAGTTAATAGCTTTACAAATCACACTGAGAAAAACAGAATTTGTTTCAACACCTCATTGGCTATCCTTGCTAAGCCAGCAGTTCCCACATCGTTTTTTTCCTTCCGTCAGCTAAACCAGTGAGAGCAGTACTTGCCTTCTTCATTTATTAAAATATGGGGTTCCATGGGCTTATTTATTATCAATGTTTAAATACAAAGGTCATGGCTTGAGTTGGAAGGTACCTTAAAGATCATCCAGTTCCAGCCCACCTGACACGAACAGGGACACCTTTCACTAGACCACATCACTGGAGCTTCACAAGATCTTTAGGGATGGGGCACCCACAACTACTCTTGGCACCCTGTTGCAGTGCCTCACCACCCTAACAGCAAAGAACTTCTCCTAGCAGATGCTTGATGCATGCATGGGGATTGTATCCTTTGTGCTTTTATATTGTACCATCCTTTCTTATTTGAAAAATCACTGGAAATCTTAAAGAAACTTAGACACGCTTTTCAGTGAAATGAGGCACAGAAAAGGAAAGGAAATATTATGATGGATGGCAGTGATTTGATAGATCTAATGAATGAAACAAATGTAGTCAAATGGACTTTCTGACAAGCATCTGTGCATATGAGTTGCTGATCTTACCCATGTTAGTGCCCGTCATCTGCCTGCTGCTGAGCCGCAATCCACTGCAGTGCAGAACTATAGGTGATCAGCACAGCTTTACCCACATGGAGGGCAGTGACTGCTGCCATGTCAGCTGCTGCTCAGCAGCACTTTGTCTCTATCCAGGTGTAGTGTGAGGTGTGCTCTGCTCTTGGCAGCTCATGAAAACCTAGAGCAAATAGACTCACAGAAAGGGGTGCTAGGAAGAACAAAAACACTTCAAATGTGTCCTGAAACATTTGTGCATATGATTAGGCTGAAACAGCTTGAAACAGCTCATTGATCAGACAGATACTGTGATTTCTAATTTAAAAAAAATGTTTCTGGATGTTGCAAAGAAAAATATAACACTAATTATAGAAATTTCTTTTAAAAAAACAACTTTGTATGTTGATTCACTATCTTAAGAGGATGGAGATTTGGAGAACTGTTTTGTGATTTTGTCTTGATGGTTCGCTCAGTTCAAGAAAATTAAAGTTAATTGATCAGTTATTGATAAAAAGGAAGAGTTTGTTGGAAAATGGTATTTTAGCAAACAAAAACCTCCCAAAGCAGCAAAATAAATGAACATCAATTTTCTCTGTAAGGAAAAAAGATTAGCACCTGTTTCAGTGTTATCATCTCCAAAGGTTTCAACAGAAATTTCTCTTTACACTAGAAAATATTGGAAGGAATTAAGAAGTGGCCATTCTCTGTGTATACATCCTCATTTGTCTAGGCAGAGTTTTCCTTTCAGTTGGTAATTTGAAGTGAGATTTTTTTTGCATTTGAGCAAGTGAGTACTTCATGGTTAACATAGCACTAGATACAGGGTGCAAACAATGAGTTGTGATAGGCAGAGGGAATCACTATTCCGAGGACACATCTGGCTTTGGAGGAACAGAGAGGAAATAGTGCTCATTCCAGCTTCCCATTCATTATGATAGACGTTCTTTTAAATTGGATATTCTTGTCAAATGGATGTGTTAAATCCAGTCCCAGAGCACACTCATTTGGAATGACTGAAAAATGGATGGCTACAAATATACTCCATCATTAGGCAGTTGTTAAATCTCCATCATAATCTGTTTTCATCCATGATTTCAAATCAACTGGAATACTTCTCTCACCCTTGGACTGTTTAATTAATATTGGGGTTGGGGGGTTTTTTGTTTGTTTGTTTGTTTGTTTGTTTGTTTGTTTTCTGATTTGTTTCACAGAAAAAGTTAACTTTCTTCTATGCAAGTCCTAGATCCTTTATTCATAGGACACATGAGCAAATGCTCAATATTTTTAGGCATATAATTTAAATGCAAACAACTCCTAGGCTTTAAATGAATCATGTGCTTTACTAAATATGAACCAAAATAGAGAGCAGGGGCATGAGAGGTGGGAGGAAGCTGTCCTGTTAGACACATATGTTGAGGTCTGTCTTCCTTTCATGGTCTTACGGCTGACTAACAGGGTGTACTACACTGAGAAATAATAAATGTTAATTGTTTTGTTTACAGCACAGTGGATTTGTGAATTAGGCGTAATTTATGTAAAACTATTGCACGAGGTACAAGGATGTGGACAGTAGGTAGACTGGATAGATTGTGTTATTAAATCTAGAAAAGAGCAATCAATCAAATGGAATAAAGAAATACGATGATTAGTTATAGAAATGTGATTAACTCAATGCTTGTAATACCTACCATTGGGCAAAAACACTGATAATACAATTACAGCAAATGAAGTTAAATTATTGTGTATTTGAAGGGTTAGAAGTGTCTTGTTAATTAGCCTGGGATTTTTAAATGAATTCATCTCTAATATGGGGGAAAATGATAGAAAGCTGTACTTTTCAAAAAAACCTAAAAACTTTCTGACTCTATTTAGAAAAGAAAAATATTAATTAAATTCTTGGAGAATTTTGGTATACAAAGACAATAAAATTATCTTTCCGAGGGTAAGTAATTATTAGATTTTTTAAAAATTCTGATACCAAGAAGCCACTGCTACCTCAGGTCAAGATTCAAAATATTCCAAATATAGCACATCCAGATAAATGAGTCTTAAAATAGAATTTATTATTTAAAAGTGTGAATGTTTACACAGGCTAGAAAACTGACTGTACCAATTTGCTTTGCACCTTGAAGACAGCAGTGCATGACTGCAGTCAGAGATCTTCATTCAGATCTTGTGGATGAATAGTTCCAGTTCATGTGAATGACAGGAGTTGCCATAAATATTTTAAAATGTGGCTCTTGTCCATTAAACAATTGCATACTCAACCAGTTCAAAAATTACCCTTCCTAATTTTCTGCCTAATGAGCACTGTTATAAATTCTCAGGAAAAGCAGGAGATCATGACGGCCTCTAGGAACTCTGTGGCACTGTCTAGTAACAGCATGGAAAATTAGCTTGTGCAATTCTTTGAGAAGGATGCTGAATCTTGGCGATGAACCAGACGGTTAACAAGATAGGTTAGCTGTACAAATATCTGCTACAACACTATAGTTTTGGGGACAGATTAAGGCACCAAGGCATGAAAAGGAGTCCTAGGAAGTGAAAGCCCTAGATATAAGGGGTTTGAAAAACAAAAGGTGCCCCAGCATGTAGAATATATAGGAAGAAGGTAATGAATTTGGATCCCCACTGGTAAGTATAGGTTACAAAGAATATAAAGGGGTAGTTAAGTTTAGGATTATTTGCCACCAGCAGGAAAGCAAATGGAGAACTAGGAAGGGAAGAATACAAGTGTCTAGGACCTTGCACTGTGAAAAGAATGCCTACAAGAAGAAGAAGTAGCCTTTCCAGGAGTTCTACGAAACTCAATTTCTTTTCAGCTTTCTATAAGAAGAGAAGAAATTCTCTATCAGACAGTTTGGCAATAGTTAGGAAAAAATGGTTAAAACATACTACTCAATTTCCAGGCTCAAGACTGACTCCATCATCATGTCAGTGTAGGCCTCACCAAAGCCAGCTGCTAATGAGAACTATTTTTGTTTCAAACAATCCATTTCAGGATCAAGCTGATTTCCAAGCTACTGCAATGGGGGGTGAAGGGAGAAGGAAGGGCTAATATCCTTTTCCAATCTGATTTCAACTCTTTTGTTCATCTGATAGCATAGCAAGCAAATTTTAAACACTAACCCAGTATAAGGTTTCTTTCATCTTCCTATATGTCACCCCTCACCATGTAAGAACAAAATAGATTAGTTTAGTCCTGTTATGGTGGGAAGGGCCAACTTTCTGTTTGACAAACACATTCCAAAGCGAGAAAGTTAAAGACGGTACCTAGACTTTCCTTATTTTGGTTGGCAATGACACGTTGATACTTCTGAAGCCTTTTCATGACACTCTTCAGGCAAATTAAGCCTGTCCACAGGCAAGTGAAAAAGGGGGATTGTTGCCACAGAGCTGTCTCTGAATGCTATGAACACCTCTCTTTGCTTCCTACTAGCTGCAGAGAAGGGTGCGTATTAGCCGCATGAGTCATTTACTTTTGACCTTGATAATAGTAATTTTTACCAGTTTCCATGTATATTTATTAAACAGATCCGTTTGCTTCATTTCTTCTAACTGCTTTGTAGTATACCCATCTCAAAGGTATGATGAATACCTTCAGTTTTTCCAGCATTGTTTCTTTCTTTCTAATTTAATATCATATACACCATTTTTATTTTGCAAATTAATAATTCATTTGAATTCTGCAGGTGTTTTTCTGTATGCTTTAATATCTTTTTTTAACTGGGGATAATGCAATTGCTCTTGATGGTCAAAAAGGTAGCTCAGCCCTTGTGATACGATCAATTTGCCATTGCTGTAGTTGTTCACTCACAGGTGGGTGATGGTTGATCTCTTTTTTAATAGATGTGATTGTATCAACCATTTTATTGCAATAAAAAGCATGAAGATGTACTGAATTTAATTTTCTATAGAGAGACACTGTCAAGGTTGCATTTGAAAGTTGTCCTTTACTGTATCTATGCATTAGCATTTTTTCCACAAGTGATCTCTGAAAGAATACTTCCCTCCAGTGTCTTGTTTCTACCTTTAGGTACTGCCAAAAGTCTCCAGGGTTATTGTTATCTTAAATGCATTCTTTTTGAATTGCAATGGCAGCACTTCTCAGTGTACAAAACATCCTACATATACCCATACTGGAACGACAATACAAACCCTTCTCTTTTTTTTTTTTTTTTTTTTTGTTTTGGCTTCTTACTTTTTTGTGTTGTTCTTTGTACCTATAGGGAGTGCTTTCCCATTCATGCCATTTCTTTTTTGCTGCTTCAGCTTTTGTAAAAGAGACAAATTTGCAACTGTGTGTTTATGGCTAGAGACAGATAATAGGTCAAAAATCATGTAGGAAATCATGACTGCTGCTACAATGCACAGTTCTCAGTGATAGTTTAGCCTTTGGGAATGATGCAGGTGTGGGACCTACAGTCATCAGGACGGTGTTTGTGCGTGTCAGAGTACAAAGCCCAGAGGTAGAACACTTCAGGTTAAGCTCTCCAGAGGCGACAGCGATAGAAAACTCCACAGGCAGAGCCTTGAGAGACTTGTGAGTACGGATGAGCATCACAATCAGACTTGCATTTTTCTGGAACAGGTGGCTCAGGACACTCGAACTGCTCTCTAGAGGACTATAGCTCTAGCCCAGGTGAAAAGGAATAACTTAATACCATGTTAAGAAACTGATTTGTGAGGAATTTCTGGGATGATGAAAAATGGTGGAGTTTATACAAGAAAAGATGTGCTCCAAAGAGGATTCAGAACTCGAGATGCATCTTATGTGTTAGGTTCATATGTATACTGAGTGGGTAACACAGGACAAAAAAGCTGTCTTTAAATTTCCAGAAGGTCAAGAAATTAGGCATATGTTATATCTGGCAGAATGCTAGATGACACCTCATGACGAAAGCCGAGCTTTCTGCCTTATGTAAAATTCTGTTGCTGTGGTTTTAAATTCCTTTCTGACCTAAAATCTCCTGCAGCCTTGGCAGAAAGAGGAACTCCTTATTTCCTCTAGTGCTTTTTTTTTTTCTTTTTTTTTTTTGTCTTGAAGATATGGTCTTTGAAGAAAGAATGGAAAGTAATAGAAGCATTTTTGAAAAAAGAGCATAATAATAAAGTGACAGAAAAAAATTAATGCAATTAATGAAAGAAGCCACAATTATGCAAGGACATAGAGTTTTGCTAACATGCAATAGAAACTGGGAGTTTCCAGAATTCAAATTCATTTGAGATCAGGAAATTTGTCTCTGTTTTCAAAATATTAACATTTTACAAAAAAAAATATAATAGTTTAAATAACTCTGTTCCTCGACACTTGTTGAAGGTTTATGCAGACCTTGAAAACAGCTAGAAAACACCAGATTGTGCATATGGGATGGGGCCTCACTGGGTGTATGTACACACTGGGGAAGGAGACCGGCCTCACAGAAAGTGGTTGTCCCTCTCTGCTCTGCATAAGGTGTGGTCTCACCTTGGATATTGTGTGTGGTTTTGGCCACTGCAATATAAGAAAGCTATAGAGCTATTAGAAAGTTCAAAGGTGGGAAAAAAAGATGCTGAAGGGCCTTGAGGTGAAGCCATATGAGGAGTGGCTGAGGTCACTTGGTCGGTTCAGCCTGGAGGAGACTGAGTGGAGACCCCATTGCAGTCTACACTTCATGAGGAGAAATAAAAGGGCAGACAATGATGCTTTCTCTCTTTTTCACCCAGGTTGGGCACTGGAACAGGCTCCCCAGGGAAGAGGCCACAGCCCCAAACCTGATAGAATTCAAGAAGGTTTGGACAATACTCTTGTGCACATGGTGCGGCTCTTGGGGAGGTCCTGTGCAGGGACAGGATATCAATAAACCTTGTAGGTCCCTAGCATATCAATTCAATATCCTTCAATAAGGATATTCACTGATTCTATAAAATGGTAATAGCTATCAAACTTCCTCTTATTTGAAAATTTGGATTGTGATTTCAGCAATTCCTACATAAAATACTCATGCTGTCAGTTTGCCAAGTAATGCATGAACATGGTTTTATGGTTTCATTGTCTGTCCTGTTCTGCTCGATGTTGTGCTGGCTAAGATTTATCTGACCTTAAGATGTGTCACTGGTTAGTATTTAGTACTCATGTATTTTGGAACTGCCCATAGTAAAAAAACCAGTTGTATCACCACTGCAGACACAGAGGCAATAAACAGAATAAAAAGCAAATAAATGTTTTTGTTTCACTAACCCCACAAAGCAGCAAAGAAACTGTACAAGTTTCATTTGGAGCAGGATTCTTGCAAGATCTTAATTTGCTGGCACTGCTCAGAACTGAGATCTGCAGGGGGGGACTGCTTCCTGCCTTCCTACCCACAGCATTTTCCGTCACTGCAGTCAACTAGGCAGCAGCATGCAGATGAGCCTGGGAACGAGGAAGCCAGGGAAACAAAGAAAATAAGAAGAGAGCTGCTAACATTTCTTGAAACCATGATTTCTGCTGGTGTTTATTCTATTGAAGTGTGTCAGATTTTATTGTCATATTAACTTGGGGAATATCATTTGCTTTTACATCTAGAATCAACTTTTAATTCTCTTTGAAGAACTAAATACAGATGGACACATTCATCTTCCAGGAATGTAATCTTTTCTCTGTGAGGATGACACATAACCTGAAATTGTAAGGTAACCTCTGGAAAGATGAAAGGATATGCCTCTCTATTTCATGCAATTTTTCTTGTCCTAATTAATGGTGAGGCTTCACATGATGGCAGATATGATCTAACAAATCACGACTGTCAAAGGCCTCCCTTTTCTCTTTCATGTACCCTACCAACTGCTTTCTGACACCAAACTCCATGATTGTTTTTTCCTGTGCAGTGATTTCGGTACTTATTTGACTACTCAGTGTATTGATTCTGAAACTGTCAGGATGTTAACCTGGCAAGAAAGGCAAATTGCTTTATTTGATGTTTGTGAGTCCATTTGGGGGAAATGTCAGAGCTAGTCCATGTGGCATCACAAGGGTCTAGGATGTACCTGTGAGAGTCAGCAAACAATTAGACCAATGTACTTATATCAGGAAAACTTCACTTGCAAGGTTTTCTTAAGTTTTTCTTTCTGTGCAATAAATTGCAAACAATGTTTCTAACTATCTCTTTTGGATGATTTCTAGAGCAAACTTGGTGACAAGGTACTGTGGAAACGCAGCACACATTTAATTCTTTGTGAGACACAAATTTGATCATAAATGCAGGCAGATAATCTCTTAGAGTAACATAAAATGAAAAAGAAAAAAATATAAGTTTGCATAGAAATAGAAGAAAAATGACAGATTTTTTTTCTACCTGTTAACATAATACAGCAAAGGTAGGTGTCATCTTGCTGTGTATTAATTGATTATTAGTATTTTGTATGGGATAGCTTTATTGTCAATATAAATCAATTTGACTGCAAGGACCACTTGCTGTTCAGTACTTCCTTGCTATGAGTCTGTACTATAGACTGGATTGCTGGGCAAGGACTTTTTGTTTTGACATGTTTCACCTATTGTTCAGTGCTGTTTATGCTAAGATTGTTCTGCCTGTATAAATAGCAGTTGACTCTGTGTGTGCATGTATGCATGAGAGATGGAGAAAGAGGGAGAAAGATGGAGAAAGGAGAGGGAGAGTACAGAAGGGATGGAGGGAGAGAAACATTATATCCAGGCAACAGCTAAAAAGCAGCAGGGTTCCCAAAAACAGTGTGCTAATCGTCTGCTACCTGGCTTGGCCATATGGAAATTGGACATGATATTTACCATAATCTTCTGGAGGTTAATTTTTTATTTGGAAAGGAAACTGCAAGTTTGGAGCTACCTGAGAGCTGAATGTTTTATAATGCTGTGTGCTGAGGAGTGAGAAGAAATTTAAATATCAAAAATGCACAAACAACCGTGCCTTTACCTGCCAAGATTGACATGTTGTTAGTTCTGTGGAGAGAGAATATTCAAATCTACCTGCTGCTTTTAATGAGTCCTGAGATATTTGCTGCAAACCTAGGTATCAGATCAAGTGCTGACTAAATGAATACTGACCATCACAGAGCTGCTGATTAGAGGCCTTTTTACTCATACTAGGTTGGTCTAAATGAGCACTGTGCATTTTGGAGACACTTCAACACTCCTATTCTCTAGTCGCTGTATACTAAATGTAAATAGCTAATTTCAGCTTTGTGACAGGACTGTAAGGAAGTTGCCCTACTCTGCCAGCCACCTAAATAATGTATGAATACAAGCGCAAGACCAAGAAAATCATGGTATATTTCCTCACTATCAACTTTCAGAGAAAGGACCTTCTCACCTGGTATCATTCAGTTACTCATATTTCCAGTTTTGATGCTGATGATTTTGAAAGTATAAATAAAGAACTTTTGTTTCTCATTGTCTGTGTGACTGTGGAATGACATAGTAAGAGACAGAGGTGATAATCGTTAGGAAGAACCAAGTACATGAATTTTTAGAACAAAATTATAATGCAATTGAGTTGGGGTTTTTTTAATTATTTCTGTAATATTTAAATGCATAATATTTGACCTTTTACCTCAGACCATTGACATATAAGAATTGCTTGTATATTGGCATAGTATTGGTTTAGTAGCGTAAATCACATGTTGTATAAGGAAATTAGTATGGCATCAAATGAAAACTATTCATCTGTATTCTGTTAATAGTATATCTAGGAGCAGCCTTAAAAAACAGCAAAAGGCATAATAAAAATTTAATAAAACCCAAAGTGGTTTTGTACATGAAAATAGCTGCTGCTAAAGGAAAACTCCTCTCAGTGTAGGATTACCGGGTTTATGCAGTGGATGTTTTTTTCCTTTCAATTTTTCTAGGTACAAGAGTGAATTTTGCCTACCAAGATGCAAACATTTCTTTATGATTTGTTCCAGCCCGATTGTTGCCATAGAGTCGTGGTGGGTCACACATAACCATGACAATTTCTTGCAGTGATCAGCAGACAGGGTGGATGAGTTGGTACATCTCACTGCTTCTCCAATTTCAGACCACCTGTAAAGAACGCAGTAGTAAGTGTATAAAAGTGAAAAAGAAAAGAGATGAGGGAAGCACATGGGAACAGGTAGAAATGTCACCCCTTATCCACACCCTGACATGCAGGCTTGGAGATGAAGGGTGAACAATCTGCCCATTTTGCAGCTGACAGAACTGATGTTCTTGTCCTTGAAAGAAATGCCACAAAGCACTGTCAGCTGTCTTTCTTCTTCTAATCAGTTCCCAAACTCCTCTCTGACTTGTGGTCCCAGGGGAATTTTTTATTGTCTTTTCACTCTTTTTTTTTTTCTGCAGGCTTCCTCTTGTCTGCTCCTCCATGGACTTTTGCCATTTGCCTCAACTGAGTCCCATGGAAAGCACTGAGGATACTTTAATGTGACAGTGAATCATCACACTAAAATATCTGTCATGCTGTTAGATTGCTGTAAAGAAAATCAAATATTAACAACATATTTTCAGTGTTGTTCATTTCCAGTAACGTGGTTCTGACTTCAGAATTGTACTTTTTGTGATAGTTTGACAAAATTTACAGGAATTTTTATGGACAGATAGTTTAAATAGTTATAATAACAGGATGGTTTTTATTTCTATTTTAGGAAGCAGCAGATTTCATTAAAGAAAGCAGAAATGGTCTATACAGCTAGAATAGGTCTCAATTAGAGATTGTTAAGATATAAACTAGAGCATGAAGTGTTGTTTTTTTTTTTCAATTGATGCCTCCAGAGAAACCATCACATTGGAAACAGCAGGATTCAGACTAAAAATTGCGTTATGCATTGGTACATCAATTACATAAGTCCTGCCCTCCCTTCTCCTTCCCTGTCCTCTCCCTTTCTTTTTGGCTCATATGAGACCTGACATAAAACAGAAAGGTTACTGACTTTGCTGCAGTAATAAATGTCTGACAGAGAACCTTTTGATACTCTGTTTTTTAAGAGTGGCTGAGATATCCCCATCTCTCACCCTGCTTGTGATGAGAAAGTTCAGCCCCAGCTCATGCAGGAAGAACTGAAATTCATAAATTTCTGTTATAGGTTTCCCAGATGCAAGAGGAACAATTAAAGGAAATTTCTCATTTCACAGCCTTCTACACAAACTCTTCACTAACTTCTTTGCTAACTTATAGCTATATGTTCATTTAGGAGGATTATTGTTAAATCAACACTAATATGAGGAAAAGTGCTTTTTTAGGCTTCTGCATTTATTTCACTTTTCACCATGCTGTATCATGTATATTCATAAGATAAAATAGCTGATCTTGCATTGGTAGTTGGGCAGTCTGTTCACAACAGAACTTAATAAAATTTTCTAAAAACTACCTTTATTCTTGTCTCTCACTGTGAATTTTTAATAGTTCTTTTAAACTACTAGAAGTTTGGTGGAATAGCGACATCCAAATCTAAGAACAATATAGATTATTTATTATCTAGGTTAAATGTTTAATTCTTAACACATTGGAAAGCGTTCTCATTTACGTTGCATTTTTTTGGTCTGTAGTGGCTATTACTCTGTAGTCAGTAAAGTCTCCATTGAGGGTTACTATGTAGATAAATGAAAGTGTAAGAAATTTATGATCTGTTTCAGTGTCATTAAAAGTACACGTATCTATGGAAACTTGCTAGAACAAGACAAGAGATCGTTCCAAGATGGTAGGTGAGATATGGTCCCTGAAGGAGAAAACCTCCAGTTGCTTAGATGTACATGAGACTGCACCAAAAACAGTATCTGGTTGGTTTTGGTGGTTGTTTGGGGGGTTTTTTTGGGTAACCACAATAGAGGTATTTGTCTAGTAAAAAAAGAGCTGTGCTTCAGTCCTGTGCAACACGGTAATTTATATTTCTTACCTGATTTCATTTTTCTCTCTTTAATTAGGGCCATCAAGGAGTGGCATAAATTAGTGCTATGAAATTTGTAGGATAATATAGCTGGTGTTTGAAAGAAAGGAGTGAAAGGAGGCATTGCACCCTGTTCTTGGCTTCCTATTTGACTCCCATTTTTAACTTTTCTTACAGTAGCCAAATTGGGAAAACAAAAAAGATATTTCAGTACACTTAACCCTAAATTATATTCTCCTGTTTCTTATCACACTAAGTGTATTGTTTTACCTGATTATCACATATTCTGGTGATGTCACTGTTTGCCAATTAAATGATGTATGGATAAAGAGTAAGTAAAATGCCAACAATATTCACATAATATTTCCTCATTAACATTGGAATTTTTTGTTCAAGCAGAGTGTTTCTTCCATTTTTATGATGGTCAGTATTGCACATGGTATCTGTGGAAATACAGTGTTATAAAATTAGAGCAATAACAGGAATAACTGCTGTGCAATATGGATACCACCATAATGAATTCTATTCTGCAGCCAAGGTCTACTTCCTTTTAATTGCCATTTGGGGTAATTTTCATCTCACATTAAAGGCAATTGTTTATCCATAATAACATCTGTAAATCTAGTTATGAACACACTGCATCAGCTTTGCTGAGTCTGTAATACCCCTTTGTAGTAAACCTCTGCCTACCCCTTTGCCTGTGGTAGTAGCTAACTTTGTTATGGCTTAAGCTTGATTAGTAGTAGTATCTTCAAGAATAAGTACTGTAAAGTTAGGGCTTATCTTTCCAAATGAGGTAATATTTTACCTGACAAGAAGATCAGGAATGAATTCTGCTGTCGTCAGAACGCATTCTGATATACTGCTTTTTTTTTTGTCAGGGTTTTGAACGATCAGTATTAAGCCAGATCTGGACTGATATAGCTTGGTTTGCAATCTTGCAGGAAGATTTATTAGCTGTCTGTACATATAGTATTTGTCCAGGCATTTTAAAGTCATCTGTTTTTCAGTGAATTTGGAGTCCCAGTTTTAGCCTATGTATTCCTTTCAGTAGTTGTGCCCTCTGTTGCCCTTTTCAGTTAATTTAGATAAACTTCCTGACTATTCACTCATAATTTAAGAAGAAGGAGTTGTCTCTATTATTGGATTATTCTCCTCCTCTGTTTGATAGATGTTTGCTGTCATGGCTCAATAAGATATGAGCTGCAGTCTGTTAATTTTGGCAGCTTTTATTTGCTGAGAATGCTTGGCTTGCCCTCCCAAATATTCACCTGATTCCACTTAATTTATTTACTTTCATTAATTTCTTGCATAATTCTGTGATCAACGATGTGGCCGTGAACACTGATTGGACACATAGTTGAAAGCAAAGTTTTTTATTAAGCTGAAGAGAGGAAAATTTGATTTGGGTTTTCTTTTCAATTAACTTGACAGATGCATAGATAGCACTAGATGGATAGATTCAAATAAAAAAAATTATTTGCATAGACATATTGCCATTGTTTTTGAAGTTTGCACCTGATGAGGTTTTTTTCACATAAACAGACCTAATAATACTCAATTTGATGCAGGGACACTTATATCTGGGTTTTTAGTTTTTAAAAAGGACATGAAACAAGCTGAAGAAACATGAAGTGACTCATTAATAGAGATACAGCATTTTGACCAAACCCATTATTAATAATAATTCCCATTAGAAAGGGAGAATTGAGATCTACCTGTCTTCCTTTGTCACTTTTGTAAATATAAATATTTTTATAAAACTCTGGTGAACTAAGTACATTTAGTTTAAGTTGTGCAGCGTACTTGGATGAGAGATTTTCATGTTTAGATATCCACTAATCTATTGTTTTACTCCTGTTATATGAAGAACAACATGTCTCCTTATGCTTTTCCCAGATCACTTAGAACATCTTTTGGGTTAAAATAATTCAAACCTTCTTCACCTTTTCACCAATACACCTTCTTTGGATCTGGCATAAAATCCCATTTCTTTGTTCAGAGTCCTTATCGTTAACGACATCTTTTTTGTGAGAGATGGAAATGTATCAGGAAGCATCATTATCTGTTCTGTCCTGTATATTTAGTTTCTGTGTTTAGGCAATCAAATGTCTTGTTCTTTTTTCTGCAGGTGTGCACAGAAGCATGTGCTTTCAATGGTCTTTGAACAGTAACCAGTAGTTACATCTCTACAGTTTTAATTAATTGGTTGTTTTGTTCAGCACATCATTCTTAGACTCACTTTTTGTTCATGGACTATATGAGAAAACATAAATGGAGCATGGATTATAGAAGCTTTGTGGTTGATAGCCATAGCTTATTTTTTTAAATGCCATGCCACATAACTTGAGGCTTTTGACATTTGAGGCATTTCATTCCAGGATGTGGGTCATATAGCTAAAAGGGTTGGTCAAAACAGGGTTATATCCAAAGTTAGAAGTGAAACAAAGAGAATTAGAGATCTGAATCCTCTGAACAAAATACTATGGAAGGTTAGTGATGTTACCATTTTTTTAAATAAGCGTAGTTTTATGGGATAGACAGCAAATGGTCTGCTCAGCATGTTACTGTGGTGGCCTTTCCTAATTTCTTAGCTCAGCCACCAATAAACTTTTAGCATGTGGCACAAGATAGCACATCCAGTCGCACGACACATGGCAAGTTTCTGCAACCAAAACAGTGCATCATGTACAGTAAAAGGAAATGAATGTCTAAAAATGTGACAAAAAAACCCTCTGCAGCTGTCGGACAGTTATAAGCTTATTCTGTACAGAAAGGAAAGATTTCTTATTTTAAACTCAATACTCTTTAATGTTTTGGACAAAACCAAGGATCAGCAGTCAAGTGATGAGAGGAGTTCTGTTTGGACACACTACTAGAAATTATTTTGAAGACTGTCAGGTTTAATATACCAAAATAAAATTTTTGAAGTGAAGTTATACCTTTCTGACACACTATCGGTGATCATAAACCACAGATGGAAAAAAAGGGCACAGAGAGAGGCAAAACATTTAGTCCTGATGAGCACCAAAAATTCTAATTCAGCGGCTACATTTTCAGACAAAATAAGGAAGAAGTGCTTGTTTTTTCATGCCTCGAAAGATCAGCAAGGTACTTTGCTGTAGCTTATGCCTTATAACTGCAAGATAAGAGGAAAGACAGCAAAACAGAAATCCATATGACTGATTCTGTCTAGGAAGCTGATTGAGACAATCAAGAATTATATCATATTGTTGCTAAAGATAGATGTCCATCTCACTCATCTGTATCAAGCTTTTGATTCATGGGAAGTTTTGCTTTCTACTTTTGATGGTTTTGATATTTTTCTGACAGAATAACTCTTTAGCAAGAAGAACCTGGGCTCTGTGCTTCATTGTAGAGATACAGTGGTCCAAACTTTAGCTTTCTAGTAATAGTTAAAATAGGACAAAAGCAGGATTTGTTCATGTAAGTGATAGTATGTACTCTGTCTACGGCACATCTGTATAGCAGTCTTTGGGAACAAGAAAAACCTTTTGCACTAAGGTACACCTTGTTCCCACAGTCAGTCAGCAAAAGCATAATGAAATCAAACTGCTATGTGATTTTTATAATATATTAAAAACAAAGTGTAACTGTACAGATAAGGAACTAATTGAACAGATGATCTGGGTTGAAGTAGCAAGTAAGGCGTAAGTACAGATAATTTACATTTAGGTGATGTGATTGATGGATGACTCTGAGGTCTCTTTGGATTATACTTTTCTCTGAGTCATCCCAAATTAAAAAAAATATATTCTCTCTTTCAAGAGGATATTCTCAACCGGAGAAACACTGGAATAACCCAAGAAATATAAGAAGGTTTTTTAATTGGAGAATTTGTTCTGACATATTTATCTCCTAAAAATGAGGGTAAGAATTGCAGTAGTCCACAGATTTCTATGTACTAAAATTGTGATTCTGCTTGTGTGTACACAGATAAAACAAGTAGAATATTTTAAGTTAAGAAACCTTTCAAACCTAGTCAGTGGATTTCAGATTGTCTCAGTTTTTTCTGTTGCTTGAAATTCTTGTGCAAATGAAGCATCTGCTTTAGAAAACACCTTTAGTACTATTGGCAAAACTTGTTGACACGACGATTAAAGGAATAATAGAAATAAATACAAATTAATCATTCTCTGAAACAATAGTGACAATAATATCAAGAGACAAGACACTCCCTTAATATATTTAACGCTAATCTTGTTCTGTGCAATGAAGTAGAGAGTATTTTGTGTAGGGATGATGTTAAGACAGTATTTATGCATGCTGAGATGTTTCAGTAGAACTCTTTGTTGTTTTCATTTTACAAAATTCCATGCAGATTGAATTTTCTTAATAGTTGTCCTTTGTGTGCAATGTATACCAATCCAAATCAAGACTGGGTAACATCTGCCTTTCTATCAGGCATTCTGGTGCTTACACTGACTTTATTATACCAGCATGAGTGTTAAAAAGAGTCAGGTTTTCAGATTTCCTGGTGTCTTCAGAGCCACATACTGCAGTAATAGTTTTCTGCCAAAAAAATATCACATAAATATAAAGGTAAGCCTCATTGATGAGCCAAAGTAGGAGTGTTTTCTGCATATTTTAAGTGGAAGAAGAATCTGGAGATACAGGAACCAGATTCACTGAGTTTTGGTTTGTTTTCTGTCATTAGCAATTTCCTCGGCATTCCATTTGCTTATATAGTTTTTCTCTGCAAAAATGAACCCTGTTGCCCAGTGTCCTAGGATAAATAGAGGATAGCATCTACTCTGTTCAGTGAAGACATGCCAGACATTGGAGATTTTCACTGGATCATAGAGAGGCTTATCTTTCTGGGATAGATTAGCTGTACTATTTCCAGTGACAGCTCAGCCATTTGGGCAATTTTCAATTAAGAAAGAATTCAGAATAATAAAATCCTTCTTGGATCCATCGTCTATTTACTTGCTCCCAAGCACCACAAGTTTCAGGAACTTATGGTGCATACCAGCAACACAAGATAATATCCAGACCTCACCTTACAAAACAGTCCTTAGGACGAATGCAGATGCACCAGGAGGATCTGCAGGCCAGTCCAAATTCTGCATGGTTTGCATGAACTGGAACAGCGCTGGATCTCAGCTTTTCCCAATAACCAACATTTAACTGGTAGGACATAAGCGGATTCAGCCTTGTCTGGATTTTTGTGCACGGACTGAATGTCCTTATGCCAAAAATCCCAGTGTGCTCTCTAGGATCCTGGTTAGTCTGTGGTTTCAGTTGCCTCCTCATTATCCTTGTTAATAGAGTTGGTTATAGTGTGCCAGAAACACTGACACTGAATAATCATAGGGTCTGCTGGGAAAGACAGCAGAACAAACCACAATATACATTCATCCTTTGAGTTCTAGGTATCTCCTGTACTGCTCTTTTCAAGAGGTGCACCATAGATGTAAAAAAGAGTCCAGAAAAGGGCAAAAATGTGGAACATCTTTTGTATGAAGAGATAGTTATTCATTAAGTTGAAAAAAAGTAAGTGAATGGGATATGAT
Source organism: Oreocharis arfaki (assembly GCA_013398015.1). Classification (NCBI taxonomy): domain Eukaryota; kingdom Metazoa; phylum Chordata; class Aves; order Passeriformes; family Paramythiidae; genus Oreocharis; species Oreocharis arfaki. The sequence continues at coordinate 615,468 of VZRR01001191.1, read as the reverse complement.
GTAGATGTCCTGTAGAACTGAATTGTGTGAAAGCAAGGAGAGTATTATTCTTCTCTGTTTCCCGTAACACAAAAAACATAAAAGCATCAGATAATATTGTTGGACAAGGTTTTCAAAATGAATGAAAAGTTCTTATTTCTATAGTGTATTATATGCCTTATTCCAATGTCGACACAGCTTTATGTTGAAAAATAATCATTGTCATCATGTCCAGTGCAGACAGACAAAACTGATGCTGTTTCAAAGCAATTCTTTTACCCTTACCAGTTTTCCAAAGTTCACATATTTTAGTCTTTATGTCCAAGGGGTGGAAATAATGAATATCTTGTGTCTGCCTTCCTTCTTGCCCCAAGTTAAATGCTGAGGATTTCTTAAGTTTCCAGTTAATGTCAAATGCAACTCTGAAATATCAAGAGCACTGGGAAACAGAGCACTTACAGTGAGGTTTCTTTTATAATTTTACAGCTGCTGCCAAACTACTTTAGTGTTGCATGATTCAATATGACAGTCTTCCCAGAAAACATATCCCACTTCAGCCAGCAATTCTTGGGTAGGTGGTAGGAATTTGCTGGTGTATCTACCTACCTTCTGATACTTAAGAATTGGATTAGAATACAATAAATCTATTTAGATGGTCATAGTAGTTGGTATGAGTCAGTTTTCTGGATTGTATGCTGCCAGAATCTCATTAGAACAGACTGACATTTCAGAGCCATAGTGTTTTCACCTACATTTAACACCTTCCTCAGCCATGAATCCATCATCAAATGGCATCTGGGCCTTCAAAGGATTTACAGTTTTTAGGTTAAGCAATTCCTTAAATGTCATTCTGCTGTGTCTTACCAGTTTTCTCTTTTCAATGAGGCACCTTGTGTAAAGCCATTAGTTGCTATAAAAAAAGCAACTAATATATATATATAAAATATTTTCCTGTGATACAAACATGCCAAATCCTTTAAAATGCCCTTAGCCCAAGAGCAGAACTACCCCAGCTGTTTTAATCTAGTCTGCCTTTGCCACTCAGCACACTTCTCTCCTGGTAAAAAGTTTTAAACGACTTTTTACATGTTTACAGATTCTCTTTGTTGGATCATATCTGTGTATTGCCATATATGTATATATTTGTGTGAGTATACATATATATGGTATATATACATATATGCATGTACACACAAAAAATGCAAAGATACTACACATATGTTTGCTATGTATGTATTAATGTGTATTTTGTTCAAGCACAATTTACACAGATTTATAAAGATTTACATATAGCTGATATAAGCTATAATACAAATTGCAAATAGTAAGAGTGCAGTGATACTTACATTTTCTTTTGGTCACTGTTTCACATATGTGCTCATGCAAAGATAATTATGGTCAAGACAATATATTTTATCTTTATATTCTGTGAGGTCTGTACAGATTTTTTTCTTGAAGTTGTTACTCTTGTTCAAACTTAGCCCTTTTCATAAACACAGAGGCAAATATGACCTTTTCAAAGGAATCCCATTCTGGAACTATTTTTGATCATTGGCAGACTTTTCTGGATTTGGAACATGGACCTTCTATGTACTCTATCAGTGCAATAGTTGCTGTGGATCAATTTATGTATTACTTAGGTTTTGGTTAATCTTCTGTATATATTCACGGATCTTTGACACTGGTTTCATAATGTAGGTCACTTGTTTTACCATAGAAATCCTAAGAGCTCCTCAAGCACTGATGAGAGCTCATTATTTGCAACAGCTTTGCAGATGAGAGATGTCAAAAAGGAAACAGAAATTTATGCACTATGTTTATGTAAAAGAACTGGATTTTGTTATATGTTACTATAGCTAAAAAAGCTAAAAAAGAAGCTTTGTGAATGTGTGTGTGTACGTTTTCTAAATTTATATTCTAAAATCAGGTTATCCTTGACCTCATAACCATTTTGATTTGGAACTTTCTTCTTAATTTGGGTCTGCTGTGAATAAAGGACAAAGTGCAGTAATAGGTGCTAATTTTTATAAAACAGAACATTAAACTTATATCCAATACCCTCCTACTCTGAAAAAAGAAAGTGTAACCTGACTATCATCAAGAATTAGACTCAGTTCATCCTGTTTCTTGGTCTTCTTTGGAGATTCCATATAATTTACAGATACTGATCAGTCTTCACGTCTCTACAAGCTCAAAAAATAGAGCAGTTAGTATCTCATTTTAGTAGCTTAGAATGGAAATAATGAAAAGATATGTTTGAAGAGTTTTTTGATTTTTTTCTGCACTGAACTAGATACTGGGCCAAGAATAGAATTTATTTTTTGATTCAGTTTGTATGAGATATTATACTGTTTCTTAGTACTTTAGCGTTTTTTCTTGAGAGTGGGGGAGCAGTTTGATTTTCTTATTTGTTTTCTTTTGTAAATAAAACTGCAAAACCAGGAACTGTCAAGTGTGTTATACAAACATACATATTTATATTAAAAATATTTATACTTTGTTACAAAGCAGCAGTAATTTGTCTTTGAGCAGTCTGGTCTGGCCTGACCCTAAACTGATTGAATCTCTATAAGCATGAATATTTGCCGCATTTCTTTCACCTCTGTTTAGATTTCCTGTGAGGCATATTTCAGACTCCAATCCTTTGCCCAGTCTGTCAGCCCAAACCAGAATTAACTGTGTAGAGAGTTTTAGAAAGCAGTGGGAGGTTATTACTTAGTGGACAAACAAATGGCAAATCTGCTTTACTACTTTTTAGTAACTAGTTAAGTACCTTCAACACATTTATTTACAGAAGTTTAGTCATTCATGCATTTCCATAACATGTAAAAGAATCTATAGTTCTTATTCATTGCATACAGGACATGCCAATTCAATAGAGCTAGCTGGAATAAGAAATTTATTAGCATTTAATTAGAGAATGCTGAAGAGAACAAAATGCCTGACTGCTAGTTGTAACTGACAACTGCCCTTAATTCAGTGTGAAAATATTTATGGAAGGCTATCCTTGAGGCTTGCATTTGAATTTGGGTTTCAGCTTAGGGTCTTCTTTAATAGGGTCATGGGCTTCCTCTGCTTCTATAGATAACGTTTTTCCATAAAGACCTTCAAGTGCTCATTATTCCTGAGCCTGCGTTTAGCCTTACTTCTTTCTCTATTTTTAAACAATGAGTAGTTTTTGCCAAAAAGAGTTACTGGTTGTTTCTGCTTTAATACAACATTCCAGGTTTTAAAACTCTCATGTTGCCATTGCAATCTTTCTTAATCTTCAGGTATGCCCTTTAACTTTCTTTAGCCTAGCTGTTCTTTGCTTCTGTGTATGAGAGACATGTCATTCTTTTCCTCATACACTCACTCCTTATACATCTATGACACAGAATTACAAGTTGCTTTCTTCTAGCTGTCACCACGCCTCAGTTTACTGATGCCTTAATTGGCAGGCTCATGCAAGCTCATGATCATCTTCTCATCTTCTTTTCCCACGTCATTTGTTGGAGAAGCTGGTTCTCAGACTGGTTGCCTGTAAAATTCTTTCCATAGTCCCATAAAACACATGATTTTCATTTGCTTCTAGATACAGGGACATGCTTACAATTAGCACATATTTAGTAAACTTCCTACATTTCAAAGATTGAGATCATTGTTTTGTGTGGTTTCCAAAGTTTTCTGTGTGTCTAAAATTTAATGGTAAAGAAATGAAATTTACAATATTTTTTGTGGACAAATTAACTGCAAGTTGGTTTACTGTAAAACATGAAAGTTTAAACCAAAAAAAAAGTAGTGATAAGTGAGATAAACAATGAGCAGTATTATATTTTTTTTACGACAATGGTACCAGGATGTTCTAAAAGGTGTGTGGATGCATCCTGTTACCTTTGTGAATACAGAATTTTTCTTTAGTTATGGCTCTTTTCCTTCAGATCTTGCTCCTACTAGTAAACTAGAACTGTCTTCTGTGTTTAGTTAGATTATTATGAAGGTTTGAAATGATTAATTATAAGACACAGAATTGCACTCTACATTGAATCTGAATCAATGTCATCTTGTCTTTCTAAACTCGACCTATGGATTTTGAACAACAGCCACGTTTACGTCTCCTAAGAGGGCCTTGACAATCTGTGGGGCAGAACTTGGTAGTGTAATGAAGTTATGTCCAGAGAGCATTCTTTCTCTTTCTTCTTCTGGTCGGATTTTCAACGAAGTGAGTGGAGCACTCTTAGCATTGTGGTAACTGTGGGCTTTGATGGCCAGTAGTTAGAACAGCACATAGCTACAGAAGCCTGGAGTCCCACGCCAGATCACTCTGAGCTTTGCAGTCTCCAGCATCAGCATCAAAGAACATCTCCCTGTGCGTCAGTACATTAATTTCTTTTTTAGGGACTCCCAATACTTTTGTAGTTTTAGTTCTGTAATACTAAACACATTGTTTTGACTTTGAGTCAGGGGCAGAGTGTGCTGCAAAAATTTGAAGTTTTGCCTAGAGTTCAATTTACGCCAAAAAAAACCACAACAGTGCCACCCTGCTGTTTCTGCAAAAAATCTCCTGAGAAGTGGATACTTTATGGATTGCAGCGCTGAAGGACAATTTAGGATGACAGAGACTTCAGGAGGCTTCTAGTCCAACACTCTGCCCCTAGCAGGCTCAGCTGTGTATCAAGCCAAATTGCTCAATGCTTTTTTTCTGTGGCAGCTGGAAACCCTCTCTCTCCCCAGGACAGGACTGCCTTTTGTTCCTGCCTCAATCACCTCTTCATCCAACTACCTGTACAGAAGGCCTGCCCTCACTCATATCGACCTGTCTGCTACCCCCGTTTGGTGCCCTCTGCAAACCTGACAGGGTGCACTTGGTCACCTTTCTGAGCCACGGGTAGAGACATTACACAGGACCAACGACTGGGCAGCCCCTGTGGGATCCCACAGGGCACCAACCTCCAGGAAGGTATGACCCAGTGGCCGTCCCATCTGAGCCCAACCACTCAATCCATATTCAACCCCCTGCCCCCCCCCGGTGGGGCATGCACCTCCCACCCTAATATCCAGCTTAGCTACAGGGACATTGTGGGAAGGCACTGGAAGTCTTGCTGAAGTCAGCCTAAGTGATACATAGCTCCTGCTTTCTCCATGTCTGCAAATTCAGTTATTTTATTACAGAAGGTTTCCAGCTGATTTGCTCATGAGTCACTTTTGGTTAAAGCACCACAATAATTCCCCATCACCTTTTTCTCCCTCATATTCAGAAATGTGCTTCTAAAGGACCAACTCCGTGATTGTCCCAAGGACCAATGTAAAGCTTGTAGTTCCCAGGATGATCCATCATTTGCTTTCTCCCTATGGATGGAGATCTCCCACAATCTCCAAGACTTTTCTTGAAGAATGGCTTTGCATGAACATCAGCCAGCTTTCTTAGCACAGCTGAGAGCAATCCATGAGCTTATTTAGAGCTCACAGTTATCCTGGACTCGTCCTCCTCTGATCATTCTCCTTGCTCTTGAATCCTATCCTTAAGTACACAGAAAGCTCTTGTTAATGAATACTGAGACAAAAGGCATTTCCTGCTTAAGCCAAGCTCATCTGCCTCTGTATGAGAGCCCTATGTGTTTGTGCCATCACAATGAGAATGATCTTTATCTCATTCTCTTGCCTGTCTACCTTTACTGTAAGTTTTTATTCATCCACTGCTTACTTCAGTTGTGTGACCTTTCCCTCCACATCGTAGTCACTGTGGTTTTGTTTCCACTCCTGTGCAGTTTTGTGCCTATCCTGGGGTGGGAGACTAGCATCTTGCAATACTATTCTTGTGGTCTCTTTTTCTCCCGTTTCCCAACACCCTTTTCTTTCAATTCTAATCATCATTTCTTTACTAATCCCTGGGTTGCCATCTCTCTTCTCCATTACTTCTGTTTAAAAAACTTCTCAGTGCAATTTAATCTTTCCACAGAAATCACACTTTCCACATTGTTAATACCAAGGAGAAATTTGGGTTTTATATTGTTGCTTCCCTCCTACCAGAAGATATTGTTCCTCACCCGATATCTTGCCTGTGGCTTTTGAAGTCATGATGCCACACTGTGTACAGCAGCATTATTTATATTTTAGAGCAGATGTACACTCAGTAGAGGAAGAAGGACTGCGAGTAGTTGTTCATAGCTGATAAAGCCTGACGATCATTTCCTGAAAACATTCTGATTTTGTCATTTTTCTGATTATGATCTTGACACTCTTAACCTATCATTGCTGTATGAATTTCTAATATATTCTGTAGGTGTTTGTATTTATAACCTCCTGTCTGGAAGTTTGTTTTCATAGTTTAACCTTTTTTATTTCTTTACCTTTTGCCTCATGAAATAGAATATTTATATGTGTAAGTTCTTATTAAGAAGTGATATGTAAAAATTTAAGGTAATATGAATAATTTTAAGGGTTTTGTAGTTTAAACTGTGGTCATTGCCATGATATTCTCATTTTTTGCTTATACCTACATTCAGGCACAGAGCTTCCTTTCTTACACAGAAGGTCTCATGAACAGGCTTAATGAGTTAATCCTCAATTTACAGCCAAACAGGGGACTAAAGTTTTAATTTTGCAACTATATTTACAGAAAACCAGTGCCAAGTATTAAGATTAAAAATTTTCAATACCTTGGTATGTCAGACAATATTTTAGCTAAATCTCCTGCCTTACTCAAAGACTGTCAGCAGAAACCATTCTAGTTGCCTAGCTGTCCCTACAAAATGAGCAGGTTCTGCATGCTTTTGTTTTAGATCAGCAGCTTCAGAACATCTTGAACATTTCAGACTTCAATTAGGTGGCCATTCTCACTAGGATGCCAAAATGACTGTATCATAACTTGTGGAAGATCAGTGGATTTTGGCATTACCAAAGTGTTTTAAGTGAAAATTTGAGTTGTTTTAAAGGCAATCCCATTTTTTTTCTATTTTTCTTTCGGATATTGACATTACAGTGGCAGTAAAGGACCAAAAGGAAAGATTTCCAACTTCCATTTTAGATTTTACCTGTACTGCCTTCAGCTAAGCCAGGAAGATCTTTTAGTGTCAAATCCCTGACAATGAAAATTATACTCATAATGCTGGAATCAACTTCCAGCTGAAGTAATCACACCAACTGATATTGGCAAAGAACATGATTTTGTGAGTTCATGCATTTGAGCTCAGCCTCCACACTGTCTTACTGACTTGCAGAAATTTTCACCTACATTCACACACACTCACAGTTACAGACAAGACCTGTTGAAAAGCCATTTATACCCTGAAAATTTTAACAGCCATAAGATGAAAAAGGAGGCTGTGTTCCTGCTCATAAGAAGAGGTTAAAGACTCACTGTTGGAAGACTTAGATGAAGATGTCTGAAATTTGTGCAAGGTTGCTGATTCTTTCATTCTAATAAGCTGAAAAAGATCTGCTAAATAGTTCTAATATATATATATGTGTGCGTGTATATGTATATAAAATGTAAATAGTTTGCAAACAGATGAAAAAATAGCCAGAATTATTTCCAGTTTAAATAGTGTGCTGTTTGTTATCAATGTCTTCACGAACAGAGTAGCTTATTTCAGGCCATAAATTGCTCCCACACTCTAGTATTCCTCCAGGTGTCGTGTACACAGACATGTTTTTATGCCTCCATAGGAATGATGCTATATTTCTGTTACTTTACTGAATGCATGCAGCAGCTCCTTGAATCGTGCTCGCTACGTGAATTATGAATCGAGAACTTCCCTTCTGCTGTATTTTCTGAAAAGGACAGCCATTCTTTTTGATAATTATTCCTGTGAGCCAACAGAAATCTGCAGAAAGTGATTACAGATAGAATGAAAACAATGGGACTTGATTAAAAAAAAAAAAGCACTGAATAGTAATAGTAATAACTTGTGCTATAACTACTAAAAGTTGTCATTACTGTGTTATATGAGTTAGCTGAGTTCTTCCTTTCTGCAAGATATTGTAAGTTTTGGCACAGACATCTCCCATCCCTCTTGTCCTCTGTATAATCAGATGGTCTACAGGACTTACACGAAAACGTACACCCATGCTAAGTGTATAGCACGAAAGTGAGTTAGATCATAACACTGCTGTTACATGAAATGGAGCAAGGCAGTTTAGTAACGTGGAGCTGCAGAAAGGGGTAATCCACTTTGCAGACCTCTTCTGTGCTAATCCTACCTTTCCAAATCTACCTGCTCTAGAATTACGTTCTACATCTTGCTATTTCTATCAGTTTTCTGTCTCTGCTTCTCACCAGACCCCTCCATAGGCTGACATAGTTTGCTAATCTTTTAGAAAACTAACCCAGCTGAGCTTCTCAGCAGACTTTATTCACCAAAGTTGTTAACAGGCTGTTCAGCTGGAAGAAGGTCATTGGAAGGGGTGCCCAGCTGGTAACACTGGGGAGCAGGAAAGGAAGAAAAGGGTGGAAGTGCAAATTGATCCTTCCCCATGCAAGTAGCTGATAACTATCTCCCGATGGGTGCTGTGGGTTGGCTGGTACAGGTGCAGCACAGCCTGCTGCACCAGGGCCATACCTCTCCCAGGAGGACATTACAATGTGGCTTTGCATGGTAACAAGCAGAGCAGTATTTAAATTTTATGTCATGCAGGGACCCAGCATGTGTGTTTTGATCTAATACTATGTCAGTCAGACTTGAATAACACGATGCCCTCTTAATACCTGTTTTTCTTCTGTACATCAAATGTCAGGCAAAATTGCCAATTGTGTGTGCTTATTCCTTCCCATGGTGAACTGAGGTTATACATCCTCCTGCAAAATAATCCTGCAGTGAAGGCTGAGGCAAAAAAAAAAAAAAAAAATTCTGTCATGTTGTGATTTATATCTCTGTCAGTCCAGTCTTGGTTTATCAGCTGGAAGCAGTGGTCACAAAAGGCACGTTTTTCAAATGCCAGAATAAATATTTAGGGTTGACATCATGTTGGCTTTACTTTCCTAGATAATTCTTTTTGAGGGGTCATTCTCAGGTGCATTGCTTCTTCTTTCTTTCTATGACCTATTTGTTTGTGTTGCTTTGCAGTGAGGAAACATCATGGCTCTGCTTTTCGTTCCACAGGGAATATACAGGAGCATTATATTTTCTTTTTCTTGTAAACACCTTTTCTTATTCAAAATAACTACCTTTCATTATTTATAATCTGTGGTACATGCATAAAGCACTTCACAAAGCAAATAAGGCAAAATCTTTTCACTTCAAGAGCACTATTTTATGATCTCTAGCAAGCAACAGAAAAGACACAAAGGCATTGTTGGAGTCTAAGTCTATAATCCTAAAACAGTAAGTTTTGTGTAAATCATGTCATTCATTTAAATGAGCCAAAAATTAGCTCCTGAAGAATTTTTAGGATGAAACTCAGAGGAGAAGAAGTAACGTAAGTTTTGTTTCTTGTGGTTTTTTTAGGAACTGTGTAACAGGATCGTATGAGAGCTAAAATAAATTACGGATGTCAGAATTTTGGCAGACTAGGCTGGCTTTATCTGTATAACTTCAGGTGAATTAAAGTCTGCAGACAGCCCTTTATAGTTACCTTGATAACCTGTTTCTACTGGGCATAAGTTCTTAGCACTTTTGTGTACCAGTCCTAAAAGTTGATTGCTGATTTTTATCTCATTCCATTTCCCATCTTAATCTTGCTAAAACAGCTTGTGAAATCAGAATGGGCATAGTTAGTTTCTGAGAAGTCAAACAGAGGTTTAGGAGAATTTTGAGCAGTACAACAAGTGTGGAATGTGTATGGGTACATATATACAGAAACCAAAAATTAAATGGGTTCACATAGTTTTTGCACCAGTGTATCTGCATTGAAAATAGTTAGATTAATCTGAAATACAGAAAGGGAATTGACTGAAGAGACCCTTGAAGGTTTTCAAGCCCTGCCCGGAAAAAGCCTTGAGCAACCTAGTCTGACCCCACAGTTGAACCTGCTTTGGACAATCGGTTGTACTGAAGACCTCCTGTGAGCCCACACACACCAATAACAAAAACCTGAAATTCATGTCAATACACAGGAAAAAATGAACTGAATCTCCAAGCATAACTCTACAAAAATTTCACAAGCAACAAGCCAGTCGTGCCTCCATGATTGGTAAGACCATGGACCAGATCCTCCTGGAAATTATGTTGAAGTATGTAATCAGACACAGCCAACATAGTTTCAGCAAGAGCATATTGTGCCTGGCCAGCCAAGTGGCCTTTAGTAACAGTGTGACTACATCAGTGAGCAAGAGAAGAGCTACAGATGTCATCGACCTTGTATCTGTAAGGTCTTTCATGTAGTCCCTCATAACATTCCTACAACTAAATTGCAGAGATATGAGTTTGATGGATAGAGTGTTAAATGGATGAGGGATTAGGTGAATGACCATGTCCAAAGAGTTACCATCAATGTCTCAGCGTCCAAGTGGAAACTAGTAATGAGTGATGTCTCTCAAGAGTCTACAGAAGGACCTATGCTGTCAACATGTTCTTCATGGACATAGTAGGATTGAGTGTTCCCCCCAAAAGTGCTCCACCTGGAACACTGCATCCAGCCCTGGGGTCCCAGCACAGGAAGGACATGGACCTGTTAGGTCAGGTCCAGTGAAGGCCATGGAAATAATGAACGGAGGGCTGAAGCAACTCTTCTATGAGAACAGTTTGAGAGTGTTGGGTGGTTGAGCCTGGAGAAGAGGAGGCTCCTGGAAAACCTTGTTGCAGCCTTTCAGTACTTAAAGGGGATTTGTAGGAGTAATGGGTATCACAAAACAACCACGCATCGGGAGTCCCTATTGGTCTTCATTTTTCTTCCTTTGTTCTGGAAGATGTTAACAGAGTCACCATACTTGTTTGAGCTTCTCCCTCCCTAAAGACAGATGTGAAAACTGGGAAGGAAACTGGAGGCACGAGAGGAAGGGTGTGTATTATGGTATGGATACATGTGTCAGGTTGCTCATTTGGCCTCAGTAACTTCTTAAATCTTCCCAAACCAAACAACTTCTGGAAGGTGCAAATGGCACTCTTTCCTGGAAAGGAATTCATAATTATGAAAAAAACTTCATCAGTGACTCTCACTGTTCTTTATACAGAAAGGAATATTTTACAGATTGCATGTATTTTTTTAACAGCAAAAGACAAGTAAATCTTCTTCATAAGTTAAATTGAGCATGTTTTGAATGTATTTATTTTTTCCCTGCAATAGATACTGCAGTTCTGATAAAAAATATGTTAAGTATATAGCAATCATTTTATGTAGACCTATATGTTTCGTATACAATGATATTAGACAGCGTTCTGTTGTTTATTATGATGCGAAAGAAGCTCATTTTTAAAATTATGGTAAGAAATGGATTCTCTGAGTTCTTTTAGCAAGCACACAGTTTAAAAAAAAAAGTTTAAAAACTTTTTTTTTGCTTCTCATTAAAATGTTTTCAGATAGGTTTCTTTACTGGCATATCAGGGGCTTTCGAGCATGATTGGAATTCTGTGCAGCATCATAGTTCTGATTTGCATGTTCTCTTAGAGACACTATTCAACTGTAAATTAATTACGGAAAATAATGGGACTCTATAATTAAGATTTGGCAAAATTCAGTAAGATTATTTTCTATTGTATTTTAAACATTTTTTTATATTAAATGAATATTCTTGGAAAAGGGGGTTTTATTTTTCTGTGCCTAAATTTCTGAGTCATTCATATACTGCTAATAAGAGTCTGAAGCGTCTAGTTAAATTGTGACTCTGAAAAATATAACCTTGACTGAAAAGTTAGTAATTCCATATCTAAGCGTTTTGCTTCATATCATAGTTGATATGAATCAGCAACAGCACTGCTTGTTAGGTTTTATTAGGAATAGAAAGGTACTCTTCCCTGTTGATTGTCAATCACTGAGTTTCAGTTCATTTCTGGTCCTTCTAGGTGATGTGGGGAAGCCAACCACTGTTTGTAGCCTTGCTAACGAGTAAAAAAATATATATCTCAAAGAAGATGCCTGTGTTTTGCCTAAACCATTACAAGCTGATGTAACTATTTTTATTAATCACAGCAAAAATAATGCACAATGATATTTTGAAAAATTAATTATTATTGTGTTTTAAACACAGATGTCTGAGACATACTGAAAGTATTATTAGCTTTCCAGACATAGTGATAGAAAATACAGCAACAGCATAAAACCATTTATTTTTACTTATGCAAATGTTGAGCAGATGGCTTAGCTTCTTCTCTGTGATGGTTATGTGCTTTCTGGGCTTGACACTGTTCAGGGATAAAGACTACAGCTTACACTGCACATAGATGTACCATCCTGCATTTTCACTCCATGCATGACAAGAAACATATACATAAATAATATTAGTAAATTATTCTTATTTAAATAGTTATTTATTGATCTTTAGTCTCAAAAAAAAAAAAAAAAGAAGGCATTTTTAAAAATCTTTTCTACTCTTTTTTTTTTTACAGGAGACTAAACAAACAAAACTAATGGTTTTATACAAAAGTACTAAGCCTACTAATTTATTTGCATTAAAGAATGCCAGTTAGCAATTCTTTACTTAAAATTTTGGTTGTGATTCAAGCTGATAGTGGACACCAAATGTTGTCCCTAAGTAGTCAGATATGAAAGATGTAGAGACTACTAGCCTATTTGCCAGATGTTCCAGGTATCCAAAAATCCTATTGGCTCTCAAGCAAAGGGGGCAGAAAGTAGCTTTGCAACATCTCTTGAAACAGCTGTCATAGGTTATCTCTTTCAGGGATACAACTGCATGTTTTGTTACAACAACGAAACCAATATTTTAAGGAAATCACTACTTTTCTGCATCCTGACTGCAGCCACCAAACCTTTCCTTACACAATGTTTCTTTCTCCCCTGTTCAGCCAGTACTTAGACACTCACAATATCCAGATGCTCTTAAAATGAAAAGCTGTTTTGTATACCCGTTCCTGCTTTCAGTTGTTATTTTTCTGAGGCATGAACCTTCTTAAAGATCACCCGGTCCATCCACTTATATAGGAAAGAGATCAAATGACTAAGTTAAAAGACAACATTAACTGGCAGTACCATCTATTACATCTTACATTAAAATGCCTTATTCTGTGCCTAGTGTTGGAAACTCCTATTTTAGACTGCTGGCTTCAATCCAGAAAAAAATAAAATGTACTAAAGATGCAAGTAAATGGAAGGAAATATTCACATGATTTGAAGAAAGTTTAGCAAAGCCAAACGGTGTGAAGAAATTATGTATGAATCAAGGAAATCATATCACTTAAGGAGGAATAGTTCTTAATTTTATTAATATTTATGGCCTTTTATTAATTTGACAATTTTAATAGTGATTACCAGACGTTTTCCCATAAATATAATCATGCTTCAAATATTCCTTAAAAATCCAGTCCTTGAAGTTATGTACTGTAAAATGTGCATTTCTGTTGTGAAGATAATCCTTTCTCAGATGACGTGGTTGTGAATTTTTGAGTAGGGAATAATTTTTGTCAAATCTGAGTAATTCTTTCTTGAAAAAATTAAAATATATCAATTCATTATAATGCTGAGCTTTCCATGATAACATTTTAATTGAATACTTATTCATTCATTTTAATTGGAATCAAAAGGCTTTAATTCACTGAATTAAAATTAAGTTTTCTTTTGACTTACCTAGAGGTTAATTTGTATTTCCCACCATGAGGGCAATGGCTCATAAGAGATGCAAATCCAGTTCTGATCTGATAGCATTCCAGAAGTGAAGAGATTACTCTTTGGATTACACTTGCCTTTAGATAAATTTATTCCATTGTAGGAGTCAAATAGCATTTAGTAATTAAGTGACGACAGTCAAATGTTTTGCCATCTGAAACAATCAGGAAGCAAGATCAATATAGCACTAAAAACATAGTACAGTTTTTAAAGAAAAACGATTTAATTTTAATTTAGCACTGGTAGATGGCATTAATGACCTAAAAGTAAAAATATATTTTTTCATAAAAATTCTATCTTTTTCTACAAAAATGTTGTCATCAAACTTTCTAATATTCTTTTTGGTACTGTATTTATTTATTTTTTTTTATGCCATTTGAGTTAAAAAATAATTTTTTCAGTTCTACTGTAAGCTACCATATAGTTAATTCAGTTCAAATTAATTCCTCATAAATTTAGATAAGGCTGTTATCTGTTTACTTTCACTTTTTCAATAGGTCATGCTCATCCTCAGCAAATTTCTTGTCTCCCCTAAGTTTGGAAAAAAACAGACATTTTATCTATAACGAGTTGCAGCTCATCAAATTTCGTATAGTAACAATCAGCTCAAAAATTATAGTGGATATCTCCACTGTATCACAAGGTCTGTAACACACAAACCTTTTTCTATACCAGGCAGTGTCATTAAAAGTCCACAAATCTGTGTCAGATTGTGAACTCCATTTCATAGCCTTCTTTCCAAGGTCAGGGAAACTAGTTGTGGATTTGGTGTAGTGATCCTAGTTCCACTAGGCTTGAAACCTTGTAGTCTTTTCCAGACCTGTTCTAAATCTATTTCATTTGTAAGTTCAAAGGGACTTTGAGCAATTATAAAAAAGACTATAATTACAGAGAACTTGAAAATAAGGAGGAGAAAGTTCTCAAGTAGATAATCCCTAATAGAAATTATGTTAGTATTTAAAAAGAATGGAGGTGATATCAGGTTAGCATGGAATAGAAACTCCAGCATTTCGTTCTAGTAGCTGAGTGCAGCAAAATTAGATCTGTGTTCATGCTGGCTTATGCTAGAGTTAATGGACATAAACAGAAGTGAGCCACAGTTATGCACCCCAGAGATGGCCAGAATTGACCTGAACCTGTGTCAGTGTCCAGCAGGAATGTGAGGAGTGTTAGCACTGTAAACACCAGGGAATTTCCAGGAGCTGTAGTATTGTAAACACAGAGATCTGATATGCTTAAGATCTCTGCATTTCCAAAATGGAAAGTACATCTAATACAGCACCTAGAACACTGGTAAGTGGTAGAGATTCCGGAGGAATTAACTCAAAGCCAGAGTACCTGCAGTAACAAATGAGTCAACATATTAAGTGATTCTGCCTGAAGCCTTTCTATCCATTTGTCAGGATTCCCATGTCTTCTTTATCTGGCAAGACAGTGGAGAACATCTGTATCCAAACTGACTGCTGGGAGTTTTTGAGTACAGGAATAAAAGTGTCTATCTTGTTTCCCAAACAAAGTTCACTACTCAGACAATATTTGCTGCTGACTTCGCCCTGTTTTCTCAGAAAATAAGCATGTCCATGGTACAAAAGTACATTAAAGGCTTCAGTTTACATTATTCCCCACATTTTAGATTATTGGCTTCTATAAAATGTCTTTCTGTAGAAAAAAAAATGAAAGCGAGACTTGGTGGAAGTTCTTCTACATGGTCATTATTGTATCGAAAATTTCATTAACTTTATGAAAATCCTTTAGTTCGTCAAGACCGGTGACATGCATATATATAGAAGCCATGGGGAAGAGTTTACGATCTGCTTTGTAAGTATTTATAGTGTGAGCTTTTTACCTGTAAGAAGATAAGAAGAGGGTTTGTAAGAGACACTTGGGGAAATCAGTTCAATTTGTTTGGGCAGTTACAGTTCTTTCTTTGAAATAATGTGCTTTAAGTAGCCTTAGTATGTTTTCTGAATGTCTGAAATTATTTGGAAAAATAAATTACTAGTCCAGATGTTATCAATAGTGTTTGGTCTCTTTTATTTTATTTTATCAGAGTATTTATCAGCTGAATTAAAGCATATTACAGCTCATCTGAAATATCAGCTCAGCATTTCAGTAGTATCTCAAATTCCATATAGGTGGAACATATTTCTAATTCATAGTATGTTAGATCATACTATACACACTGTACTCCCAAACACAGGCTGCTTCAAGAGTATATTTTATTTTTCTCTTTCATATGCCCAGATGGTAATCTGTTTGCTTTGGGGTGAACTCATGAAATGAAGCATCTGGAGTTTAGAGTGTTTTGATTTGGTTCACTAGCTTCACCAAGTTCTGACTATATTACAAAATATTTATTGCTAGAGCTCTTACCCTGAAAATAATGTTGCCAAAGGGTAAGGAAATCATAATAGTGTTGGTGCCCTTTTCCAGATTACAATTCCACTAAAACTACTGCAAACCTTAAGTGCAGGAGCTCAGTTTCCCAATCTGAAGATGAATGTCATGTGTACTGTAAGCACAGTCCTCTGAAATGAACCAGGTCTGCACTTGAATCACCCATCGAGTTAAAAGTGCAAGGTCAAACAACGCTTGGCTTAGTGTAAGAACATTCATATAAAGTTGATTTAGTTAGAGTGACAGTTCCATGTTCTCTTTTATATTGCAAAAAGATATTATTTACATTACAGGTAGATTATAGCTGTAAAACGTAGTAACTCTCATGCATGCGTGCTGGAGATTTATAGATGTAACATTTTAAATTCAGGCACTTGTTTCTGTATATGACTATGAATAAGGACAAGTCTGGGGGTGGAAGAGAAAGGCAATCTCAGAGGCAACTCAATTTTGTTTCCGAGTAAGGCAGAGAAGCTGTAAGCAAAGTAATTCCTTCATTGGTTCTCCCCCTTTGGTAATCCCCATGAATTCTAGCAGCTCTTAGTTAAGCCGTGTCACTGGCACTGAAATTGCTCTGTGTATCCGTGGCTAAAGCAAATAGCATATTTCTTATCTTTGTCAGCTGTAAAAATGATGCAGGCCAACTTTGAGCAACAAACAAAAGCTGAGACATGCTTACCACCAAAGCTAAAAAGCAATGCCCTAACTCTAGGATTTGTTATCTCATGTTGATTATTGTCACTATGTACTTTAGGTGGGGTTGAAATTTAACTTTTTTTTCACTTTTTTTTTCCTTTATGAACTTCTCTCTAAATTCTTGCAGTAAATTATCCTTGTTTTTTAGTGGCAAAAATATAAATACTCATTGTTCTGCAAGAAATAAGCATTATGTCATGGGAAGCAATATTGTTACTGTAAATAATAGAGGCCAGAAAGCTACTGCAGTGGGAGGGGCCTGAAAAACACGGATTATGGTCAGGTAGAAAATACAAGAGTATTGTTGGACTTATTCTCAAACAAATTAAAGTTTTTCTAATACCTGCTCTTTTAATTTCACATCTCTTCCTATCTCAACACCTACCTGGCTGAAATGGGAAACACTCTTGGATAAAGGGCTTATTACTTCATCTTATCTTGTGAAAAATCCTATTTGCTGAACTAGCAAGGCAAACTTATAAAACAGACTGTTGCAACAGTTTAATATACATCATATAATTTCATTAACCTTTTCTTTTTAACCAAAAAGCAATTTCTTTGAACTAGCTATCATGCAATAAAATAAGACAGTCTGTGAAAATCTACATGGTTGAAACCCACAGTTAATAGTGATGATTGGATGCCAAATGGTGCAAGTGAGTACTGAGCCTTTTAGATATTTCTGTTGTCTTTGTCCTGTTCAGTGTGACATATTTAAGCTTTGTCTTTAACTCTGGCAGTTTCGAATTGTTATCAAATGTAGTTTTGTCAAGTCTTTGGTTCATAAAGGACTGTGTGTCTTCCCACTATCCATAGTAAAAAGAGGTGATTTCTCTTAAAGGCTGATTAAATAATTTCAGCTATATTAACCATTTACTCCTAAATGTTTCCAAAATTAAACAAAATTATAGGAGTGGTTTATAGAACATTGGTCCATCATGAGGTGTTAATGACTGTAAGAGAACGTGTCTGACAAGCAGTGGTGTTACAGGTTATTGGAAATGAGTTGATGGTGAGATTCCATTACAAGATATAGTCAGAATATTTGTCTGCCTTTAGGGAATTCATAATAGCTGTAATTTTGTTGATATGTAACACACACCAAGCAGCATTTCATCCACCATGCAAGGAAGTGGGATGGGTTGGATGAGAGATTTGAGTAGGAGGCTTATATCTGTATTAGTTACCTTAATGTCTGGAATAACAGATAAAAATAAAAACCTAAAGATGATACATATATATAGTTGAGACATTAAAAAAACTGCCTTCTGGTTTTCCAGATACATGTAAGTTGATTTTGGAAGGGGGCTGTAAACCTGAGGAGCACTTGAGAGGTAGGAAGAGGAATCAAACTAATGCTTGTGTAGTCTTTATGGAGGAATGCTGTTGATGGCAAAGAGAACAAGGACTGAAAGGAGACAGTCAGATGATTATGATTTTGTCAGATGACACTTTGACGTTTATCCTGTAGTGAAGGTTTTTTGCTTTCATTTCTTGATAATTTTGATTTTGCATTTTGTTTGCAAAATTTTAATAGTGACCAAGTATTGTGACTTTAATGTGCAAATTAGTACATTTCTAAAGTCATAAAAAATAAATGTTTGGAAGTACTGATTTTACAAAGACCATAAGCTTCTTCACATCAATTTTTTCTGTAATAATTCTTAAACATTAGACTTAGTGAGCATTCATTCTAATCAAAGGTTATATGATGAAAAATGAAGAGAATTACAGAAATTCATTATTTTATTGCAGAGTGCCTCCATATTTTGACTTTGAACAAAAGCATCAAATTTACATATTTATATTTATAATATAATATTTTGGCTTCAAAAAGCTGAAATTTATTAGTGTTCAAAAATCTCATGCATAATCATTAAAATAGGAACTGTAGTAACTGATGATGATATAAATCTTGAGGATATTTTAAAAGGGAAATGTTAACATTTTTCCCAGTTTCTTCATTATTTTAAACCTAAAAATATTACCTTTGTTCACCTTTATTCACTTCCAAAAGCTGACATAAAGGGACGAGAGATGTATATTTTAGATCAGACGATAAAATACGAACCCAAAAGTATATCTAATTTGTATTGTTTAAATATTAGAAATTATTGAAAATATCATCAAATATGGGTCGGTTAGATTCTCAAGAGTACATTACCCACTGCCTTCCCCTCAAAGGTGCCTTCTGGGTGTATATGTGTGGCTTCTGATGGATATTTACCCATGTTTCACAATGACAGAAATACTGGAGGTTCCACAACTTCCACAGGCGTTATATTTCAGTGCTAAAGTATACTTAGAATTTTTCCATAGGAATTTGATCTATTTTTCTGCAATTTAAATGCAATACTTCCAGCTGTGTCAATTTTAATATCTGATTTTTTGTTACCAGTATTTTCTTGTACAGGATCTGAAATGCTAAAGTGCAACTACATATCTACAGTATGCCATGTAACTCTAAAGAGGAAGCAGTGGATATTTCAGTGTAATTTCTACCCTCACAAAGCCATACTTCCTTTGTGTCGCTCTGAAACTCCTCCTAGCTGGGGAGAGTGGAATGAAGTCAGGAGAATGAGGGTTACAGTGGTCTGGCACAACTTACCAACTGTACTAAAAGCAGCAATGTTTTGAAAAGTTTTGCTACCTATTCCTAAAGCTGACAGTCAAAGGTCTTGTTTGAAGACCTCGGTGTGCAGCAGATATTTTTAAATTAATTTCTTCAATACCAAGTCTCTCAGATATGCTTTCAGAGAAAGTGTGGCATCTGTGTCCAGCACAGTTTACTTTTTTATTAGCTACTTCATTTAAGTTTTTAAAA
The DNA here is from genome assembly GCA_013398015.1 of Oreocharis arfaki. Lineage (NCBI taxonomy): Eukaryota > Metazoa > Chordata > Aves > Passeriformes > Paramythiidae > Oreocharis > Oreocharis arfaki. Next base: position 595,877 of record VZRR01001191.1, on the reverse strand, counting down.
AACTCTCTCTAAGCTTAATATGTTTTGCAAGCAATCTAACACATTTGTTGAATTAAAAAAAACCAATCCAAACTAAACCAAAACAAAACAAAAAAAAATTTGCCTGCCTTAAGCTTATGTGGAAATATTTATATCTTCAAATCATTAATGCTTGACAAGAAACATACATTATAAGGTAATGTTTTGAACTACAACAGATTTAAAAAAACAGCTATTCCTCTCCTCAGTGCATCTTGGGTAACATCTCTTTAGAATTCTGTAAAAAAGCCTCAACTGTGATTTAATCTAAATAAAAATATGACTACTACCCTTACATAATTCTATTGTATAAAGAATTCATTGATTTATGCTTGAAACCCTACATGAAATTACATGTAAAATAAATTAATTATATTTTCAAGATACAGATCTGAAAGATCTTCATTCTTCTGATGTAGATCATCCTTCTGTAAATCTGAAGTATTTCTTGTTCAGCAGCTTAAGCAGTTATTTTTTTGGTTGTGTTTCAACATTTTTCTCTGTGGCTTTTAATTTTCTCAATGTAGGTTAAGGTAGATCACATGACTTGTAAACATGATGCTCATGTTTATTGTGTGATCTTAGGCAAAACTGTCTTAGTACATTTCACATGTTTGGCATGTGGCTCAAAAAAATCCAGTGAAATCTTTAATATTTCTGGGCTGTCCCTGAGTAGTGTGCTTTAGTAATTTCCAGTTTTGATAACTGCTTGATTTTTTATTGTTATATTCTCATTATGATTTTAGGGACAGTTTTTCTCTTCCTTAAAGCAACATCTTAATTAAGACTGCATATGCACTGTGGCAATAGACAAATTTGGGTAAAATTTGTCTATTTCCAGAGTTACCAGAGGGGAACTCCTGAAAAGAATTTTTCCTTCAAAAATCTAGGATAATCAGCATCTGGAGCAAAAATTCTGTGTTTTCCATGCACAGTCCATGAATAAAATGTATATTTTACTCTATTTTGAACTTTTATTCTGATAGATATTATAAACCAAGATCTGGCTCTTTAGTGCCACTTCAGGTTTTGTAGAAAACTGTGGTAGCCCCCCCCTTTATTTGTCTATCAGTATTTTGTGCTTTTTATCTCTTCTATTCACAATAATTCTTATCATTAAGATTTTTCCTGACAACTAAGCTGATAGCCTTGTAAACCAGCTCTCTGAGGGATACACAATAGTTTTTATGCCTAATGTGATTGCCTTTTCTTCCTATGTGTACATGCACTGGCACTGACAGTGGCACTCCCATTTCCACAGCTGGGTAGTAAGCTTGTCTCTTTCCCCAGCATCAGCTTGCTGCCACCTGAAGAGCAGCTTGGGGCCAAGGGCAGCTTGTTTTAAGCTGAGACAGTAGTGATATCCTGAGGCTGAGAAAACTGATTAGTTCCTCTGTGTCTCACCTATTAGGCAATCACTTATCTCTGAAGGAACTATTTCTTGCCACAAAGAAATTTAACTTCTCTAATAACCTCTTGTATTGACCTTGTAGAATTCCCTCTGGGGTCTTAATAACAACAACCCTCTAATCCTCTCCTACCACTTGAGTTTTACCTCAGAAATAACGAAGTAATGAGATGGAGATGTTATCAACATTTGGCTGTTTGACCCTTGACCTTCTCTAATGGAGGAGATTTTGATGTTGGTACTCCATTTTGCTGCTACATTTTGGTGAAGAGAGAAATCACACAATCATGGAGGTTCAAGGTGGAAGGGGTGGTAGTCAGTCATCTGATCCAACCTCCCTGCTCAAGCAGGGTCATCCCAAAGCACATGGCACAAGATTTCATCTTGACAGTTTTTGAATAATCCAGTGAGAGAGACTCCACACCGTCTCTGGACCGTCTCTTCCAGTGCCCAGTCACGCACACCAAAGAAGTTCTTCCTCATATTCAGATGGACCTTCCTGAGCATCCATTTCTGCCTGTTTTGATCTGATATTTAAATGTCCTTTGAAAGTTAGTTAGAATATAAAGCAGGGTTCAGAGTTTAATTCTCTCAGCCTCCAAAGGCTTGTGCTCATCCTTATTTTCAGTTTGCTATGTGTCCAATCAAAGGTGAAGGGAAACAGCTACTGTACTTAAAATATTTCTCTTTTGCTTCAGCATAAAAAAATGAAAAAAAAGTTAGTGACATGATGAATTGGGGTTTTTGTGGCGTTTTTGTGGGTTTTGTGGGTTTTTAAATTATTTTGTTCTGGGTTTCTTCCTTCCTTCTAATTTCATTGTGTGTTAACTCTAAGAAGGATTCAAGGGACAAAAAAGCAAGATCAATAAAGAGCTACAATTTTCTAAATAAAGCCTGAATAAAATATTGCTGTTAGTTTAAATAAATTTTCCATTTTTTTGGGAAATTATCTGCTAGGGAGATAATAGACAATTGATGCAAATCTCATGCCAAAACTACAGATCTGGCGAACGTGCAACCCAGCTTCTTCTCTAGGAAAGCAACTGTGTTTAGTGGAGAGAGTACCAGACCCTGGAGTGCTGACAGATCATTGATGCCTTCCAAGACTGCTTCTGCAAGTTGCATAAATTCCTTTTGTTACAGAGACACTCTACAGTTCAGCTATTAGTCCATTTACCTTGTCCATTTTAAGCCGTATAGTATAATATAAAATGATTGAATTAACTCACATATTTGTATACCACACAACAAACTGGTTGAATGAGAGTTAGATAAAAAATCATATTTTATCATGAAGTTTGCCTTTACTTGTGATATCTGTTCTTTCCTGTAACTGCTGTATATTTATATTATATCCTAAGAATATTTTAAATAATATTCTTCTTTCTTTTTTACGTTATGTTTTTCAGTTTACAGAATAACCTCTGTCAGATCCCAAAGTGCTTTATGTAGACATGTTGGGTCATCTTTTTCAGGCATTGGGAAAGGTCTTGGAGAAGTAATTTCTACATGACAGGAAAAAGAATAATTTTGTTATTTTGGTTGTTTTTTTCTGAAAAGCTTATGTGGGACGTGTTGATCAAAAGAGTTTATGGCATTTTTCACTTTAATTTTGAAACAGCAGTCATTGCTAGTCTTTGGTATCAGTGTAGTTCTGGCTTATCAAAGAATCTGTGGTTCTTTCAGGCATATTCTGGTCCTGAGACATATGTGATTCAGAACTTTTCTTAACTTCTCAACCTTCACTCTGTAAGACAGGTGTTTCTTTATCGGTCATGTTAAAATAAATGGAAAGTTCAGATTTTAATTCAAAATGGCAAGAATTGCTAAAAACATCCTTTCTTACTGTGGAGACATGGACGGAGAAATCTCTGGAAGTGCCAAGTTCCATCACCAGCAGAGACAAACAGTTAATCCTACCGTTAAAGCAATTTTTTTTCTTTGACTCCATTCAGGTTTAATGCTTTGTCAGTTTCACCTTCAGATCCTCCAGTAAATGTGTCTCTGTCCTACCATGGGTAACACAGTTGCCTGCTGCCCTTGGGTGCCAGTGAGTTCATGCTATTTTTCGGTGTTATTAGGAGGTGTCAGTTGCCTCTAACCCTATTTACCTCAGCAGACACATTTAGGGCTCTGACAATCTTTTCCATTCCTTTTTGGACAGGAGTTAAATATAATTCCAAAACGTCGCAAGGTGTTTTCACTGAAAGCATCACCATTTCAAAAAGCTCTGTACAACTGATGACTAAATAAATTTTCTTCTTTTTTTTTTCTAGTAAGTGAGCAGTGGAGCTGGAAAACTTGGCAGAAAACTCTTTTGTCTTTCCTGCTTGTATCTATGGAACCTGTTTTGCAAGGTAAATGTTCCATTTTAATTGGCTGAAATTGTATACTATTACAACTTCAAATGTCTAAAATGACCTTATAGTACCTCTAGGATTTAAAGAAAATACCTTTGCTTAATGTTTCATCTACACTTTTAGCAGTGAATTGTATTAGAATACTCTTGCAACTCAAAATAAATGCAATTAGTTCCTTTGGATTTATTAACAAATAAACCTCACTCTCAGGAAGAAAGGAAAATCATGGAAAGATCTAGGTTATTTGTGAGTTTCTGGGTTATTTCTACTATATTTCCATCAGTCTGAGTGAAAGAACAATTCGGATGAATGTGAATGCATTTATAATGTTAATATATATTCTCTTATAATGTTAATATATATTCTCTGTATTCTGTGTTTATTTCGAATGCTGTGTTCCTTGGTGATTTTGTTAGAAGGAAGTCTGAAGGAGATTCTTGAGACTCCTGGCCTGTGTTTGCAATCTTTATTGCTGTGTGATTTTTAAAATAATAGATTCTTGTTCCTACTCTTAAGCATAGCTTTTAATATTCATATCTGAAAGGTAGTCATGTTACATATTTGGAAAATCCAGTTTTCAAGAGTTCAGAAATACCTCAGGGAAGCTGGCTTGTTTTGAGAATTAAGCATTTCACAATGATTTTATTTTAATTAATTACTGTGAGATGCTGGTGGTTCTACCAGAAAAATTATGTTACCAAGAAAATACTACTCTGAATACATCTTCAGCTTTTTGAAGGGTCTAGGTTTAATAATACTATTTCCTTTGACACTTTTCTTGCCCAATCCCTGAACTTTATTGTTGAAGTTGTCTTTATTGTCTGTAGGAAAGAACATTCCTCTCTAGTCGTTTTGCCATTGAAACTGCCATTTTTGCTCTTTTAGACACGGTGAAAGAAAGTTTTCAAAATATGTCCTCTTATATGTTGTAAAGAATTGAACAAGCTATGCAAAAGCTGCTCCAAATTTATGCTGGGCAAAAGAATTACCCCCTCTTGACTGAAGTGCCACTAAGAGCTGTATGTTCAAGGTGGAAAATTGGGCCTTTCGAAAAATAAAATCAGCAGCTTTCCCAGCACCTGGAACAGGGGAATGAATATTCTACTCTTCAGCATTTGGTTAACAAGCTGTTCCCCAAGGCTGTCCATTTTAATATACTGTATTTCTTAAGAAGGGAGAGGTAAAAAAGTGACTCAGCCTTTGCTTGAGTGAAACCCTGCTATGAGATGGTAGGTGGCGATTGTAAAAAGAAAAGTAGCAGCATTTCTTTCAGGGCTCCTTCTGAGGATGGAAGACATTTGTAAATAAATTTAAAAAAAAAAAAAGTGGCTGGCCAGTTTCATGACCTCTTTTTTAACTATTAGAAATGGCAGAAAACTTCCAGTTTTGAGGAAGAGCCCATACACAATGATTTTCTATGCAGATAGTTAGGCATTGTACAATCAGATTTGCCAGAAAAGAGTGGGTGATGCTACATTTCAAAGTGGTGCTAGTGCAACTCCCCAGACATCATGTTGTGCTACAGAGGTTACTTCTATCTTGAGTTTGCAAAGCCAGCAGGAGATGGAAAAACACTAACAGTCATAAGTCTGATGGCTAAAGCCGTAATTTTACAAGGCTTTTATCACAATTTTCATGATTATATTGCATTGAGTTTAATGGAAAGTTAAGAATGTTCAAAGACTTGCAGAACTGGGATGTATTTGGCTGAATGACAGCTACAGAACTGAGAGTGAAAACAATGAGTAGAATTTCCAAAGCATCTACAGGTGACGTAGCAGCAGGATTAAGATGCTCTTTCTGCATCACTTATGATAATTTTTTATCTTATTTATGATAGAAACCACAAAAAATAATATAATGTTTTAAAAAATAATTGACAAAGAGCATTTAATTTTCTTCCAAAATACTATTATGACATTTTATCCACAATAACCACTTCTGACTTACTGGGTTTCCTTTGACTGTATGTATAATTAAATCTGAAGGTGCTATTGTTTCTAATGACTTATGTGCAATTTTTGGTACTGGCATTTCAATAGCAAAACACCAATATTCAATTTGGACTTAGCAAAGAGTCACTGTCAGAGAGAATAGACTAATGTATCTTTATCATGAAAAGCTTGTATGGGGTAATGAGATGTTATTAATCAAACAAAAGGGTAGGTTCAGAGTTGTAATTTGAAATTCTATTTTTTAAAAAGGTTTGAGGAATTATTGGAAGTAAATTGTCTTTCATTCTGTCTTTTGTTTTCATCCTTCTGAAAAGATTCATTACTGCCTATTCAACTTGTTTTCCTAACATTCTTGTGTGAATTTGGGATGCGCAGTGCATAACATCTGTGGATTTCCATAAGATGAGTCTGTGGAAGTTTTCTCTATACTTTTCATTTGATGTTAAAATTCCCCCTAAGTAAGTTTTAGGCATCTCAAAAATCTTTCTGTCTTTACTGGTCTAGATTATACTACGTGTTGCTGTAAAACATTATATACCAATAGGTGTAATGGCTCTTTCTATTTCAGAAAAAAAAGAGGAAAATAAAAAAAAAGAGATTATTTCATTTGTGCGTGTCAATACACATGTATTTCTTTTCAAAAGAGGAAAGATAACATTATCTGATAAAATCAAATTTTTCATGTGAGTAAATATTATACATTTTTGTGCCTGGCACATTTCAAATAAAGTCAAATTAGATGAGAGGTGGTGTTAATCTAACCATGGCTGTTACTGATGGTGTGTTTTTGCAGGCAGATTAACTTAGTTTCCTTCCCTAGGTGGCCAATACTGCTTTAAGAACTGATTTTTCCTTCTAACCCTCAATTTCAGCCTAACAGTGTGAGAGATAAATTTTATATTACCAGATGTAGCCAAATTTTACATGAGTGCAGTACTTGTCTAGAAATAATTTTCTATCATTTCCAAGGTCTTCTATGTTGATTCATATTTCTAATACTCGAACTTCTCTATTTCTTGAGTAAATGCCCTGAATTTGATGGACTAGGGCCTGTGTATGGAGGAAAAATGTGTCTCTTGAACACTCCTAGAAGAGAACACAAAAAAATTCTGGATGGTTGTATTTTTTTCTCCTGCTCTTTATTTTACAAACCTAGATTATTAAAAGTACTTGTCCAGGGTTTGGGTAATAAAATTAGTTAAGTTTTCTCATAGTTCTCAGTGTTATCAGATCTGCATGCCTGAAAATAAGCAAAGGCTATTATGATATGCTTTGCTTTTGAGACCAGAAGCTGCTATTCTTCATACTGTAAAGAAAAATTTCCATAGTTGTGCTGAAATTACTAGAAATACATATATGCTATTATGTGAATAAAAAGACTAAATCCTCTCAGGGTTAAAACACTTATTTTAATCCACATGGCTGAATAATCTCTGACAATTCAATCCAGTACATTCAAAAGTAACAGGTGACTTCAGACAGTCATATTATACAGCCAGAAGGGGTCTGATATTCAGTAAGTTCTGACCATTTCTTTCATGGAGCTCAGGCTTCTTCTAAATTCAAAATGCACACCCAAAAAGTTACTTAGACACATCTTTGCTTACACCGGAGCTGCAAGACCTGCTGATTTTTGAAACCATCAGAATAAATTAAAACAACCTATTTCAGATTTTTGTTGTGTCATTTTGTGCTGTTATGTATGCAGTCATCTGAATACTTTTCTCTGACTCGTCAATGGAGTTATGCTCTAAGTTACAGTTGGACTTAAAAATAATTGTTAGGATTTATTTGGGAGTCCTTAAATTTACTAAATATGAGTCTTGATTTTCCAGATGAAATTCAGAAGTATGCTTTGGAGTATGGACCTTAGGCATCCACATTCCAGCATAATCAACAGATGCCTAAAACTGATATAGAGCAAGCAAGGGATTTCTTCAGGGAGACACTGGTTCATCCAGTGAAGACATCCCATTTTCTACCCTGCTCTTTCCAAATATCAAGTGGTGTCTACATTTGAAGGGTACTAGAATTGTTTGGAAAATAGAAATTTAACCTCAGTAGCAGCCTTTGTTTTAGAAAAGTAAGAATGTCAAGCAGAGCTGAACAAAAGTCTTAGAGGAGAAATCTGCTGGAAAAAGTAAAGTTACAACCCACAAATAAAAAGACGTTTTCTTTATGCCTGGAAATGTAGTGAAGCTTTGTTGTGCAGCTTCTCTGATGACACTTCCTATGTTTTGCAGAAGATAAAGACACATTAGAAAAAGCTAGAAGATCTGCTGTCACCTTTTAGTAGCAATGTCAATATGCTTCCATTTTCTGCCTTAAGCAATGCATCATTTTAGATTGTGTATCTTGCTTGAAACAGTTAATTCAGTCCTTCCTGACTTTCCTTCATGCCTCGCTCACAGTCCTACTGCACATCCTTAAATCTTTCTGGTTTGAATTTTTATCATTGCAGCCTGATCTTTGGTAGGGAATTTTGAAATGAGAGCTCATCATAGTAAAATACTGTGTTGCATTTCATTAATCAGAAAGTATATGAGCAGGAAAAAAAGCAGTAATTTTGTACACTATTACTGTCAATACAAGGGTGACACCAGAGCTAAAACAAAAGGTAAAAGGATACTTTTACAAGATAGTATATGTAACTCTCCAAAAACTGAACTGAATGGGATAGTTTATTTTGATGTTGGAAGAAGGATTTGCATGCCCAAAAGTGGTTGTCTGTTCCTGACTGGCAAAAGCCAAACCAAACCAAACCAAAACCTCGATAATCTTTAATGTCCCTTCCAACCTAGGCCATTTTATGATTCTGTGAAAAAATAAAAATTCTGTTATATAACAGCAGCCTGCTGATATACAGATTTTAATAACTATGCAGCTGATCACAGTTTGACACCTTATATTCTTTTACATAATCTCTATTTTTAATGTAGCTGTGATTTCTGATACATTTCTTTCCATACCGCTAGGGATTGTATAGAAGCTTTTGGCATGAACATTAAGTCTCAATATTGAAAAACAAGTTTCAGGGCTTTGTTTCATCCCTGTTTACTGCATCACTATGAATTAAACCATCCTTAGACTAGAAAATCATTCTCAGACTCTCTACACCTTTAAGTATAATCATGAAGGCCACTGCCTTCTGCCTCATTTTACTCATGTGCAGAGGATGTTTTGCCAGACAGGGGACGTTTAATAAGGTGAGACCTCAGGCCTGAAAGCCCAAGAACTACAGGATGCCGAAAAGCTACAATCAAGTGAGAGATGGTGAGGAGCTCTGCTAGCTGCCTGGGAAAGCCTTGCCTCAAATCTATTAAAAAGCCTTTGAGTGTGCAAGGAAGAACAGGTGACCCAGTCGTGTGAACAAGAACAGCTGTAGGTCAATAGAATCCTTTCAAGTAATGCAATGTGACATGTCTTGAGAAGGAGAGAGACCACATAGCACAGTTCTTGGCCTCTCTGGAACATGGAAAAGGAGTTAAGGGTATTCAAAATGTAGAAAATGGTATTTTCTGCAATAGTCCTTTGGAAGTGTTGTCACTGTAAATATTATTAGAACAGAAAATTCTAATGTCATCACATTCTTAAACTTATGCTTTAAAGCATGAAGGATGAGGAGTGAGTAAAAACTGTTGTCAGCTCAGTAAAATGTAAGTATTTTAATGAAAATATGGAGGTAAAGAAGCATCATCTTCTTTTCTTTAAATATAAATAGACAGCCAAGAAAAAGAGTATCTTCAAATTTCTGAGAGGATTATCAAGATTTTGTCAAGATTTCTGTTGCATTTGTTCATTTGCTTAGGTAGGGCTCCTGTGCTGAATCTGGTGTTCTGTCTCTGAAGCACACTGACACTGCTCGAAGGCCATTATTCGAAAGGGCCCTAACTATTCAGTTTAGTCAGTATGCAGAAGAAATCTGTTCAAAATTCTTTTTTTTTCACACATAAAGCTATTTCTGCCTGTGCAAATGTGAGTATACATTTGAAATCTGTCTGTAATCATTTCTCTACAAAATTTGGCACTCTAATGGGGAAAACCAATTTGGAAACAATTGCGCAAAATCAGAACAGTTTTAACTTACAGATTCTGAGAAAAGGAGAGCTCTCATACCATTTATTTAAATGTATTCACTCTAAAAATAGTCATATACATTAAGCAGAAAGCAGTCACTGTTTCATTTTCTTGATGTCTCGTTAGACCAGAGGATCAGTGCCTCGGTCGAACATAAAAGTTCATTCAGAAAATGGAGTGAATAGCGGAAAGAGAGTAAACCAAGAACTGCGTTATTTAAGTTTTCCTTTGGACACTGGGGGTTTGGAATGGGATGATCTTTAACGACCCTTCCAACTGAAGTCTTTCTGTGATTCTGTGATTACGAAAAAAATTATGTCTTTCAGAAACAAAGACTCCTCTTTATGGGACAAGCAGGCTATTTCTGCAGTATTCATGTGTATATAAAAATTTGCCATTTTAATTAAGGTCAAATTTGTCATGAAAATTAAAGGTCATACCCTAAGCTAATCTAAATCACGTTATCTCTGAAGTTATATTAATTTACAAGAAATTATGATAATCCTTAGACCTGTCTTGGAAATTCTGCTCACTCTATATTGAAGCTTATGGAAGAAATATTTTGAAATATTTTCCATGAAAAAAGTTTACTGAAGTTGCCACATCAATTCATTTGAACATTTTTAAAGGGAAGATGTTTATGATTTTTGTTTGTTACTATGGCATATTCTTTAATTTTGTTCTGCCTAAAAAAAATATGAGATATCAAAATTCAGAAGCTTGTTGAATGCAGTAGCATACTTCACATGGTATCCAAGAACCAAAAATACGTCTATTAATTTCATTCATAAAATATTAGGATCACCCACACTGTGCTATCAAATCAGTAATTATTTAACAACTGTTATGAAGAGGAAGGAAAAAAAAAAATGACAGCTATATTATCCCTACTTTAAAAATAGATATTTACAGTATCAATAGAAAGGTAACAGCTACTTAAAACTTATAAAAAGTAAGAAAAACAACCAATACCAAAACAAAAAACCAAAACCCACAAACAAGCAAGCAAACAGAACCCCAAACCAAATAAAACCCCACCAAAACCAAAACCACACAAACTAAGTGCTCCAAACCCATTCATTTTCATGCAAAAATCCTAGTATGCTTACAATGGTATATAGTGATTGAGGACACACACTTTAAAATTACGTAAACATCTTATGCATGTGTGTTTTCTTACAGATCACAGCATACTTTCCAAATATTTGGTGCTATGTTCTTATAAATTATGGTATTTGCACTGAAGGTTTTCTTTCAGAATCGTAAGTTAAGGCAAGTCAGATGACTCAATCCTGTCACCACCAGACTTCCTGGGTAGTACTGACATACTGAGCCAATGAAGTTACTGGCATGGTCAGATACTTCTAAAACTGTGCTTATCTTATGCACCACCTAATTTTTTTTGTTTGTTTGTTTGTTTTTTGCTTCCTTTACCCCCTTTAGTTTGAAAACAGCTCTTATTTTTAGGAAGGATTTATTTTTAATGATGGACTTTCCTCATTGCATCTTAAAATGATCACCTCCAGGTTTGTGCTATTTACAGTGTCCCATTTTCCCATGTTTTCTTGAGCCACCCCTTAATGGAAAGTACTCTTCATAATTGGACAATTGACTCCTTGTTAAGCAGGGCTGCTTTAAATAAAACCAGAACTGTGGCATGTATAACTTTAATCAAATTTTTTCAAGGAATCTATGGTATTTGAAATATAACTGGACATGTAACATACACTATAATCAGAAAATCAACATAGAACCATAGAATGGTTTTGGTTGAAAAGGCTTTTAAAGGACCCTCTAGTTCCAAACCCTCAGCCATGAGCAGGGATGCCACTTACTAGATCAGGTTGCTCAAAGCCCCATCCAATCTGGCATTGAACATTTCCAGTCATGATGCATCCACAACTTACCAAGGCAACCTTTTCCAGTTTTATGGCCCTCGCAGTAAAGGATTTCTTCCTAAAATTAAACCTAAACCTTCCTTCCTTCAGATTAAAGGCATTACCCCTTGTCCTGTCACTTATGTGTCCTTGTGAAAAATCATGCATTTGTGCAATGCAATGTTAACATGATGCAGAACAGAAAAAAAGAAATAAAATCAAATAATTAAAGCCCCAGAAGGTAATGAAATCATACCTTTCATGCTCGGATAACCCTGGGGAAAAAGTACTTTTAATACATCTATGTGCAGGGACTATAAAAGCTTCATAGCATCCTAAAACTATGTCAGTGAAGGTGAAAGCGATCAGAATTTTGAAAGTGAGGGTAATAACAGAAAGGATGTAGAGGAAATGTGGAATTAAGTTGTAGTATAAAAGAAATGCCAGTGGGGTTCCAGCGAGAGTCAATTTTGGCAAAATTGACCAAGATGACAGGTTGATGAACCTGAAGAGAAAAGTAAATCTCTCAGAGGAAAAAAATACTTTTGAACTTTGAGTGGAAACCATTCTGATTAATGCACCTGATCCATTTGCATTAGGATTCTGATTCTAAGTATGCAAAATTCCTTCACATTATTTAAACTGTACAGCTGTGAAGGCTACTCCATACTCTGGGTGTGAAGAGCTTACACTTTTTAAGATATAAATTATGTAATGTGATAATATTCTAGCTTCATTTAACCATATTATAGAGCTGCTCATCTCTGCTGAGCTTTTTAAAGGGAATTCGTTTTACGAAGATGATATTCAATGTGGAGAAAGAAAATGAAATAGTTACTGTTGTTGTTAGCGAAATATATATTTTGTGTGTAGCAGCAGGTAGATGGATAATGGTTAGCAGAACTGCATCCTGTGGAGAAAGACACATTTTTTGGGTCACTAAATAGGCAGCTCACTCAGTTTAAGTAAAATAGTAATTGAAGGGTAGAAGATTTACAGTGGCAGTGGATTGGGGATTCTAAATTAATTTAGTTCACTAAATAAAACACAGTTTTTGGTAGTCAGAAAAGTTTTTCTTCCTTTGTGAACTGACCAGGTTCTGGGATGTTCCCCTGCTGTTTGCCTTACGTTCATTTTTCCCTCAGTGAACAGACAATTTCAGACAGCAATCTGTGTGTCTGTCAGATAGAGGGATGCTGTGAAGGCTGTCACATTCCATCTTTCTTTTCCTTCCCTTCAGTTACATAAATAATGAGAATTTCAACGCTGTCACTCCAGGATTATGTGAACCCATGAGCATAACTAAGATTTCTTTGAGAGTGACTGAGACCAGCATTGGGTACTGCAAGCTCTAAGGCATTGGTTTTTTTCTGTCTTCGGCAATGAATGGGTCAGCTTAATTTCGAAGCAGTTGTGAATAAAGTTGAAGTCCCCTGAAGGACTCTGTCATAGAGCTGTGTCTGCCCCATTGGGGTCTGGAGGGGTGGCATTGCCTTGCACTTGTGCTCCTGTCCAACTCCTCTTGGAGATACACTTGGAAGGATGGGTTTGTGCCTGTAAGCAAATGAGTGACAGCCAAATGTGAGGCTCAGCTCCAAAAAACAGCTGCCCGTAGAGACTGGTGTGAGTCTTGCCTAAAGAATGGAAAGGAAAATCATTAAGTGCAGTTCCATTGATCAGAGAAAGAATTTTTCCTTTTCAAGCAGATGAGAGTTTTCTTTCCAAAATGCTGTCTTTTTCTGGAGGCTGCTGCATAAAGGAAAAAGCTAGATACTTCAGAGGAAAACCCACATACATAGTTAAGCTGACATTAGTATAAGTTCTCTCTTTACTACAATGCCTAGTGTCCTCCTTCAATTAAAGTACCATACTTATCTTACAAAATCTTCTAATGATATAATTCCAGTTAAAATGCTGAGATTTTTATCTTCACTCTCAAATTAGCATTGTGATACTTTCAGTATTCTCAGTAAGAAAAATGTTACTGGATTAAGAAGGAAAATTTTGTGATTTCTGAAATACATATTTAGCAGAAAAATGAATTTTGAATTAATACCAGTTGGAAAGCACTTGGATAATTTTGCCTTTGAAGATACTGTCTTACCGAGGTCTTTCAAAGTAAGCACATTGTACTTTTGAATATACATTATGTTTTTAAATAATTTATCCTTCCTTTTGAGATGGTTCTCAGATCTCAAGTGCATACAAAAATAATGTAAAGAAAAAAAAAGATAACACAAAATTACCTGGGTAGTTTTGTTTGGTAAAATGCATCTGGTTACATGGTTGCATCCCATGAATATGAGGTTTATTTTCCATTGAAATCAAGACTCTAAAAGGTAAAGGCTTTACATTTTTGTAGCCTTTAAAGGACACAGAGGACTAGGCAAGTGTTGGGCTTTTATGAGTCTTCGAACTGTGCCCTATTTGGTGATGGGAAACTCCACTGAGGATATAGTGTCCTTCAGAGTTTTAGTCTTTATACTCCTGTATAAACTATAATTGTTGCATATATGAAAAGTGATAAAAAAATTATCATGTTTTAAAATGACAGTCCTCAGGGGGAAAACTCCCCACCCTTGTTTTGTGTATTTTCCAGCTATTCCTCTATCCCTGACACACACTTTTAAAAGAGTATTTACTGCAATAGAATCTTCTGGAATTTATTTATCTAAATGGTAAACAAAAGCATTTAAAAGACCTTTCAAAAATTCAAGAAAATCTGGAAGTATTTTGAGGTAAGCCTTTAGTTAGGTTTTCGTCACTGACATTTCAGGCTAACTAGGGAGCCTCTGTTGAACTCCATAAGGCAGTTCTGGAAGTCGTAGAAAGGACTAATTGCTCTCTTTGCAGTGATTTTGCTTCCCTTCTTTTCCCAGGAAATAGTAGAAGGTGTTTCTTCTTTGGTCTTCATCCTTCATTAATGCATTATTTTGTTTAAATATTCAGAAATACCATAACAGAATTGCCACACCTGTAGTTTAAATAGTTACCACTACAGATTATGCAATAGCTTTGTTTATATTTGGGAAGTGTCACAAAATCTGCAGACAGGACCAATTATGCAGATAGATATTACATACTATTTTTTGAATTTTCCTTTTTTTTTTTTTTTCTTGTTGTCTTAAGAGCTGTGAAGACAGACAGAGTGTAAGTAAGGCAAAGATTGATGAAAAACTTCGAAATAGCAATTTTGGAGGAAAATTGTCTTTTTTTACAACATGAATTCATTCTTTTCTGACTAGTATTAGCTAAATTAATTATGCAATAACTGCCCCACCATAAAACCATCCTGGAGGTGTCACATTAAATCTTTTTATGGCAGCACAAAAGTAAAAGCTAGCAATAAAAGTCTCCAAATGAAAGCTTTTAAAGTGTTCTTTAAAGGAACACAGACAGAAGGAATTGTTCAACGAGTACTTGGTTTAAGCCAAACTAAATAGATCATAGTTAAAAAATTAATCTCTAAAAACATGCTTTATTTTGAGAATTTTTAGTTCTAAAAATAAAACTGCAAGAGCCTGTAAACACAGAAAACAAAGTGTATAGTTGAAAAGTAGGCTCATATTATAATTTGCTTCAAATTATTTAATTTGTACCTGATGGAACCACCTGGCAAAACCAAAAATGAGTTCATAAAACATCTGTATCACTGATTTTTTTTTTTTTAATTAGAAATTGGACCGAAATTCCAAAGAATTGTTCCTTTGTGTGAGCAAATTTTTTTCACAGCCAGATGAAATCAACATTCTCGTTATTATTATTATTAGAATTATTATGTGCTCTTTCTCAGGTTTTCTATATTGTTATCAATATGTGTTAAAAATAGTAGGAAAAAATAATGATTCCGATACTTCAGAATTTAGGTATACATTCAATTCTGGCTACTAATTTTAAAAAGTAAGCAGTTGCTATAAATTGGTCAGATATACTGAGCTTCCATATGAAAACTACATCTCTTTCACTTGACAAAAAGACATTCGAGGGAATGTGGGAGACTTTGATTTGTAAAGGCAGTGTCAATAGGAATAAATAAGCACTTCCTCTCAGTAAAATAAGGACAACCAAAGAAATATCCCGGGAGAAAGCTGTGAGCTCGAAAGGGAATGTTTTCACAGATGGGAAAACTTATGGAACAGATTATTCCAGGAATTTATTAACTGCAATTTGTATCTAGGTTGAGAAACATATCATGAAAGTGAAATGGAGCAGGAACTTTACTTCAACAACCTCTCTACAATCTCTCAGGCAGGGAGATCTGAATAAGTGAGTTGGCAATATTGAAATATTTAGCTGTTTCAGCAGTCTTATAGGCTGCACAGTACCTCTTTTCAAAAACTGAGCAGCTCGATAAGCAGGAGCACCTTATGAGAGCCAAGGCAGAGGTGTAGAAGGATGTTTTGGCCTGAGGAGCTCATGTCTGTGCATGCAAGCACAAGTGATTTCTTTGCAGCACTGCTGTGCAATTCCAGTAACTCTGTATGGCAGCCAAGGTGGCTGCTTCCCCAAGGGGGTCAGAGGAGGGAGGATTTCAGCCATTTCCTGTCACTTTGCAAAGCATCATTTTAGGATGTCTTGCTAAAAAATGAAGAGTAGCTTAGGGCACAGAGACTTACCTTTCAGATACAATTTCAGTCTGA
Organism: Oreocharis arfaki; assembly: GCA_013398015.1. NCBI lineage: Eukaryota > Metazoa > Chordata > Aves > Passeriformes > Paramythiidae > Oreocharis > Oreocharis arfaki. The sequence goes on along the minus strand of VZRR01001191.1, from coordinate 579,542 downwards.
AAACTTTGGGGATCTGATTTTACTTGTATATTCATGTTTGTAATGTGATTATCTGTATTCAGTGATGTTTGGCCATGAAGTAGTTCTGGTTGGTACTAAGAGGTTGGTAAAACTGACTTGCACATTCAAGATTTTTTTTTCTTTTTCTTCTCTAATAGTAAGAAATTTACTAGACCATAATGGTTAAGACAGAAAGGATTGTTAAATTTTATATTTTTTTTAATGAGATGAAACGAAAGAAGTTTTCTGAGATTACTTATTAGACTGCTGAAAGAAGTACTCACAAGCTCTAATCCAGCTCTCTGTTTATATAGCTGAAAAAGCTAATTGTCTTCTGGGAAGATACCTTCTTCACAGAAAGCTGAACCAAACACTGTTTTGTTTTGGAAGGGATCCAGTTTGCAAGACCATGTAGCCCAACTCATCTGCCATGATAAGGGACATCTATCACTAGACCAAAGCCCCACAGTCTGTGCCAATGTTTACCACTCTCATGTAAAAATATCTCCCTTATACTAAATCTGCTCAAATACACTAAAATCTCTTTTAATTTAAAACTCTTGCCCCTTTTCCTGTCTCTAAGGAACTTAGAAAAAATGTCTCTGTCTTTCATACGAACTCTTTTCTAAATATTGGAAGGCTGGAACGAGGCCTCCTGGAGTGCTCTCTTCTCGAAGCCAAACAAACATAGTTTTCTCAATGTTCCTTCATAGGGAAGATGTTCCAGCCCTCTGGTTGTTATGGATCATGGAGGATCATTTGCACGGTCCTCTTCTGGACTCACTCCAGCAGGTCTGTGTCCTTCCTATGCTGGGACCCCAGCGCTGGATGCAGTGTTCCAGCTGGGGTCTCACCAGAGAGGAGCAGAGGGACAGAATCCCCTCCCTCCCCTGCTGCCCACACTGCTTTGGATGCAGCCCAGGACACGTTTGGCTTTCTGGGCTGGGAGTGCACATGGCTGGGTCATGTTCAAGTTTTCATCCACCAGCCCTCCCAAGTTGTTCTTGGCAGGGCCGCTCCCAGTCCCTTCATCTCCCAGCCCATACTGGTACTGGAGGGTTACCCTGACCTAAGTGTAGGACTTTGCACTTGCCCTTGTTGAACTTCATGAGATTTGCACAGGCCTCTGTAAAACCTGCCAGGGTCCCTCTGGATGGCATCTCTTTGCTGCATCAAATCCAGTTCGTGCAATCTGCAAACTTGCTGAGGGTGTACTTGATCCCACTCTGTCACTGAGGAAGATGTTAACGGCATAGTTGACAGTATAGACCCTTGAGGGACATCACTCATCACTTCTTTCCACTTGGGCATTGAGACACTGACTATAAAAAATTTTGGGTATGGCCATCTAGGCAATTCCTCACGCATTTCACCATCCATCCATCCGTCCATCCATCCATCCATCCAACCCATATCTGTCCCATTTATTGTCAGGAACATTTTGGAGGACCATAACAAAGGCCTTATATGTAAATGACACCTGTAGTTTTTTTCTTGTCCACTGTTCATTCCATCCCAGAAAGCCACTGGATGGATGATCAAGGCATGTTTTGGTCTGTGAAGTCACATTTGTTGTGTCACCTCCTGGTATCCCATATGCTTCAACATAGCTTCCAGGAGAATCTGAACCTTACAAGGCATGGAGAGGAGGCTGACTTGTCAGTCATTCCCAGGATTATTCTTTTTATCCTCTCATTAATTACTTATTATTATGTCAGAACTCATTTTAGGTTTACTTCTTTTATGAGAGAGGTTCTTTTTTTCCCCATTCTTTATTCAGAAATTTAAATGTGATTTGCATAATAAGGGAATAGAAAATTATATGGCTTGTCTTAACTTACTTTGAAATTACTTAGGTCTAAGCTTCTAGCTTGTTTTCCATTATTTTGTACAAGTGAATATGCAAAAAGCTAAGGAAAACCCTTGACTGAAGTCAGAATTTTGAGACAAGAATATTGCAGTAACAAAATACATGTCTAGCAAACTCCTATAATATACAGAGTAACAGCTGCATAACATACGAGTTACCAATGATTTAAGACAACATCTCATTGGTAGTGTTCTTTCCTATGGAGCTGCTCCGTAGATCTCGATTATCTTGTCGTGTTGTTCAGTTACAGAAGAAAACACCTGCAGGCATTATCTCCGCTGCATAAAGCATAGTGGAGCATGTCTTCACATGTGCAGACACAGCTGACCTAAGCTGCCAGTGTCACATACCGCAACACTTGCTTTAGGCCAGTGAGGATTTCCTTGGAAATGTATTCCTGTAGGGACAGAGTATTAATTGTTGATAGGTGCTCTGTCATCTTCCAAATACAGTGGGTGTATAAAATCTTAGGGTTGCAAGTTACTGCTTTTTTAATGAGTTGGTGCAAAACCTCTAATCAAAAGAAGACTGACATCTGCTTTTGTGTACAGCTGGAATCATTAATAATGGCATATTTCTGCCTTACAAGCATTCCTGGCTTTTGTGATTCTGTTTTTTAAGACCAAACTTTTAGAAAAAATTACATTCTGCCTTTATACTCTGTGCTGCTCTTAATGTAAATTGCAGGAGATGTGAGACAGGACATACTCTTTTTGATCCTCTGTATCCTTTTTCATTATTTCTCTCAAATGAAGACAGGGTGAATTCTACCTTTAAAAATGACAAAAGAACAAATTGGCTTTATGTGCATTTTGGAACACAGGTCTTACTAATGTTTTTTGAGACTTTTTTATTCTAACAGTAGCAATTATAAATTAATTCAGGTCATTTTTTTTTTAAATACCACTACAATTAAAAAAAAAAAATTACATTATTCATTTCCTAGGAAGCCCCCTTCAATCAAAACAAATGTTAAGACATTTTAGAAAACAGAAACTGCCTGCATTTTTAATGAATGGCTATTTTCTTGTAAAAATATTTGGCTATGAAATGTCCTGCTGGCTTTGGCTGGACAGATTTGTGACACCGTGTTAGACATAGAGCACATACAACACAGAAGCCTTTCTTAATGAGAAGTTCATAAATATAAAAATCAATTGTAAACGCAAATCTTTTAATTTGGTTGGATTGGGTTTTTTTCTTTTAATTCCCCGTACATGAATCTTACTGTCAGAAATTAGTGGCAATTGTTGGCAAATTATGTATGTGATAACTGAACACAAATGATACACTCAGTTCAAGTGGTTGCAAGCAGCTGCTAGTGGACACTTTTTTTGAAAAAGCAGCATAAAAATTATAAAAAACCAGAAAAGTAAAAGTAATCTACAACACATTAAAAGACTTTCAATTCTTTTATTTGTAAGTAAGTCTCTTGAGGTTAAGACAGGCAAAGTAGAATCAATTATACACTTCAGCCTAAGGAAATTTGTTATGGAATATTTTTATTTAATTAACTACCAGCTTCCCACAAGGCAGTAAAACTCATTGATATTTAGATATAAATGACATAAAATTGGTTCTCTGGCTCTTCTTTTGTTAGTACTCCTGCTGTATAAATAACTTTAATGGGATTTCGCACACTAAAAATAAATTTTCATATTAAACAAAGTCAATTTTCCTGTCTCTCTATAGCCTCCTAAGGGGAAGTAGATATACGAATAAGATAATCCATCATTAGCAGCAATAGTGTGAGTAAAACACATTCTCTAAATTCAACTTGAGAAAGTGTTCTTAGCTGGCTAACTTTTAGAAGGCCACACAATGCTTTCAGCTAAACTTGCTGACAATGTGAGCTGGGGTCATCAGTCCATTTGATGCTCTGCTGAGCTTAAATAAAAAAATGTGAGAAAGTTCATTGGTGGAAAATAGCAGATAAAGACTATCATTGATACAAAATACAGAGAACAACTCAGTATTAGATCTTGCACTTCCAAATGAACAGCAATGCAATAGAGAACAAGATACTGTATTGACATCCCATTTTAATCCTTGTTAAAGCATTTCTTAAGACTGTTTCCTGCCAGATCAAGCTGCTTTGAAAAATAATATATATATATATTATACATATGATTATATATAATATATATAATGTAATATTATATATATAGAGGAGGGTTTTTTACAAAAAGAAACATGTCCCCCAAACACATCCAGGAGAAACTGTAGGAAGATTTTGCTGAAAAACTGATATTTCTCATGCAGAAGGGTTTTAAAAGTTTGGTATATTTTCTCATTTCACCACTCCTTTTTATGTAGGTACAACATTTCTGAATGTATAACAGAAAATTAAGATTTATATCACTTTCCTAAAGGATCATAAAAATAAGCAAAAGAAGCAGCAGACATTCAGAAGAAGCTTTGAAAGGCATGTCATAGTTTCACTCCAGACAGCAATTAACCACCTCAGAGCCAGTTTCTCACTTCCCTCCAGCTGAATGGGGGAGGATCGAAAGGGTAAAAGTGAGAAACTCCTGGATTGAAAATAAAACAGCTTAATAAATGACATAATAATGACAAAAATAATAACCCAAAATGTAGTGAAAGGGAAAGTAACAAAAAGAGATGAAAATAAAGCCCAAGAAAAACAAGTGATGCAAATAAAAACCAACTGCTCACCACCAACTAGCTGATAACCAGCCACTTCCCAAGGAGCAGCCCCTGGCCAGCTTTCCCTGTAGTTTATATGCTGAGCATGATGCCACATGGCTAGTTGGAGTCAGCTGTCCTGGTGTGTTCCTTCCCAGCTTCTTGTGCACTGCCAGCCCCATTTTCAGCAGGGCAGCATGAGGCGTTGAAGGCTGTTGACTTAGTGTATGCACTGGTCAGCAACTGAACCAACATTGTGTTATCAACATTATTCTTGTCCTAAACGCAAAACACAGCACTGTACCTGCTGTGCAGGAAAACTAATCCTATCCCGACCGAAATAGGATGGAAGGAACATTGACTTGTTTTATTTATTCGTTTTCCATTTTCTTTTCCATTCTCTTTCCACACTCTACAGCAAACAGCTCCTCCCTATCTCATAGTCTGCCTGTGAAATTCCATGATAGAGACATAAATGGAAAGCACAAATTTACTCTAATTGTTCAGAATGGAACAGGATGTTCCTTCATTAAAACAGACTCACAGGTCTGACTGCTGTACTGCTTACTGAGTTTACTGTTACAAAAAATGCTTAAAATACTAAATACAATGAAAAACAATAATGGCTATTAGACCTGCAGAAGGTGTAAGCCTTTGTTTAACATCTCCTCTTTAGTTGTGTTCTTTAGCTGTCACTAAACATGAACCAAATAACTGCCTAGTCTTGTTACAGTTAAAGAAAATAATCTCTTGAACACTAACAGGTTTTTGCTCTATACAGTGGAGTAGAATGAGATGCTAAGCTAATATAAAATAATAGAACACAATCTAACATAATTAGTATCCTGATACTAATTATTCATTATGTGAGAACAAAAGATAATTTTGCTGTTGCTTCCTCAAAACCTCGCTCTTTCCTTTTGATGGGATGAGCTCAGATGTGGAAGTTATGTAGTGGGAGAAGTCAGTTCAGATTAAAAGGAAAAAGATTGGATGGATTAACTGACAGACTGGGTTATATTCAAGGTTCATGTCAAAAACTGTAAGTAGTTCTCAGCTACTACACTTTAAGCATCAAACATAACATTACTGCTAACTCCCAATGCGCTGTGATGTTCCTTCTTGGTATGCGTGTTTTTAGATGAACGTGGTTAAGATCTTCTTAAAGGAATTGTCTCATTCTATTTTTTTAATTTCCTCATGATACAGTCTGGGTTAATTTATTAATTCAAAAAAAATGAAAGAGAAAGAAAACTAAGTGCACTGCTGACCAAAATTTTGCATGGCAGATTTACAGAATGGTTCAGACATCATGGTACCAAATTCACTGGACTTAAATTTCTTGGTTGGTAGGGAGCTCACATGGTTTCTGGGATCAATTCCCAAATGAAATTTTTTAACGATGCTTGAAGGAAAGCAATAGTGAACTGGAGAGGCAGGGATTACCTTTTCTTATTTTGTTTTGCAGGTTTTAAGTCCAGCACATAACTGGCTTGTTTCAGGAAGAAAAAAAATCTTCATTTCCATGTAAATAAAATTTTACCCCTAGCATTGTAAAGAAACCTATGGACACTTAATTTGAAATAATGTAATCATTAAAAAAAAAAATCTTACATATAAACACCTGATACTAAATATATTGAACATTATTTTCATTACCGGATTAGTCCAACAAAGGTAGAACAGGTATTGAATACCATTATAGATCTCACAAGCTATTCATACTTTCTATAAGTGTTCTGATAGTCAGAATTTGATGTGTTCATGCCACACAATTTAATTACATCTTTTACTTTAATGGTATTCAGGTATCCAGTGTTTTGTTCTCTCTCTTTCTAATAGACTTTGGACCAGAAAAAATGAGTTGTGGTGGATTTGGATTGCATTGATCTCTAATTCTTAAATTTTCCTTTTCTCACTAAATTTTAGTTTCTATTTTTGTAGTCTTTCATTTTTTTGTCTATTTTCTTTCATACATAATTCAAAGTTTTTCTTTGGTATTGTTCCTTTTCTTTTTGGACATTAAATTTAGGACAGCAAGTGGCCTTTCCAGAGAGTATTTTAAGGCAAACTCATGTAAAAGTTTTCTTCTTTGAAACCCAGCTCCTGTTTCCACTGTAGGCAATAGTAATATCAATGAATTCATTGTGAAAAGGAGTGGATCTTTACGCACGGAAAGCCAGTGGCTGTCTCCAAATTTCAGTGTCTGAATAGCACTGAGTTCCTCAGATGAGCATCTAGTATCAGGATAAACTTGCTTAAACTTTCACTATACCATTCATCCCAAGGGAAATTCCTTTGGCTCACCTCAGTTGTATTGAGGCCAATTTCCAGCCTTTCTGTAACACAAGTTTAGGCCTGAGCAATGTTATGACTAGAAAAACATAAGAGGTTTTGTTCCCTGAACCGCATGATATGTAGATTTTGGATTACTATTCTCACACAGGAGGCAGTTATTTATAAGGCAGTGCCATTACTAGTAGAACACAAAAACACTGGAAATAGGTAATACTTCATAAAACACAAAAAGCTGGAAATGGGTAATTCTTCAGCTTTGCTGGCCAGGCCAAGTCTGAGATTCATTAGAAAGCTCTAGATAGTAGGTTCTGTAGAAAACTTACTTGAAATATATCAATATTATCAAATTGTGAGTTGGAAAATTTGACTCCTTACTAGAGGTGAAGCAAAATAATAGCTTGTAAAGGCCTAGCTGTATTAAAAATGGCATGCATAAATAAATTATAATTATAAATTATATATGATACTTATTTTTTATGGCTGGGCTGACAGACATCGTTGTGCTGTGTTTAGACTGTAGTAACACCTAGTCACCTCACTTCTGCTGTGTGTGACATAGAACAAGCATGCAGCAGAGACTACCCCCAAGCTAACCCTCTGTAACCTATTTCACTTACGGTTCTCCTGTTTTAATAAAACATTAACTAGAAATACAGAGAAATTTCTCATTTTTACTTCACAAAATCTCTTTGGTGTCCATTTTCTTCGTATCAAATATTTGAAATTTTCAGGGTTAGAAGAGGCGCACCTTTGTTTTCTTGTATTTCTTTGTCTGTTACCATGCAAAATACATATTTAAATCAGAGGTATGCAAAGCAAAGTCATTAAAACCACTTCACTTCGTATTTAAAAATCATAAATACACAAAAAATTACCCTGGTTATGGAGTCAGGTTAAAGTTGCAGCATACTTTCCCTTGCAAACACCTCAGGATTTTTCACACCTCAGCCTATATATTTATTGTGAGGCCTAGTTACCACCTGGGTTTTTTTTCCCTTTCTTCCTTCCTTTTTTCTCTTGTACAGATCCTTAGTTGCAACAAAAGGATGCACTGCTATCTTATTGTAACTTACTGTCAGTAATTTTCTGAGTTATATTGCTTGAAATGCGTTGTGAAAGCTTTTTATTTTCCTTCTTAATATAGCTCTTAAGAGAACAATATGAAAGTCTCAGAAAGACAAGAGATACAAATGAAATGGCTGGAGACCTATTACTTTGGGAATTGCAGTGTGAAGTATGCAAGATTATGCAGTAACATCAAAAACATGCCTTCTTAAATTTGTGTCTTTTGTGGGGAAAGAAAGAAAATTAAACACCAAAAATTCAAAGCATTTTATTTCAATTGGCAGCACCCTAGGTTAAAGACAAAGAGGACAAGGCAAGAATCAAAATATTTTAGTAAATTGCTAATTCACTTTTGTGACAGTGGGAAAAGTTGTAATGTCTAAAGCAAATGACCATTGAATTGAAATCTAGGATGTCTTTGCTGTGCTATTCCTCTCCATCAATTCACTCTTCTTTGGGAACCTGTGAGCAAACATTAGTCAGGCCGTTTGAAAAGCAGCAATGTGCTTTACCATTGAGTAGGCTACTTAATGGACTCCCGCTACTTTGTCCCAGAAATAAATGGAGCATCATCTACCACCACTGTCTCACCCAGTGAAAATCAGTAAAGAACTACATGGACCCTTGAAAGCCTCTGTAATGCCTGTTCTCTATACCAGAATACAAAATGTCCTATGAAAACTTTGTATACTTTTTTTACCTGATGATTATCATTTTTCTGTGCTTTTGGATTATGCGGACAGTCCTTGATGGTACCCATCAAATGGTAAAAATTTCATCTAAGAGCTTGAAATACATATCTTTACAGTGTGTTAAGTATCTTTGGAGTTAATAGATGATTTCATAAATGTTAGTTGGCTTTATTCATCAAATTCTACCACACACAGATGCCATACTGGGCTCAATCACATCACTTGCACGGTGTAAGGTTACTTATATGATCTGTAAATACCACTGTATAAATCAGGTTTGTATATACAGATACATGCAGGTTCTCTTGCACAATATAGACTTGAACTATCTATCTAACCTGAATACCCTTGATGGGAATGGGCAATTCACATTTTTTTTCTAAGCATGCTAGTTCAGACATCCCTTATTTATATTCTGTGTCTTTACTTGCAAAGCTCTGTGAAGTTCTGTTGAAGTTCCCAAAGGGTTTAATTAAAATATTTGGTCTATTTAATTTCATGTAAATTTCATCGTCTTGAGTTTTAGATTTAAGTGAAACCATAAAGAGCTCTGGTTGTTCATGACTTTGATCTGAGGCCATCAGGGCCTGTATGAGTTTCTTTAGGTTTGGCTAAGGGTCAGCTCCAAGTTGACTCAGTCAAGTTGAAGATCAGTGAACCTGAGTCGAGAACGGCCTAGTGCTGTTTATACACAAGTGGGAATGGCAAGGAGAGTTATTGATGTTGCTACTGAACAAAAGAAAGTTATTTTTTCCAATATCCTGACACAGATTCACCTAGTTCCTTAAAGAACTGTGGCCAGTGTATTAAAACTGATATTTGAAAGAACTGTGGCCAGTGTATTAAAACTGGTATCTTGTTCTTGAGATTAGAACAACTGTTGTTCACTGTCACCCTCTCCCTCTTGACAGCTACGCAACACCACAAAAACACAAGCAGTTACATCTATGCAGCCATGAATCTTTTCATGGCTGAATTGTCTTTGGTTTGAAACTTGAAGAAACAGATATTAGGGAATTTTTTCATAACTCTTTGTTATGTAAAGACTGTTAACAGTGCCAATATATTCAGCAATTTTGTTAAAAAGCCCCATATTCTTTAGGCAACATGCTTTTCATTGTTTAGTTTTTAGGTTGTCACCATATCATGCAGAGAAACAGTGCATTATTACTTCTTGAGATCACTTGTAAATGAAGTAGATATAAATATAGACCTTAAATATATCTAGAAGGAAAAGGGAAAAAAAAAAAAAAAAAAAGGAAAAAAGTGAAACAAAAGTAGCATCAATTTATCTTCTGTCTCGAAAACAAGTATATAGTATATTAACAATAGAAGTGTCTGGTGTGTTTATCCTTGTTCGTCTAACAAGTTCAGTTAGCTACTGATGGAAAATTGCTGTAATTAAAAGGTACACTAAAAATAAGCATTACATAAATTGTTTGACATGAGAATAAACTTAAATAATGAAATATTTTGTCCACGTAAGTTTTAATATTTTAATTTATTGCAAATAATACCACAAACTAGGACACCATTGAAAAGAAAAAGAAAAAAACACACTTCATGATTTCAGGGCCTGCATCCTTCCTGTGTTACCTTACACTGATCTAGAGGACAGCACAAGTATTTGTGAGTTTTGGTTTACAAGAAATTCCCAAGGTGTTTCCACTCAGTTCACACTGACCCAAATCTGCCCCTAATTAATAAGACAACAAACAGGGTAAACACTGGTTACCAAAACTACTTTCAATTGAATGAAAAAATATCTCACAGTTACTGCATTTTATTTCCCAATGAATTTTTCTGATAATTTTTGAAGCAGCTGCACATTGTCTGCTTTCTGATTATTATGTTCATAATTAACTTAGTGTGAAAGGAAACCAAAGAATTATCTTTCCTATCTCTTCTTGTGCCTCCAGGAATGTGGATGAGTAACAGGAGAGATGATAAACACTGTGGCAGCTGGATTTAAATGTGCCAGTAGAGATCTGTCCTTTTAGATGAAGGGTCCCAGAGTCAACAAGTCTTGCTAGCATCCAACCCATTAAACAAACTTTATCCTCACCAAATTTCTATTCATCTGGTGGGAAGAAACTGTATCTGATTGCACAATCTGTAGAAGTCAGATGATAATATAAGCTGGATTGTTCTGCTATAAAATGTGCAGAAATGGCTTAAAGTATTCAAAGGAAGGTGCTGTTATCTGACACTCAAATGGTGTTGTTACTAAGCCTGGCAGCATTGGATCCTTTACATTATTGACTTTGGTTATGCCTTACTAATGGCTGGTTCCTTTTCCATCTCACTGGCAATAGCTTCATTTCCTTACCTATACCTTTCTATTGAGTTGTTCAGAAAAAGTCATCTTCCAGAGCTGAGAATTGGAAATTACTCTGCCTGTCTTAAGAAGTCATAAGTATCATGTCCTCAAAAGAGATGTTCAGAAAATCAAGAATTTTTTAATCCTTCTTTTGCACTTGCTTAGAGGAGTCATGCAATACTATTCTCTGAGAGCTGAGGCAGGCTCAGCAGCTCTCCTGTCTCAGACACAGAGGAGTGAAGTGAAATGGGTAAGAATCTGTGAAAAAAGCTACAGCTACCTGAGACTACTTTTTCATTACTATTCCTCTGTAAACAAAGATTGGGATTTCTTTTTTTTTACGAAATTATTGCTTCATAGAATGGTTTTGATTGGAAGGGACCTCAAAGACCATCTAGTCCCAATCCCCCTGCCCTGTGAAGGGACACCTTCCACTAGACCAGATTGCTCAAAACCTCATTCAGCCTGGTCTTGAACACTTCTGGCAATGGGGCATCCACAACTTCTCTGGGCAACCTGTACCAGTGCCTCACCACCCTCACAGCACAGAAGAGGAATGAGGTCACCTCCCAGCTGCTCCTCATAGGACACCCCATTCAGGCCTTTCTACAGCTTTTTTGACCTCCCCTAGATGCATTTGAGTTGTTATTAAATTGTGGGGCCCAGAGCTGCACACAGTACTCAGGGTGAAATAGCACCAATTCTATTCATACAATAGGTGAAAAAATTGCTACGACTAAGGTTACTGCACCATGCCCTTTTGGTAACATAACCTTTCCATCTGCACGCTCCTACTGATCTTGGATTTTATCCAATGTTAGCCCTTTTTCAGGAATTTTCAATAGATAATTCCAGTTTTACAAAGAAAAGGAAAATTATTTGATGACAAAGACATTTTATCATAGAATCACGGAATATGAGTTGGCAGAGAACCATCAGGATCTTGAAGTACAACTCCTCGTCCTGCAAAGGACATACCCAAGAATCACACCATGTGGCTCAGAGCATTGTCCAAATACTTCCTCAGCTCTGTCAGGCTTGGTGCTGTGATCTCTTCCCTTGGGAGCCTGTTCCAGTACCTAACCACCCTCTGGGTGAAAATCCTTTCCCTGACATCTAATGTAAACCTCCCCTGACTCCACTTCAGGCTATCTCCTCAGGTCCTGTCACTGTCACCACAGAGAAGAGATCAGTGCCTGCCCCTCCTCTTCCCCTCACAGGGAAGCTGTACCTGCAGTGAGGTCTCCCCTCAGTCGCCTCTTCTCCAGGCTGAACAGACCAAGTGAGCTCACCCACTCCTGATACGGCTCCACCTCAAGGCCCTTCACCATCTTCATTGCTTTCCTCTGAATACTCTCTTAATAGTTTAATGTCTTCCTTATACTGTGCCACCCAGAGCTGGCCCCAGCACTCGAGGTGAGGCTGCCCCAGTGCAGAGCAGAGTGGGACAATCCCCTCACTTGCCTGGCTGGTGATGCTGTGCCTGATGCCCCCCAGGACACAGGTGGCCCTCCTGGCTGCCAGGGCACTGCTGGTTCATGTTCAGCTTGCCATCGGCCAGGACCCCCAGGTCACTTTCTGCAGGACTGCTTAAGAATATGAAGCTGGTTGTAATGGTTTAGAATACAGTTCCTTCTACCTCAATATGCTTCTCTCTCAATGCACAAAACCAGAGACTTAATATATAGTTTTGGCATACATGACTCAAGATTACTGGAAAGATAGCTGAGAAAAACAGCCCATCCCTGCAGAAAGGCTTCTAGGAGAACAATGTCATTCATCCTAGACAGGAAACAAAATAACAGTGTTCACCATAGCAGTCCAGGGCAGAATTACAGAGTCACCACACCAAGAGACACAGAGGGGTGTTGGAGAAAGATGAATTAAAAACGAATGGTTAAAATTATTCAGCATAGAAAAGAAACATGCAAAGCAGAAAGACAGTAACAAGCTTGTAAACAGTAGAGGAGGTGAAGGTGCATACAGATTTTGTATTCTAAGGGTAGTGGGCTCTCCTAAGTAGCGCAGTAATATAAAGGTGACTGAGGACTAAAGCCTTGTAATGCAAAGAAGGCTGCCTGGAGTATGGCTTTAACATATTTTAAGACTCTCAGTGTGCGCATAACACATGAAGACAGCAGCCAAATTTGCCACTGTGTTGTTAAATCAACAGCAGTTGAATCACAGCGGGATCAGCAATGCATCTGTAATGCAGTATTGGCAGCAGAGAGGTGCAGAAATGGGCTGGCACAATCCGACTCTGCTTCTCGCGTCGACGCCTGTTCGTATGGAAAAAAACCTTGACCAACAAAAGGTGATATTACTTAGACTTTATGCGACTTGAAATACATGTGCATGTAGCACTGCAAGACAACAGACCCTTTTGAAACAGTCCAGTATTATGTGAGGAGATAATCATTAATTGAAAGAATAGTTGCTTTGGACCTTTATCAGCAACACAAGGAAACATGTTAGTGAAGTGGACACGTAAACAGCAGTTGCAAATTCTAAGCAGACCACACTACATACCATGTGGGACTGCCAAAATGGATTCAGCTCACCCCTGCTGCTGTTACTAAAGAAAAGTGTTAACAAAAATGTGAAGGCAGCTCAGTATTTTCACCCGCTGCTATTTTCAATAGTTGTGTTTGGTGAGTAAGCAGTGGCAGAAATGGAATCATACAGCAGAGTCACACATTCTTTATGGAAATATAACTATTATATTAATATATGTTTTATTAGGAAATAAAACAATATAAAACAAAAGAGAAAATAAATCCTTCAGACAATAGACTGACCTCTGAGAGTGTATTAGAATTTGATTCTTCAGATTCCTTGTTCTTTCATCTTGAAATTATTTTGTTGTAAAATGAACACATTCCTGGTGAAGTGGATATTTAATTACACTCTCAAAATGGAAGAACACTAACAGGAAAAATTGAAAAACTATGTCTATAACTATGTCTATATCTATGTCTATGTTCTGACATTAGTACCAAACTAGTGTCTTAATCTTGGTCATGTTGGCTATTCTGAAGCTAGCACACTACCTTAATTTTTTCACGGATGAAAATCCTAATAGCTTTGTTTCATTTTGGAGGATGAAGAAAGTGCTTCAGCCTAGGGCTTTTTAAGAAATCACATTCTTGGGAACTAGCTATTCTTTCTAAGGCTTTGCATTGATTCAAAGCTGTGGAATAGCCCCTGCAAAAGAAGTTGCTACCTATTACTGACAATTGAGAAAGTACTGCTTGATTTATCCAGGGAGATTTAGTGACAGAAAAGTGGCAATCTGCTCCGTTTGATAAAAGGTCCACTAAAGACTCAGTAAGAGAGTGTGAATATATTTAAAAGGAATATTCTTTGCTCTGTGGAATAAAATCATCACATCAGGTAGGTTTGATCATGAGTTTCAGAAAGCATCATGAAAAAGCCACTGCTGAAAGCATCCAGCTGACCAAAATGCCTGTTATTCAACTATCAGAGCTGTCAGGTGAAAATGAGGCCTTATGCCTCAAATCACCAGAAAAGTCACAATATAGTGACAAAGATCACATTCCAATTGACTGCAGAAATGCCATTCCCTTCCAAAAACATGAGATAGGCTTTCATGAGAAACTGTACATAATCCCAAAAACATTGAGATGATAGATAAAGACAATGTAGATGGAGGAGGTGTCCTATGTCACAAAGCATTTCAGTTGTTCTAATGCTCTGACAGTATCTTGGATGACAGAATAGATTATCTGTTAATAATAATCTGTTAATAATCTGTTATATGGTTAGGTTAAAAGTTAGGTTCTGTCTTTTGTACCTAAGAGATAGAATTATACTAAAATAAGGAAATAATAAAATTAAGAATAGTAAAGCAGTGTAGCAACACACCAAAGAGGAGAAAAAACTCTGAATCCACGATAACAAATAAGTTTGGCTTGCCATCTGAAAAAAACATATAAGGATGCCACAAAAAATCTAAAGTGTACTAAAACATGGAATGCATTCTACCACCATCTGGATTTAGAACATTGAAACAAAGTTATAAAAGTGAACATATGGTGGTGTAGCCAGACAGCTTTAGCCGCACCGAGAACCTTCATTATCTGTAGGTCTCTGTTGAAAGAGCTGGAAGAAAACAAAGCAGAATAGAAAATATAGCACTGAAAAGACAATAACATAAACAAAATTAATTTGAATTTCTTAGTAATTGCAGTTACATAAATACATGTAAATTTTTTAAAGATCGCATATTGGAGGATGACCAGACCTTGAAAACTGCAGGGAAAAGGCAATAATACTTATGTCCCTGAGTGTGAAAATAAATTTCGAAAGAAAGACCAGAATAGCAATTTAAAAAATGTAAAGAATACATCCATCAGTCTATCAGAAATTTGAAGATGGCATCCAGCAGCCAATTATTCAAACGATAGAATGTGATTAACAGCTTCTCTTAGTATATCCCAACATTGCACCTGGACAAAGACCTCTTCATTTCTGTGCATGTAGTAAGGAAAACACAGCAATTTTCAACCATGTAGAGGCCATGTAATAAATTGATGATTCTAATCCTGTGCATTTATCCTCCAAAAATAATTCCACTGTATCCATGTCTGGATTTCAATTTACAACATGGGTGCAGGAAGGAGTTTGCTGGAACATTCCCTAGTTCTGCTTTTTATCTCTATTGAAACTTCTAAGTTATTTTACTTTTCAGTAAATCATCATAGTGTGATGTCTGATTGACAACATTATATTGCCCAAAATATATTTGGAGACCAAATTCTCCAACTTTACCACAAGTGAAGAGGGTAATACAAAAGTTAAAGAAGAAAATGATTTGGGGCTTTAGGAAATACAGAATTTGTGTTGAGAGAGTCTACAAGTACCCTTCCTTGTATTGTATGCCTGGGACTCTCCGTGAACTACTTCTCATAACTAACGATTTTTATAAATAACTGATCTTATATATAAAAGAAGATGGGAAAGAACTTATTCAGGAACATCACAGGCACAAGGCAACTGAAGGAGGTCTTAATTAACAATGTTTGTGTATCTATTCAGCATTGCTTCCGTGTCGTTTTGCTGTACAATAACGAAGCCACTTTGCATTGACTCTAGCCATATGTCCACCGGAAGAGTAAACTGTTTCCTTTTTAGTCCTGGAAGCAACTGAACTCCACCATTCCTGTCAGGGAACACCAAGCGTGGGGCAGCTTTGCAAAGAAATAGCCGGTAGCAGAGGAGGTGCTGTCAGGAGAAGCTGGAGGCAAGAGTGGAAAAGGTCAGGGAGAGGAAAACAAGAGTCTTACTGTTGTACTTCATCTGTGGAGCAGTTCAGGCATCTGGGTGCATGCAACACTGAGAAATTACAATCATGGCCCTGTGACTCTTGGTGTAGGGCATGAAACAGTCACACAGATCCTCTTTGTGTTAACAGCCTGAAAATGTGGTTTACCAGTCTCCGCAGAGAGTTGTGGCAGCTGCTTTGTTTCTTTACAAGGACCCTGCTACATTCCCTGGAAGACTGTAGCAAACTTATAGAAACATCTTGAGATGGCTAGTATGATTACTGTAGACAGTCCACCTCCCTTTTTGAGTTTGGTAGAAAGACATAAGTTTTTGGGCTTTGTTTAATCACAGCTGAGATATAAAGAAGAAAATATAAACAGGTACAGATGAAAAAGGTATTCAGGATGTGTTCAAATGCAAATAATATCAATAAAACATAAAACTGGCAATGAAAACCAAAAACCCTTGTAAGTGTTAAATTAAACTTAATTTAACGACACTGTTAGATAAAAACGTCAGAGTTTTAACAGATTGAAAATGGCAACAAACTCAGTTATAAAGTTTTCTTTATTGTATTAACTGGGAATCTAAATGTTTGAATTTTTAAAAAAAATCTTTTTTTTCCTTTCACTGTAAACAAGTAGACACATGATTTAATCATAGATTTCTCAATACTCTCAATTTTTATTACTCCTCAAATCCTAATCCTAATCATTTTTCAGTTACTTAATGATAGATTGTCATTTAAGGAAAGAACAAAATTATAAACTTTTCAGAGCCAATGTAAGTCAGCGTCTTTCTGCCCGGTACAATAATAAACACTGACAGTCAGCACACCGCTGTAAAAGATCTTATGTAAATTTAAGCACTATTTGAAATGGTAGTGTTGAAAATCCAGAGAAAGGCAAAGTAAAGGTGAAGGTACGTAATGGCCAGATACATAAATTCTAAGAGTGCTGTTGGTTCATTTTCCTGAAAGGACAGATTGTAATTTAGATTACAAAGACACTGTGTTGTTCTACCAGAACAGATGGTTTAGGAGGAATAAATGAGAATGAATAAGACTATTTGTAATTTTATGGGACTCTACTTGTCATTATTTATTGGATAAGCATGAATGAAAAATGAAATACAGATGTTTGTATGCATGTGTGTCTGATGACTTGATAGTGAATTGAGAAACTGTATTTCCAGATTCATTCTAGTTTAGGAAGAATAAAACAGCGTCAACCATCAGCTCAGTCTTCATACAGGTCCAGCAGTTTCTTAACTGTGCAAAAATTCCTAATTTTCCCTTTAGAAAACAGCCTACTTGCCTGGGTAAAAGCTGCTGTGTCCTGTATATGACAAATTTTCACACAGAAGTGAATGTATCTAAATCTTGCTTTACACCTGCAAAGTCACTAATAAGATAACTACATTTCTTGAAACCAGTGGAATTCAAGGTCACCATTATGACAGAAACATTCCTTGCAGCTTTTCATCAGTTTTGAGAGGGATTTTAATGGATTTTACTGAATTTGCTCTTTGAAATCTCTTTATGTCACCCTCTGCCAGCCTCTGTTATTTCACGGAAGAGTATTTCAGCCTTAGTTGTTGCAGTATAGTCATACACAGCACATACTTTTTCTGTATAATACTGTGTAACTTTATGTTTTTATTAAATTCATTTCAGTCCTTCTTCTCAACTATGCACTATTTGTCATGTCTGCAAGGAAGATTTTTGTTTTCTATATATGTTCTCTTTCAGAAATCAGAATGGACTAAGTAAAATAAGAAATGACTAGTGGAGTTAACGGTTATCACTGAACATGCATTGCAAGATGAACCTAAAAGGCAAAAAGGAAGAGTTTCATTTATATATTACCTTTTTATTTAAGCTAAAATCTGATCTAGTCCTGTTTAGGTTATTGTAGGGGTTGAATGTTTTTCCTTGTTGTTAAAATAGTTGTGGAAGTGAAATCAGAGGGGGAATGTGAAGTTATGCAACTATTCTAATATAGGCATTTTAGGTATATTTTAGTTCCTGGAATTTTTAATAGCATTGTAATAAGTTCTTTGGTCTCTTCTTGCCATGGTTTGCAGAGAGCTGGTCCTATTGATTGTTTCTAGATTAAATTAAAGTCCTTTGGAATTAACATCTTTCATTAAACTCTTCCTGGAAATTGTCACATGGCTTTTCCCCAGATAAGGCAGACAAAATTCAGTAAATCTAAACTTTCTGAGTTTTCATTTCATAATAAATTTCCTTTTGTTTGAAAATGAAAGCACAACAAAAAAATTAAACAACTCTTCAGAGAGGCAAAATGAGTTTCTAAGGTTGGAATATTTGCTGGTCCTGAAATTATTTTTTTATATTTTTCATTTTTTATCGCAAAAAGTCACCCAGCATGGTATTGATTTAAAGTATAATTTGTATGTTTGCTAGTTTTTGATTAGTTTGAAGTACATTTCAAAATCCATTATTCACGTAAACCCATCTGAAGTTACTACTTTTTGATTTCTTTTTTCATAGCCACACAGTAAAAGGAGTTCTGTCCCTTTGTAACAGATAATTTTAAAACATAAATCAGTTTTCTAGTCTATTTCATAAGTGGTGGCTAGTGTGATTTTTCAGAGACACAAAGAGGAGGTTTTTGTCGTTCATTTAAGAAACCGTCAGACTATCAAGAGAACTGCATTGCATGTAGCAACCTTTGCCACAGCCACCAAGTATAGATCTTTCCTCTCTTTTGCCAAAAATGAGTGGAAATCTGAATAACACTGTCCAGGGTTACAGTGTATTCTATTACCACCTTTGTGAGCTGTTGAAACCAGGTGGGGCAGTGTTTCCTTGCCTCCTCCCTCTGGACTATCTCCTGTTAATGGGCCCATCAGTGCCTCACCACCCCATTGTGAGATGCTCCGCCTAGGAGGAGGAACTGAATGTTTCCCACCTGGATATAATCAGAGGTTTTCAGGCACAAGGTAGCTTTCTCCACTGGACTCTCAGAGGACAAGAAGCTACATCACTGGACCTTCAGGCGAAGACCAGACC
>VZRR01001191.1:531200-560292 GCA_013398015.1 Oreocharis arfaki | reverse complement strand
TATATATATATATTAGTAAAGAACTGTTATTCCTATTTCTCATATCCTTGCCTGAAAGCCCCTTAATTTCAAAATTATAATAATCCGGAGGGAAGGGGGTTGCATTTTCCATTCCAAAGGGAGCTTCTGCCTCTCTTAAACGAACGCCTGTCTTTCAAACCAAGACAAACACATTCATGATATTAGTTGAGAAACTGGCTTTCTGTTCTCCTGAGAGTTCCAGCATTTCCAAATATAATGTTCAGAAATAAAGGCAAACTAAATCCTTGAAAAATATTCTAATGTAAAAATTATGTGAGTAGAACTGAAAATTTCCAAACACTCCAGTTACTCCTTCTGTTAGTATGAAAACTGAGGAACAAATCGTACAAAATGAAGAGTGAATGTTTCTACTGGATTCCAACACATCCATTGGGTTAGCCCTTTTTTCAACCAGCTCTGGGTTATTAACTGCAAATTACAAGCCCACTTGTGGCAATGATATTTTTCTATCTTCTCTGCAGGAGTTATTAGGGCTTCTATGTCAATAGTAATTGTTGCGTAAAATATCACTAAGCAGGGTCTGGTGAAACAAATGAGGGAGGAATTGTGTGCATCCATAAAAGGCAGACAAGTACTAAGGAGAGCACTGAGGATGGATTATGTTCCTTTAAGCTTAACCACCAGAATTTGGTGCTGCACAGGCAGCACAATTTCACAAGAAAGGTGTCAGCTTTTCCTCCTGATAGGCTCCCTTGCCATCTACAGACAGTCTACTTTAAAGATTTAGATAGAAAGGTACTGCTGCTTGCAAAGTGTCAGAAGATGCTGCAACTGATAAGAGGAATAACTCATAAGAGGTTCAGCATTTTCTGAACAAGTGACTGAGATGTCAGCAAAAAAGAACAGGGCAAATATTGTGTGAAATGACTTTAATATAAACAAAGTTTGAAATATGTGAAAGGATTTTTAAATTTTTAATTTAATCCTTTCTTAAAAGGATTTCTTTACTTTAAGAGTAAAGAATCAATGAGAAAAGTCAGAAATAAGGGGGAAGATGCTTTCTTAGCCATGTTTTCATCATCCCAACTCTAACTATGCAATAATTCTACTCATAATCCTCTTATAATGAAAATGTGAAATATACCTCTGCAGAAGAAATCTATAGAAAAGCTTAAAAGGTACCTTGTAACACAGGTTGACATACAAATTACTGTATTTCCTCCATCCATGTATTTTAAACCTGTGTCGCTGACAGAAGGATGTAACAGAGCTAAAAGATGAATAAATCTGAAGGTAGTTCTTCTGAAAAATATGTAATATCATCTGCTCTCACACCTGTAAACAGATGTGGGTTATTTGCTGTATTTTACCATAGTGTGAGGAAAGTTTTCTACACACGCTATCTTGTTGGATATGGATGAGCTTGTGCAAGCTGAGAAGGCATTGATGCACCACTTTCACTTTGCATTTGTCTTTTATGTTCAAAGTTTGGGTGGTCACCAGCTTATAAAGGTCCTGGCAAGAAGGTCCACAGCTGCGGTGAGGGCGGAACTAAAAAAAAATTAATACAGAAGAGAAAAGTGGATCTAGAGAACAGGTTGGAGTCTGACAGTTTCATCCAACTTTGCTGGACAAATGTTGCAGTTTGTGGCTTTCTGCGGTGGCAGGCAGGCCACAAGCAGGTTTACTGGAGAACGTCCCTACCCAAGCCCGGGTCAGTGCCCGTGTGCCCCAACCCTCTCTGTGAAGGCTGGTCACTGCATTTTCCCTGCTGGGGAAGCCATAGGCTAGCTCAGGTTTTGTCTGCTCCTGCAACACGGCAGCAAAGGAGGTGGGAAGATGGTCTCCACATGGTGACCTCGGGAGACCTTTATTCACATGCTGACCACAGGCAAAGACCAGAGGCAAACACCAGGAATGGCGAGCAGTCTGGGATTTTCTAGGGGCGGGGGCACAGAGACAGCACACAGGCTAGCGGTCTCAGGGCACAGGGGCGGTACGTGGGCGGAGTTGGGGTACAGGGGCCAACAGGGAGAACCCGAGGGAGGGGCTGGGACCAGGGGCAGGGACAGCAGGACAATGTGGGAAGGGGAGACATATAAGGAAGAAAAGGGATGCGGAAATACAGAACTCCATAGTAGCAGTAACTGCATGTTATTGCTTTTCCGGGGGGAGATTGCAGCTTCTAGGTCGCTTCAGACAAGCCTGGAGGGTGTTCTATATATTTTCTTTCCTTCTGGTTTTTCAAAGATTCAAGATGCTGGGTGAGGTCATTATGCTAGAGGAAAACCTCTGGCTTTCTGTTTTCCTACAGGATAAATTCAGATCACAGGTCAGAGTGATATTGTTTCAGGTTAATGGGTTTGTGATTTTGTTTTATTGTTGTTTTTTTTTTTCTCTTACTCATTGATACTCCATGTTTAACTCTGGTCTCATCAGCACACTGACAGTTTTCAAACAAGAATGAACAAGAAAAAGAGAATTCTACTCTTTGTAAGAATTTCAGGATAACTGCAAAGATAATAATGCAGACTTTTTACTGTATCAATCTCACTGACAGTCTCCTTCAATAAGGAAGTTGCTGTTGTCTGAATGTCCAGTTTCTTTGGAATTATGCCCTTACACCATACTAAGACCTGTCCAGGTAAGGACAAGGCTGCTAATACAACAAACAGCTGTGCATAGCCGCCCCTTCTACTTCAGACTGAGCAGAATTCAGGTTGCTCAAAGCAACCTGACCTAGTTGAAGATATGCCTGCCCATGATGAGGGGTTGGACTAGGTGACCTTTAAAGTCCCTTCCAACCCAGACCATTCTGTCATTCTCTCCCTTCCATTTGGGCAGTGACCAGAATCACCTCTTCTCGAATCTGATTCACTTCACCTGGAATGAGTAACATGCTGACTCCTTGACAGAGGACAAGGATTGTAACAGCAGTGCACTGACCCTCAGCTCCAGGAAAGCGAGAAGGCAAGGCTTGCTTGGTAAGAAACAGGCTAAGTCTGGCTACTCTCTTTCCAAGGAGAGTTTAAACTCAAATAGCGGATGACATAGAATTTGCTTGAATGAAAGGGAAGAATGGGAAAAGGAATAATTTGTGTGTCCCTGAGGACATACAGGATTTAGCAAATCTTTTCTTAACAACCCATGTATAGATAAAAGCCTTAATCCTTTCTGCAGTCCTGAAAGGTAAGTCTTTTACTTTTCTTCAGGTCCCTACTTGCTCTCCTGCAGCTGGACCCACTCACCCATTGATTTTTAGATGATTTTTTATATTTATACTAACCCAGTATAGTATCATGCCAGAGAAGCAATTAGCCTTCAGCACAAGGGTTATTTGCTTCAATATTTGATAGGATAGTCTTCTAATACAACTAAACCTATTTACTATCAGGCACTCAGCTTCAGTTCCATTAATTTAAGTTTACTGTGACACTCTATAATTTATTCTTCCCAAGATTTACATGCATCTGCACTACCATTAGTTGTATTTGTTGTGCTATTAGCTTTAAACTTTTATAAATACCACAGAGATGGCAAATAAAGTGTCAAGGAAAGTGGATGATGTATGAAAGAGTATTAATATCTGTCTGGAAAGATGCACTAAATTTCTTCAGGGAATACATCAGCTCCCATAAGATAACTATTAGGGTTATCTTGGGTTTTGAGGCTTATTCCTGAACTGTATTGATTCTTTGTAATGTCTGTAGTTCTTTAGGCATAAAAATTGATGTTACCATGAGAGTTGTAACTCATGTGTCTCTCTCTGATGCTTCCAACTAAATTTTGTGTAAATTAAAGACACCAGAACACCTTGTTATAACCCTCTGAGACTTTCAGTGAAGCTTCTCTACGAGCAAGAAATGGCTTTTCTTCACTAGGAGTGAGACCATCCTTTGTGTTTTGATTCTCGAAATTCAGAAAATGATATCTGGGTTGTCTTGCATGAAAGTGCCAAATAACATGAAAGGTGGTATCTCCCAGTTCTACGTAATTTTTGCAATTCTGTTTTGAATATTTTCAGGAGGTGGGACACGGGCAGTACCACAAACGTGAAAGCAGATGACAGTCCTAAATGTACTAAGCTACCAGAACATGTCAGAACAGTGGCTATCTAATTCAAATCTCAAAAAAAAGAAAGTAAGACCATGCAACCTCCTACCCTGTCTTTTTTTTTTTGTGTCACTAGAATAAAAGAGGATGAAAGAGGAAAAAAATATAATATCATGAGATCAAGATATCTTTATTATGAATAATAATGTACTTGAGAATGATTAGGAAATCCTTGTAGCTGTTAGCTTGTTTTCTTGCATAGACTAGAAATTTAATTAGAATCTGGGTCCAGCATTGCTGTTGCAAAAAACCCAGTTACAGTTCTACTAGCCCCAGAAAAAAGTTTAATCCCTTTTTTTAATTTTGCTATGTACACATGACTTGCTTTTTTGAAATTTGATTGGCTTCATACTGAAATTCCAATGAAGCAAGAAAAGCAGAAGGAAGTTAAGCACAAGTGATGTAGTATAAACACATTTTTGAGTATTTCACAAAAGAATGGGCTTTCAAGCTGTCCATGTAGGTACACAATCATCTTTCCTACAAAAAGCACTCTTGTTGAATGTTTCAAATCTCAAGTTCTAGTTCACACTTAGTTGTGTAATGTTTTTGGATTTCTGCAAGGCTTTTGATACTGTCTCTTCCAGGACCCTTCTGGGCAAAATGTCCAACCCACAGCTGGATAAACACATCAAGGGTGAGAACACTGGCACGAAAGGTTACAGTGAATGGGCTGACATCACACTGGCGACCTGTCACTAGTTCTGCCATCCTTGGCCCTGTGCTCTTCAACATGTTCGTAAATTACTTGGATGCAGGACTAGAAGAGATTCTAAGCAAGTTTGCCAGCGACACTACATTGGGAGGAGTTTTCAAGCCCCTTGAAGGAAGGGAGAGCCTGCAGAGAGACCTTGACAAATTAGAGAGTTGTGCAATCATCAATCATATGAAGTTCAACAAAGGGAAAGTGCCAGATTCTGCATCTGGAATGGGGTAATCCTGAGCGTACAGACAGAGTGGGGAATGAGATGCTGGAAAGCAGTGCCACGGAATGAGACCTGGGGATCCAAGATGAACATGAGCCTGCAGTGCCCTGGCAGCCAGGAGGGCCACCTGTGTCCTGGGATGCATCAGGCACAGCATTGCCAGCCAGGCAAGGGAGGGGATTGTCCCACTCTGCTCTGCACTGGGGCAGCCTCACCTCGAGTGCTGGGGGCAGTTCTGGGTGCCACAGCTTAAGAAAGACATTGAGCTGTGACAATAGAAAGACATTAGAGAGTGTCCAAAGGAGGGCCATGAAGATGGGGAGCAGCCTTGAGGTGAAGCCATATGAGGAGCAGCTGAGGTCACTTGGTCTGTTCAGCCTGGAGAACAGGAGACTGAGGAGAGACCTCACTGCAGTTACAGCTTCCCTATGAGGGTAAGAGGAGGGGCAGACACTGATCTCTGCGGTGATCAGTGACAGGATCCAAGGGAATGGCCTGAAGGAGGTTTAGGTTGGATACTAGTAAATGTTTTTTCACCGAAGGATGGCTGGGCGCTGGAACAGGGACGTTGTCACAGCACCAGCCTGACAGTGTTCAAGAAGAGCTTGGACAATACTCTCAGGGTACATGGTGTTTCTGAGGATGTGCTGTGCAGAGCCAGGTGATGATCCTTGTAAGTCCTTTCCAAGTCAGCTTATTCTTTGTATCTGTGTCTGCAGGTAAAAATTAAACTACAACCTGGTTTATGTACGAATAAAATGTCGAAAAATTTGAATTTCTTTTTTTCTTGTCTTAAAATACCCCGTATGCTTAGCTGCCTTCTTGTGCCATTTAACACAAACTGGTGAAGGGGATTTCTTTTAGCATCATAACATAAGAGATTGACATCTGTGACTCAACACAAAGCTGACTGCATAACAAAGGTTTGGAGAAATATGGGCAACTGCAAATTAAGGCCTGGATCTTCTCATTCATGCGAAATGACAGTGTAATTATTGGACAGTCCTGACAATTGTTGTTCAGACTTGATCCTCATTCCTAGAATACTGTATCAGTAGGATTCTTGACATTGAGGGGAATAATATCGTGTTCCGGTCCTGTTTCCTCTGCAAAGCAACAATAATGAGCTTGATTTTGGTGCTTAAAGGAGGGTAACATGATATTTGTAGATTCTGATATTTTCTTCTTTACTAGCAATTTAGACTAGCTGATAAAATTTTCTGAGTGTAGTTATCAGTTATCTTGTTAAAAAGAAAGTAAACTCCATTCCTCAAACATGACTGTGAAATTCTGTCTTGTATATTAATAGTCCAAACAGAAGAGTCTGGTTTTGGTGCTTTGAACCTGCACTTGTAGGCTAGTTTGATCATAATTATCCAGACAGTATAGCAATAATCTGAAATAAAACATCATGGACAGTGAAATAGTGCCAATGTAGATAATTCATGCTTTGAGGATTCAGAAAGACAAGGGTAATTTGATCCCACAGGTCATCTGTCCGTTTAATCTCTTCATTTGATGATGTGAACTAACCCTAAGGGTAACAAATTGATATTTGAAACACCTCTTATTTTGGTAGATTATGTGTATAACCTTTTGCCTGACTGTGGGTATGTTAAACTTCATGACACTTGCTGCTGTGCTTGGAGAGGGTCTCAAAACAAGGGTCAGGCTCTGTTTCACATCTGAGAGACTGAGATGTCTTTGGATCTTTTTCTGTGCAGTCCTACAGATGTTAATACATTGAAAAGGGAAAGAGAGCAAAAGAGAGGGGTTGTTATTAATACATAACATTGTTTCATAGTTTTCAAAATGCACCCATTTCTTTGAGTTTACAGGACCCAAGAATTCACCAATTAAGTGGATTTTTAAACCTATTTTAGGAGTTTATTAGCTTTTCCTAAAGGCTGCAACAAAACTCTAGGCTTTTCTTCTTTTTTTTTTTTTTTTAATTTCAACTCACAATTAATATATTTGATGATTTGATGCTAACTTTGACTTTTAATGTTGGGGAACACCTATAGTACCAACAGGAATATCACTACACAAATAAGCATCGACATACATGATCTCTACTACTTATCACTTTATATTCTGTTCTTACCAATGAAAAGATTCTTTTAAAATAAAATTTTTCTGTCTCAGAAATTATGTGGTTTTAATTAAGGGTTCAACTGTGATTTCTCTTGCAGAGAATATCAGCTCTGAGAAAAAATGGGCAAACACACATTTGAATGACACCCTCTTGTGCTTTATTTTTATACTTCTGTTAATACTTACATCGCAATGGAAGGAGAAGGGTGACTGTTTGCAGTCGATTGTCTACAGCTATCCCTTCTTTTGGCAAGGAGGAGGATTTCAGGCTTCATGTAATGTCCGAAAAATATCCTTCAATGAAATAGCACCAGCATCACAAACTGTCAATTTATTCCAGTTTCAATTTATTACATTCTCCTTCCTTCCTTGTCTTCCTTCCAGGCAAGCTCACTTAAAATATACTGGCTGGAGCCAAAATGCATCATGCATTTTTCTAATATGCATTTCCTCATGAAAGATGAAGTGGTGCATCATCTTTTAGACAACTTAAAGTTAGGTTGAGGTTAAACAACATTTGCGTTGAAATACCATGGGATTGAAAATAGTGGGAGAATGAAATTCTGATGTGCTGTGGGCTAATGCAGTTGCACAGAATATGAAACCAAGAAAAGATTAATTACTAAAAACAAAGAGATGCCACTCTCTGAAATTTGGAATAGAGCAGACTGTCTTCATTGCAGTACAACTGATGTGTACTGGAGTGATGACCTTGCCTGTGCGTGTTTAATGACACTGTTTATCGCAATAAAAGAATCCTTTCACCTAAAATTTCCAGGTTGAGTATTCTGCTGATGGAAAAACTGAACTCCTTGTTTCTTTTTGCAAGGAGCACAGGTCAGGGGATTTTCTCTTTTGAAAGCTGCCTTGTGGCCATGGTTGTGGCTCAGGTACTGTAATATCTTGACTTCTGTCAAAGAGTTGAGGTTAAACCTGCACTTGTGCCTGCAAGCTTCATGGATGACTTGAGGGAATCTGAGAAGCAGCTGGACTACAAGAAGACAGGACCTTCGGGCATGTGAACCCGTGTATTCAAGAGATGAGGATATAAACTGCTAAATAAGGCATTTCCTATAATGGGGTTCATATTATGTTAGCAAATGCATTCACATATAGAAAAATATAAACTATTTAAAAGAAATACTATTATTAATAATAATAGTATTAGTGAGAGTAATAATAATAATCATCATCATCATCATCATCCTTGGTTTTATTCCTCTAAGAAAAACCTGAACAAAGTAGCATTTATTTTGTGTTAATGTTACTCATTTTGCATTGTTTGATGAAAGTGACGCAATTTTCTCAGCTGAAGAGCAGTCATTTTGATACACATTTGATAGTTGTGTCAAACATAAATTACTAATTTTTCTATTCAATACTCTTCTTTTGCTACATGCTGAATGTAATATAAACTAGTCTAACAGCAAGTTGAGCTATTAAATCCACATGGGTTTTCACAAGTAGTAAAAATTACCCAAGGGCTGCAGAAAGCTGTGCTCAATCATTCATTCATTCATTCATTCATTCATTCATTCATTCATTCATTCATTCATTCATTCATTCATCCATGTTTACTTTGCATTTGGTGTTACCTTTGAAGTGTCTTCCTGTGTGTGACTTGTTAAGCATTGTAGTAACTCAGCTTTAAAAGGTACCACCATAACATTTCTTGCTTTCTTGTTATGAGGAAGCTGTACGAAAGAGTATTTCAGCCCTACTTATTATATTTGAGAGCTGCAAAACTTGGATTGATTGGGTAAACAAGAATGTCTATGGGGCTGTTCAAACCTGAACACTCCAAACTTGTGATCTCCTCTAGTAGGTAAAATTTCATAATTCTTATTTACTGGCGTACTTAGGCTGTGTTAGGGTCACATACTGCATACACATGCATACTGTGCTGCCCTACGAATAAAAATCTCAGCTCCTTTTTATATAGGCACTAAAATTCTCAAGCAAGACAAAATTACCACAGCTGAGACTTTTAAAATACACCAACCTGTAAGTTGTAAGAGCTGACACCACTGCAGCTGTTTTACAGTAGGAAAACATGATCCGGTGTTTGAAAGGACTGTAGCATTACACCCAAAAAATGCTCTACAGACATCCTTTCACAAAGCCTTTTGTACAAGCTCCTTCCAAAGAGATTAAATGGGAGTGTTGCTGGTCAAAGGAATTTCAGATTGTGTTATGTTCTTCATTGCATGGAGTGCAATTGCAGTAGTACCCTGGTCTCTGCTACCATATTGCAATTGTTTCGTGTACAAATTACATCTTTAGCTATTTCATAGGTGTCCATGCTCCTACTCAGAGATCCTTTGTTAATGATAGTATAGCCAACCTGAAAGTCTAGCTGCTGTAATAACTTCTTGTTAGCTGCCCACCACACCCAGTATTCCCTTTCACTTGTGTGAAACAGCTGACTTTTCATAGGCAGATGGAGGCCTGTGTATATAAATTGTGCAAGCCAGTTTTTAGAGAATGTACGTTATTTTTGGCATTGTCTACGAAGCACTGTTTGGGAGACACATTGGCAAATAAATGCCCAACAAGAAATGTGAAAGCGTTGTTAATATGTAATATAGGTGGCAGCATCCTGGCACCTTGGCATGATGAAGGTTCTTCTCTCCTTCATCCGGTGCTGGCCTGGGCAAACCCAGTGAAGTGGACAAGGGTTTGCTTTCTGAGCTGGTTCCCACTCTTGTCATCCTGCCAGGAGCAGCCAGCCATAACATATGGTTGTGACTTGAATGCTTAATGAGAGAGAGCTGGGGCTGAACAGTCAAGAACAACTAAAATGGACACAGCTATCCAGGTTTTCTGATGGAACAGTAGACCATTTCATTATTCCCTGAGAAAACTTCAAAGCATAAGATGCACAGCGGAGAGTTACAGGATGTGGAGGAGTAACCACAAGTTTCCTAAAAAAAAAATCTCTGCAATGATTCAGAAGGAGTTTTAGAGTAATGTTTGGGCAACATTATAGCAATATCCCTTTGGCAAAATGTAAATAAATAGCCAAAAGCTCAGACTCCATACTGTCTCCATTCTACCCTTGTTCCCTTTAATATCTTGTATGAGATGAGAGCAGATAGAAATAGGCTTCCTTGCTGGAGACAACTATTCCAGCCAGACCATTCCTGTGCAACTATCTTGAAACTGCTGCATTACCTTCACTACTCAGGGCAAGCAGCAGCAAACACGAAAAATTAGCATCTCAATCAAGACCCTTTTCTGAGAGGCCACAAGCTCCAGGCGGTGGCACGGCAGTCAGCAAATATGCCAAATGTGCTGATCCCATGTTGTGTCCCAGAGTGAGTCCTGCCAGCCCTGAGCTCTGGCAAACTCACATTTCTTTAAGCAAGGCACTGCACTTGAATTAAGTATGCAGGGAGGAGGTTTTTTTTGCATAAAACACCAAGTTTTAGTTTTTTGTTTTGACCTGCACAATCGCTATGTTAACTTCCTGTTTGAAACGTGGAGGGAAAATTGTCATCTCAGATACTGGTCTGGTAATTTTATTGTTGCTGACTTTCTTATGGTGATCACTTTTATGATACCAGAAGATGCTCTTTGTGACCAATGATAACTTGTTTTATGTTTGCTGTCAGCAAGTCAAAGTTCAGTTTTCATATAAAGTTATTTTGTAGAGGGGTATCCAAAGTCTGACTCCTCCATATAGCTTGAGACATACTGTTTTTCCCACACACATTATTGAAATACATGATAAGGGTTACCAAGTTATCTACTGTCATGATTGCCAAGTTTTTTCTAACTTTGCATGTGGCCAGGTTTAATGAGTGGTTTAGGATGAATTTGCAGATGCATTAAAAGCTTTCTTTCCTGATCCCAACAAGTATCTTACAAAATTTCATGTCATAAACCTAAATGAGTCGTTATTAGGGAAACTAGGATGATCCTCCAAAAGTCTGAGTTTAGGAGAAAGTTCGTGATACTTTCTGCCATTTGTTCAGATGAGTTTCAGTTGGACATGCCATTTTAAAAAATGAGCCACAGTTTTCCAGGGAAGCGGCAGGAGTAGTTCTCGGTAAAGGGTCATTATTTCTCACACAATTCAGAATTAATCAGTGGCCCAGTGACAGAGTTAATCAATGGCCCAGTGGCTGTCTTTTGTACCCTGTCTATCCAACAGGCCTCTCAATACTCTGTGCCTAAAAAAGTGCTTGTGAATAGCCTTTTAAGCTTTCCTTTGTTGCTGTCATTCCTAGGAAAAGACAGTAGTCACTTATACTTTTGAGACTGGGCTGATTTGAGGCCTGACTGAGAAAGCAATGACCTGCTTGCCCTGGCAGTTTCAGTGGGGCACCAGTATTCAAGGATGAGAGCACTTGAAGGAGAATCTTTCTTGGCTCTTGCTAAGACTGGTGCTGCGTGTCAGAAACAGAGTCTGTATTTACCCACCTAATGGTGGTTACCTTTAGTTTAATAACTTTTGTATCCACCTTCGGCTCTAAAGCTTTTGCCATCATTGTAAAAGATCAGAAAAATATTTGGATGAATTCATTCTGACAGCAGAGAGCAATAAGTGAAGGTGTTAAAGTACACTTTCCTACTTTGTTATTCTGAACACCAGTTCTTTATTCCAGTTATAGTTTTCACATTGGTTGCTACTTCATAACATACTGGTCATTGCATCCTTTCAACAATTTTATATAAGGAAAGAAAAATATTATTCATTAAAAAGAGTCTTGAGTATGATAAACTTGATAATGGCTGTATTGAAGTGAAATAGCAGAACATAAAAAGTGTAGTATGTGTAAAGAAGAGAAATCATTGGAAAAAATCCCTACACATTGCTTGTAAATGACCACTGAATACCACGGAACTGTAGTCGGTTTTGATTATAACAACTATGTATAGTATGCTTACTGCAGGGTAACCTCCAGGTGTTCTTGAAGCAGAAGGAATAGGAAGCAACTGCAGGATTTAGCAAACTGAATATTATTAAACCTAATTACAGTGGATGCTAAAATTGCAACATGACTAAAACAGGTAGCTAGATTTTTCAAATTTAAGTATGATTATGGCTGTTAAAGACATTAATCAAATGTCCTGGACATTTTTCAATTTACATATTTATAAAATAATGTCTCATTAGAGTCTTGTTACTAATAATGCTATGTCTGTAATGAATGCCACTTGAACGAGAAAGGTGGAGGGGAGGGATATTACAATGAATTACAAGAAGCTTGTTTTGAAAAAAACTTGACTATTTTCTCTATGTTAGTGCTCTGCAGGTAGTAATATAATGTTCTCTGCTCATTTATTTTTATAAGCAGAATGTGACATGCTTTCGGAAGTTGATTTTTTGAAATAAATAGATAATACAATTTGAAATTTTAAAAAAAATCCTAAGAAATTAAGATTCCTGGGTTTGATCCATTGATTGAAGAGAAAAATAGAAAAAAAAGAATTAAAACAGCATGTATTTTTGAAGAAAAGGCTGTTCTAGAACTTACAGTCTGAATAGAACAAACATTTGTGCAATAAGAAGTAGAAAAGAGGAAATACCTGTGTTGTTGATAGACCTGGAAGAATTCCTGACTGAAAAGATAATTATCCCTCTTAAACTGACGTTCTCTGGACCTGGCTATCCTGTATACTCAGTGATTGAATCACTGAAAAGAAGTTACATTCCCTATTTTCTCACTCTGTGTTATCTTAATTATTAAGTCAGTGAGAGTGAAGTAACTCTCTGGCTATGTCTACTGCCTTTTATCTGATCCTTGCTCTGGATGATTTCTCCTATCCTAATTTTATTTCTTGGGTCTGTATCACCAATTATGCATCAGTGAGAAGGATCTTGCAAAAAAATTCGTTTGAATTTTTTTGAAATATGTAAAATTGCATGAAAAAGAGGACAACACAAATACTGTGTAGCTTATTCCACTTCATTAACAAGAAATTTTCATCCCCATAACTTCTAGCTAAGATGTCCTCTCACAAAAACTTTCTGTTAGGTTTTCGTAAGAGGCACAGCCACAAGGCAAGCATTTTGTCAAAAGTCACAGAAACATGCAGAGTGAGTAATTATTAAAAAAATAATTTTGTGTGAAATTGCCAGAAACTCTGACAAAATTAATCCTTTCTTTATGATACAAAACAAAAAGCAACACCAAAAGACTGTGTAAATCAGTTTTGCTCCCTTTTATTGGTGAATCTGAACTCCTACAGTGTTAGGTCTTTTTAACAACATTTTTTAGAGAAAAAGCCCTTCCAATGTTTCACCAAAGTTTTATTTAAGAATGTTTGAACCCACAGTGACTGAAGAGAAATTTGAGGATCAGTACATGGTATCTTTTAAAATAAGGATTTTTTTGGAAGCAGACATCTTGAATGATAGTTGACATCTTAAGTTTCTGTAGCACAGGAATAAGATAAGACACATTCAGAAATAAAATATTGACTTTTTCTACAAGCTTTTTATCATTGCACTTTTCTTAAGAAAAACAAAGCTAGTGTACTTCTTTATGCAGTTGCACACCGTATGACTAATCACTTAGGAGAATTTTTGGGGACATTATTAATGTAGAAAGGAGAAAGAGGGTAAAAATTCAGTATAAAATTAGGAAGTCCTTGAATGGTCTTCTTGGAAGACTAAGGAAGAAGACTTATCTGTTTTTAAACATAACTCTGTTAAGATTTCTATGTTAATTTAATCAGTTCGTACATTTATGCCATGTAGTAGAGCAGATATGGAGCTCTCCTAATCAGGCACAACTAAGCTATCTTAGAATTCTGGAGCAGGTGTCATAGGTTAAACTGGGCAGTGCCTGACAGGAACTGCTAAGTGTTTCTGCTTGGCAGTCTCAGGAACTCTATATCGTGCTCTGTGGGGTGATGACAGCATGCCCAGTAATGTCTTAAAAACCTGACATATCTACAAATACATAAAGAGATTGTACATGTACATGTGTGTGCATTCAAACAAGTACGTACATGTGAGGTATGCCCTCCAGAGAGAAACTTTTTTCTGAAGTACAGGTATACCAGATGTTCCATGTAGGATTTCTCCTTCATGTTATCTTTTTGCTAACCACTCCAGCACAGTGAGAAGAATTAGCTCACAAATACCAGTCAGATTTGTAGAATCACAGAAGCATTTTCGAGTGTTTTGGCACTTCTCTGAACTGGACTGCAGAAGCTGCAAAGCTCAGTGGGAGCCAAGTATGTGATTCCTTCTCACACCACCGTCTCCTCTAGACCTAGGGATATTGCAGTAAAATTTTTGTTAAAACCAACTACCTGATATTCAGCAATGCTTATATTAACACTAAAGACAGCTTGAATGTGTTTGCATCTAAACATGTGTGTGGGATGTGATTTCTAATTCATGATAGCTATAAGCATTCATTGCCTGAAGAATATATAAATGTTCCATACGTGCCAGCACACAATTACGGTGATACAAACAGCTTTAATTATGATACTAGCATAAGAAAAAAGTTAAAAATCTTTCCAATTAAAAATATAATGAAATACATATCTTCGAACAATAAGGAAACAATAAGAACAAATTGATCAGCAACCATGAAGCTTTTTGTTTCTAAGCTTTAAAGGATGATTAATCTACAAAGGTCTGAAGACGGGACAGCATGAAGAATTATTTAGTGTAAAATTGTGATAACTGCATATTAGTTTCAATTAATCTTTTTTTATGATTTTCCCATTTCCATGGAGAATATAAGCTGAAATGTACATTTATAATATCTGAAAATAATTATTGTGCTTCTTATTGTGCTTCTGAGAGAGGCAAACTATGAAAATCTTGCTTAACCATGTTCTCTGATGTCTGACTTCTTAATAAGCGTAAGGGTCACCTAGTCTTTTAGATACTATCACAGCTTCTGAACTACTTTCTTATTACATTATTTTCAAATGGAGTAATATATTTTATTTTGCAGTTTTAATATAAGCCAGGGAATGGAATTGTTGAGTATTGTGAAAAAAACCTCCTGCAATTCTTCCCTGCAGCCACCACATGTTGTCTTCCGTGGCACTAATTCTGTCTCCTGAATTTTCAACAAATGAAAATTTAGTTAAATAAACTCTAATAGTTTATCGAAAAATCTGATAATATCAGAAATTGTTCCTTTGAGACCTACTGAACACATACAGTCCAACTCCTGTTCCTACACAGGACCATCCCCAAGGCTCACATCATGTGCCTGAGAGTATTGTCCAAATGCTTCTTGAGCTCCGTATAGATGTGTAAGAGAGGGCAACTGTATAGTCCTTAGGTCAAAGATGCTCCTCATACGGGGCAAGTATCTTTGGGTCTGGATCTTATCTTCTGGTCTGACTGACCTGAATATGACAAACCTTTAAAAGTCTATGGAGCTTTGCAAAGTGATGTATGGAGAATTTATTTCCTGAGTTTGTAAACTAACTGTTAAAGTTTGTTTTGTACTTATTGTAGGGGAGTTATGATATAAATGCAAATTACTGTCAGTAGAAACCTTGAAAGATTAATATACCCAAAAAAACCACATTAGAAATGGCTTAGTCTACCTGAAGGTTAAATAGATAACCTTTGTTAATAGGCCTTACACTATTCCTAACTCCAATATTCAGAACCTGAAATCAGATTATGTTAGAAAAATGTCTTATTCAGATGAGATGGGAGACCATTATAAATTCTAGGGTTGTATCTTTTTAAGAAAAGGCTGATGTTGACTGATGCTCAAATAGACACAAGGACATCTCAGAGTTTTCTTTCCCATATATTTAGCTCATTAACTGAAGAGAACTTTATGAAAAACACACATAAACACTTCTCACATATCATTGTACTATGAATATAAATTGCAATTTCAAATCATTCTGGCAGCCTGCTGTGGGGTTTTTTTTAAGATATATCCAAGACTGTACAATGTTAATCCAAGTACAAGGAAAAAGAAAGTCAATAAAGATGATACAGAAAGGTGGAAATTACACTTTCCAGTGTTAGCAACAACTTACCCCCTAAGAAGAGCTTATTTTCAGCAATTTTTGCTGGGAACTTTGACAAGGATAGAGGGACCCAATTACAATCACCAGAGGACATCTGGTAGTCAGTTTTGCAGCAGACAGATGGAGAACTTCTGCTTACTTCAAGGTGCCTTCAACTGCCCTTTTATGCTTCTTACCCATTACTTATGTGGAATTGCTGCTGTTGAATACACTTGCAATCTGTCTGGTGTCCTGGGGTGGTTGAGGAGCACAGAGTGAGCAACTCCACTTGGCTTTCTGCTGGCACATGCTGGTTTGTTCTATGGCAAAATCTATTACATGCTCATGACAAAGAGCTCACAAAGAAAGCCTGAACTAGAGTTTTGTACTACAAATACCTTACTGGACAAACTGAGTAGTCCAAATATTTTCCAACAAACAATTAACTTAAAAAATTTCACGCCGAAGAAGGAAACAGAAACGTCTCATGGTGCTCTGTCACTGTAAACTGTGTTTTCTCCAAATAAATCCTTTCCTTCCTCTTACTTTACTAAGGAACTCAGGTCAGCCAATTTTGTATAAATAAATGTTTTGTGCCAGAATTGTCAAATGGCAGTGTTAACCAGATAGCTGTTCCTTGATCTTTGATGGGACAGTAGCTGCCATCACTGGGAACCTACTGGGATTTTCAGAGAAGATTGTTCTGCACTCTGATGTGGACGGTTGCAAAGCAGAAAAGGAACAAGTATGTCTTCAAAGTTAACTTCCCGTACCTCTAGTTCATTAATTGGGAAGGTGAAGAACACAAGCAAGCAGTTTTCACAGGTTTTTGTGCCGTGTTTGGCATTTTCAGAAAAGCATAAAACACAGCCAATGCCTCCACATGGTAGGAAGGTATGACGAAGACAGGAAGTAGCTTACCATTCTGCAAGGGTTTCGGACCATGCGCAAGCATAACCATCCTCTTCAGCTCTCCTCACGCAGGGATGGGTTGTCATTCAAGTACGGCAACAGGACTTGAAACTAGTTTATCTTCTCTTTACTAATAACCTGCCATTAAGCAAGTGATTGCTACCACTCTAGCAAACAAAGACTTTGATAGGGATCAATAGCCTTTTTTTGAAGAGGATATTTTATAAATATCTTCTGTATGAAAATGTTTCTTCTAATTCTCTTATAAACATAAATGGGGTTTGGTCTGAGTTGGTTAGTTTTGTGTTTGGGTTTGGGTGAGTTTTTTCTCAAATGTTAGTTGCTTTGATCTTTTCACAAATTTTGTGATCTTTGAAATACTGATGTTTCTGTGTTCCCATTTTAAGCTCTTTATACAAACAAACCATAATAGTGTTAATTTCTGCCTTCTATCCAGTATTGAACCTATGAAGTGAATTATTCTCTAATCAGGAACACCTTGCAGTTTAGATCCTCTAAAGTAAAACTGTATTTTAAGGTTGTGAGGGTCACGATCGCTGATAGAGGTCTGTAGCCTTTAGAGTTATGAGTTTCTTTGTGGAAAGGAAAATCCTTTCTAGGTTTTCAGTTTAAAAAGTGGAATGGCTTATTAGAGCCTCCAAGAATTGCAGTAAGCTTATCACAGCCTCAAAAATCTAGTTAATGTAATAAAGTTTGGAAGGAGCTGCAAAGATATTCAGCTTAGTTTCACAGAGGGAGGGAGAGAGAAGGAAGGAATAAACTCAAAACAAAGGCCGTTTTTTCTTGCTAAATATAGTAGAAAAAAACCCCACTGGTTCCATTGTGTATTTATTTAACCTCAAATGTCTTCAGGTAATGGTATATCAATATATTTCATAGCAAAATAACACACGTTATTACAATGAAACCCCTTATCTTCCTCCAAACCTAATACTGCCAGAGCAGAAACTTATTGCCTGTTGTGGCTGTTTAGCCATGGCTATCACCAAATTCCCAACCAGCTGCTTCCTCACTCATCTTCCTCCAGCCATTTTTCCTCTGCCCATTTTCATTTTCAGCTTCCCCTTCTCCTTGAGATGCTGACTGTGTGCTTGTGGTCAGTCTCCATAACAGTTTGCCTCTACTGTTTCTTCTTCCTCATTCTTTACCCTGCTCCAGTGGGGCTCCTTCACACAAGATGCAGACTTGCAGGAGCAACATCCTCTTCCTCAGGCTCTCCATGGAGAATGCCCGCTCCAGTGCCTGGAGCAACCTTCTCCCCTCCTTCCTCCTTGACCTCAATGTTTTCACTGCTGTTTCTCTCACTTTTTGTTGCCTCCTCCTCTGCCTGTGGGATGTTTTCTCTCTTAAGTATATCTTTCCAGAGGTGCCTCCATCATGGCTGCCAGGCTCAGCTTTGGCCCGTGGTGGCTCTGGAGCTGCCTGAATCTGCCCAACACAGATGGGTCTGGGGTTGGTCTTATGCAAGGAGAAAAGAGATCTCCAAGTTCAGTCTCTGAGCTACATGTGTTCTTTTGGGAGATCCACAGCACTCTGAGGCCCATGCTTAGGACTGAAGACATTTGGCACTAGGAACCCGTGTGTAACTCCTGTTTCTGCTGCTTGGGGATCTCCACTTGGCCAGTCAGCTGGTCTGGACACAGAATCTTTTCCATGGAGCCAGCTTGAGTGGTCTCCCCCATCTCAGCTCAGCTGGGTGAGCTTGGTTAATAAGGTGGCCTGGAAACAAATGCCTTCCCTCCTCTATAAAACCTGCTTTCAGGGCACCATGCTGCTCGACTGTTAAAGTGGTTTTAGGAGGATTGCTGGTTTACACAGCCTCAACACACTCTTCCAAGTGAGATTTTTCTAAAAGACTAGCAGCCCTAGCCCCATATCCCTGGGAATGGGGGCAGGCAAGACCTGGACGGGACATCTGACTGTGGGTGGTGGGCAGGATCATGCCCAGGGTGGCTGATCAAGTGCGGCTCCAGTGCCGCAGCCTCAGAAAAAGAAGCTCCAGGGGGCAAGGTCAGCCTTTACACAGCCATAGTCACTTCGGTCAGAAACAGACAAAAATAATTACAATAACTTAAAAAGAAACAGAAAAACAGGGGAATCTGAAGTAATAAAAGGTAGTATTTGTTTATTTTTCTGTCTACATGTAAATGAGTTGAACAAAAATTTAGCTTTCTTAATGCCTTGAGGAAAGATTCCTTCTCTTGATAAAGCTTGACTGAAGATTTTAAAGAAATTCTATTTCAGAACATGTTTTTGTGATCTCCTCAAAAAAGGATTCTTTTCCTATCACAAAGTTGCCAGAGACATATTTTCTCTTTAAATATGATTAAGAATTCTTTCCCTAAATGAATATCTTTAAAATTAAAATTCCTAGACCTTATAACTCTGCAATATGAGAAAGATGGGTATTCCCACTGAGCATGGATTGCAAGCAAATGCAGACAGCCTCAGGGGTCAGCCTTGTTTTCTCTCCTGTACAAATAAGTAGAGAGGATCAGTGACGGTACTTCGAACCCTCCAGGTTCTCTGAGCCTCAAGAGAAGAGACAATAAGCAGAAAGAGAAGTTTTGAGTTTGTTTGAGATGTTTGACCTCGAGAGACATAGCACGAACTCTGCCCCTTGGATTGTGATCCCATCTTCGAGCTGCTTCCAGAGTAAGATAGTGAAACACCCTTCTGATAAAACTAGATACAAAGTGCTGTGTAGTATTTAATTAGTAGTGAATTAGTTTCTAGTGTAATGTTTTTCATGTAACTTTGCCTTTGAATACTGTAATGTTGTTTCTGAGCAATCGTGAAAGGGTTGTCACTAAAAATGGTGAAAGGGTTGAAGTGTGGCAAGTACCTCCTGCATTGAGGGTTCCATTCTACCTGAACATGGTAACTTCAATAACTAATTCACAACCCACCATAAAGCTAAAAGTTCTATTTTCATAAGTGCCACCATACACAAGGTGGAAATACCATACTGCTTTCCCAAAAAATTTTTGGATAATCTGTCAGGTGCTGCAAAACAGAAAATTGCTGTTAGATAATTTGAAAGAAGTTTCAGTCTTTGATAAGAACATAAATTATGCTAATTGTGATATGTCTGTTGTGATATGTCTGTTGTGATATGTTGTGATATGTCTGCTAATTGTGATATATCTTTGCTTGGACTGGATTCCCATGCAGTCTGTCTGTAGCCTGAAGTGCCTCAGGAGCAACCATTTCATTACCTTTCATATGTGGTATCTGTC
Source organism: Oreocharis arfaki (assembly GCA_013398015.1). Lineage (NCBI taxonomy): Eukaryota > Metazoa > Chordata > Aves > Passeriformes > Paramythiidae > Oreocharis > Oreocharis arfaki. Next base: position 540,050 of record VZRR01001191.1, on the reverse strand, counting down.
AGAGGCCAATTTTTCTGTAGAAAATTTCTTGTCCTTCATAGTTTATTCTTCTTATAGCTGTGGTTTTACTCAAAATGCAGGTAGATAAACTGATCGGAACTGTTATCATTAAAGGAGATCAGGCTAAATATTTAACCATTAAGCACCAAAAATTGTCATGGATGGATTTTCCAAGTTTTTATTGGGGTAGAAAAGAGACCTGAAATTTGCTGTTCTTGGGAGCCATGAAGAAAATTATAGCCAGATGCCTTTCAGATAGGGGAGGAATTTTGCACAGCCTTTTCAATTTTGCCTTGCCATGCAGCAAGTGTCTGATAATAAGGATTTCCTGAAGGCTGAATCTTTTCTTTGCTTTTCTCAATGTACAGCCATAGAAGCAGATGTCACTGGGTGTAGCCTGCTGAAGTAAATAGCAATATTTAACTGAGATCCTTAATTGTTTGAAAGTCCTATCTTTGCTAGTACATTACATAAAGGTAAGCTCTTCCTAATAATCCTGACATTAAGAAACTGCATTTAAAATGCGATAAAAGTGTGCAGAACACTTTTGGCTCAGTAAAACAGTCCAAGTGTTTTAATTTTCTAAGCCAAATAAAATGAAAGAGTAACATTCAAAAAGTAGAGTTTTAAAATGCTTTCTTAGATGTTAAGCTAAATTTAACCAAGTCCTATGTAACTCAGAGAGGTCTCTGTAGTCTCAGACAAGTTTAGAAAGCAAAATTGAAAGTAAGTTTTACTGCTGTTATTGGTTGGCTTTTTTCATGGTATAGTGTATTGCTAAGTTATGGAAGTAATTCTCCTGAGGATGTGTGGATCCCAGAGGAGGGAGGATGGATGATCTCGTAAAACAGGATAGATCAATTCATCGTGACTATGCCTAGTAGTATTAATCAGAACAGGGTGGGTGTGAGCCAGGAATAGCTCCAAGGTATATTCAGCTGATCAGACTAGTCAAATCCACTGTTTTACCACCTCTCATGCTCTTTCTAGAATTTTTACTAATTTTAGATCTCAGAGTTGAATTAGGAATTTATAGTGCATGCTTACCAGATGCTGTTAACACGTGATAAAAATAGCCACATGGTCAGGCTGAAAACAATTTTTGAAGGTGACCTTGTGCCTGCAATTTTAAACTCTAAGCTATACAATAGCATAGAGTCATTCACATAATGCCAAATTAACCAAACTGAAGCAATAGGTATAATATTACAAAAGTGTTTTGTTAGTATGAGTCACAGTCACCATAATTTAGCAAACAAATTGTGTAATTCTGTCAGGTGACTCCATCCAGTTGCTCATAGTGAAAGTTTCCCAGTGCTGGACTTGGTTATTTGCAAATGTTACATCTTATTTTCATGCATTTTGTGAATCCATCAGTTCTGCAGAAGATTAAGATGTATTTTTTGTAGAAAAACTATGCATGCCTTTCTGCAAGCCAGCAAATTTGTTTTAATTTAAACAGCTGTCCCAGGCATTGCATACAGTTTTTTTCATGCCTGGTCAGTGTAACACAGGGAATGATGCAGAGGGGAAAAATGGATTTTACAAAGGGTCCATCCTGAACAGGTAAAGCTCAGATCTGAATACAGTCATGTTCAATTTTGTTTGGTTTTTTTTTATTCTCCTTCTGCCAGAGATATACTGTGTAGCATTTTTAGGTCAACTGACCACCAAAGGCAGGTTAAGAGGACCAGCTACCCAAGCTTTTGATTCTCAGACTCTCATTCTGTTTTACCATTAGGACATACTTCTCAGGACAAAAGGGAATCTAAATCAAAGGTGTTGATCCCATTAGGATGAAGAGATAAGTCTTTTTGGTTTGTTGTTTTGTTGTTGTTGTCGTTGTTGTGGTTTTGGTTTTTTGTTTGGTTTTTTTGGGGTTTGTTTGTTTGTTTGTTTTTTGGGGTTTTTTTGTTGGTTTTTTTGTTTTTTGTTTTTTGGTTTTTTGTAGAACCCCTATGGAAAAGCTATCAAATAGACAGTTGCTATGCCAAGCAATTTTTTTTTTTCAAATAAAATGTTTGTTTATTGTGCAGGATCTGTGGTTACATATCTAAGACTGACTGGCAGTGAAAACTGAACTGTGATTTAGCAGATATGTATACTATGAAATTTATGTTAGTTGGGTTTAATGCTCTTCTTTTGCTGCTAGAATAGTCACAGGAACTGTTGTCATAAGTAGAGAAGACAGGGATAGAATCCAGGCACCCAGAATCCAGTCAAATAACAAAACTGAAATAAACTACTATAAATTTTACCAGAAAATTTGTTCACAGACACTACTGAGATTTCAACTACTATAATCATTTTCACTGTTATTTTGATTCAGCTTCCATCGTTGTTTTCTGATTCTTTCTATCCTGCAAAGCTTTCCCCCTTCAGTATATTTTTATAGTGGATGATTTCCCCCGGCATTAGATCATGACTCTTTCTAAAATATTTGCCTGAGAGCTTTTGCTTCTCCATTGGGAAGAGACATCAAAGAGTTATCATCTAATTGATTTTGTGTTTTGTCTTTTTCTTCCATGAAAAATTAGGTCAGCACAACACAGGATAAGGAAAAAAAGAGCATTTAAATTAAGACATAGCCTATAGCTTCACCAAGACCTATTCATATCTACTGTAAACATTTTGTTAGGGTTTTTTCTTAAGACACATTTACTTTATAGGAATCTTAGGGGTTCAGTTTTTGGAGGTGTTTAACCCAAAGTGTCAAGAGACTTGAACATTGAAATACAGTGGCATAGACCACTAGAATATAGAGATTTAATAAATTGTCCAGCTGAAATGGAAGCGTCGAAATTCCCCAAGTTAGGCAGACTCCATTCTTTCTGAGTTAAGACTGTAAAACTAACAACTAAACTGCAGGCATATGGACTCCTTGTACTGTCATTTCAAATGATATTTAGCTCAAATTAGTCAATCTCTCAAAACTGAGATGGGAACATCTTCAGCTGTCTTAATTCTTTTACCAGATATGTATCTATATGATATTATATTGCTATGCAAATAAAAGAGAGGTTGGTTTTCTGATAATTTTTAGAAATATGTCAGTTACAATTCCCAGTGAAACCAATTGGGTTTTCACATAGAAAGGTGAATAGAAAATAGATTGCTATATGTCAACAGTGTGTTTCAAATTCAGAGTCTTCGGACGATTTCTTTTTTTTTTTTTGGTTATCAAAATGTTCTTATGTTCACAGCAAAACTTCTGACATATAGAACTGTGCAGTGAAAAAAGAAGGGGGTGAAATAGCTGTGTGCAATGAATAATGATATTACAGCTGCAAGACAGTATGGTTAAAATAGCATTTCTACTGGAAGAAACACCATGAGCTTTAGAAGTGATATTATTTCTTTGCGAATTGTTGTAGAAGGAAATAGTGAAATCTTCTGTAGGTTTTTGTAGTAAAAGTCAAGCCCTTTTATCTTCAGTTAATGTCTCTACTTTGTGTTTCCAATGATGCCTCATTCTTGGAAGTTTTCAAGACAGATTGGATGAAGCTTCAAGCAACCTGGTCTAGTTGAAGGTGTCCCTATCCATGGCAAATCGTTGGCAGGAATAGATGATCTTTAAGCTCTCTTTCACTTCATGAAAATTCATAGATTCTATGAAGAAAGAAATTTGACTAATTAATGCATTACTTGAAGTTTCACTCATCTGCTTGCAAACTGTAATAAATTGGTTGGCAAAATAAAAGTCAAATTAATATTTCCAATTCTGTATCTTTAGTCGATGTATTTACATTGTGCAGATCAAAAATGTGAGACTTCATGAATATGAGATAACTAATTCCTGAGTTAGTGTGGATATTAATTTAAATGCTGAGTCTGGCACAACTCCATGTTACATCTTTTTCAGCAGCCAAGTAGTTCAGTAATATTTGCAAGGTAAATTAATTGTCCTGCTACTTTGCATATAACTTCTAATCCCAAACTACCCAGTCTCTGCTATCATTGCTGCTATGTAGCCAGGGTGATAGCATACACTGACATTCATGCCAATCTCCAGGTTATTTCTTACATATCTTCCCATTCATGTAGCTCACTTCATCCAGATTTCAGAGTACAAAAGATAGAGCTGAGTTTTGCATTGCATCTCATCATACTTCTTACATTGCAATTTTTAAAGTAGATTTATTGAGTGTAGCTGTTCCTGAGCTTATATTACAGTGCAAATGGATATAAATGTAATAGATGTAATTCACTACTTGTGTTTACTTTTAAGAAGTAGTGTCTGCTTTCTTCCAGAATGTGACAATGGAGAACCAATTGTAGTGAAAAGTTGTTTACATGAATTCATGCAGTAAAATTCAAATTTTTTTGTGAAGACAGGCTACCTTTATGGTGGTTGACAGCCCATGAGCTAAATTCACTTCACAGGATGTTTCTATTTGATTTGCCAATTTTTCAGGTGAAAGAAAGAAAATAGTTACGCCATTACTCAGACTGGAAAAAGCTGAAGGATTTGTCCTCTACCCTAAAGTGGTTGGAGAGGGGTAGAAGCCCTGCTTGAAGATAGGAAAAAGCAAGGTCCCCATGCTTTTGCTGCCTTTACACTGGCTGCACCATAAACCCAGAGCTCAGGGTGAGACAGTCAGCCCTCCTCAGCCTACTTGCTTCCTTCCCCAACTCTTCAGAATTCACCTTTGCAACAAAAGTGCACCTCAAAGGGTTGAGATAGGGAAGTCAGTGGGAAGGATGTAAGGCTGCTTGCATGGGAATCATCCAATGCTGTCACCAGAGAAAATTTAAGTCTTTTGAGAAAGCCACTGTTCCTTGGCTACGGGAAGAGCAAGGATAGGCCTGAGTTTAACATCTCTACAAATAGGGAAAAAGGTCTGGCAAAGCGGGATCTCATTTCTGCAGAGTCAAAGGCAAGCCTTGGCTGCCTACATGCTAAGGATCTGTATGTAGTTCAACAAATGAACCAAATATTTACTCTCGTCAGTGAGTTCTAGGTGACACTGTTATTGATGTCTGGAGAAAGTCTTTTCTCACTTTGTCATACTCGACCATCTTATGCTGTGTCTGACCAACTTGTTAGACTGCTACGATGAAATGACTGCTGTGGTGGACAAGGGGAGTACAGTGGATATTGTCTGCTTGGACTTCAGTAAGGCCTTTGACACTGCTCCCATAAGATCCTCAAAGAGAAGATGTCGATGTGCAGGCTGGATGATCAGATTGAACACTGTCTGAATGACCAGATGTCAGATTGATTGACAGATTGATTGACAGTCAGATGATGATGATGAACTACATGAAATCTAATTTGTGGTCAGTAACTGGTGGCACGTTCCAGTGGTCAGTACTGGGTCTAACCCTGTTTAACATCTTCATTAGTGATCTGGACGATGGACCAGAGCGTATTCTCAGCAAGTTTCCTGATGACACAAAACTGGGTGAAATAGCTGACATATCAGAGAATCATGCTGCTTCATCAGGCTGGAGCAATGGTCTGACAGGAACCTCATGAAGTTCAGCAAGGGAAGGTGCAACATCCTGCATGCAGGGAGGAACACCTCAAGCACCAGTATATACTTCCACCAGATGGAAAAATCTGTGGAGAAGGGCCAAGGTACCCTGGTGGACATCAAAAGCCAGTGGTGTCCTGGGCTGCATTAGGAGAAGGGTTGCCAGCCAGTCCCAGGGAGATGATCCTGCCCCTCTCCTCAGCCCTAGTGACGCCACAACTAGAGTACTGTGTCCAGTTCAGACCTCCTCAGTGCAAGGGACACACGGACATAAAAAGTCCAGCAAAGGGCTACAAAGATGATGAAGGGACTGAGCATTTCTCATAAGAGGGAAGTCTGAGTGAGCAGTGACTGTTTAGCCTGGAGAAGAGCAGGCTCAGGAGGATTTTACCAATGCATAGAATGTATTAAATGGAGCCAGGTTGCTTTCAGTGCTGCCCAGTGACAGAGTAAGAGGAAATGGCCGAAAGGTGAAACACAGGAGGTTTCTTGTTGACATAAAATAGTTCTGGGTGTGTGTCAGGGTGACGGAGCAGGTTGCCTGGGAGGTGCTGAGATCCATCCTTGAAGATTTCAAAGGCCATCTGCATATGGAACTGCCTCTGGGTAGCCCTGTTTGAGCAGAAGACTTGGATAAGTTTTCTTCCAGAGTTCCCACCCAACCTCAACCATTCACTGATTCTATGAAAAGAGAAAGATTAGTTGACAGTCTAGTTTCTAAGCTCTGCTTTCTGTTTTGACGTATGTCAATTGTCTATAATGGGAGCTTAGACACCTACATATAGATACCTAAATACGGATATAGTCTTGAACTGAAAAAAACACGGTTATCTTATTTTAACATAAACAGTAACACATTTTTATTTGTTAAAGGATGTTACTTCAGCCACTTAAATTTTCTCTAGCTCTTATGTAATTTTCTTATTTTATATTTCTGATTTTCTTTTTTTTTTTTTTAAATTTTCTTCCTTTCTGTTAAACATTTATTTCAAAATCAAAACTTTCATTAAAAAAAATTGAGTCTAGATGATTCAGAAATAAGTAAAATGCCATAAGGATTTAATACAGAGGAATTAATAACAGTAGTAAAAAATCATAAAAGGGCAGTATTAAAACATTTTAGTTACATGACTTTGACTGCAGCATGATTTGGGATTTATGGTGTTAGTTCTGTAGAGTTACAGGGGTCTATTTTCAAAAGGATGTGTATAAAATAATGTCTGAATAAAAGCATTGATTGGTAGAGGAAAAAGATAGTGTTACTTGTGACACAGTGGTACTTTCAACGCCCTGCTTAGGATACACTTAGGTTAAGTAGAAATTCTGCAGGCAGGAATTTCCCATGAGATCAGGGAAATTTTTGAGGCAATCACAGTTTATAAGTGTTATACAATTGTTAACCACCATCAGAAATACATGAGATATTTGTGCATTAGTGGATGTAACCCAGAGATGCTGAAGAGGTAGATAACTTTTCCTGATATTTCTTTTTTCTTTTTTTTTTTAGTCTTTTTTTTTTTTTTTTCATACATCATTGAAGTCCTGATAACTTTAAAATTAGTTGTATGGTGGTTTTACTTCCTATTTGCCTGGTTATTTACTATTCATTAGTGTATAAAATTTCTGATGAAGAAAGTCCATCATATTTTCTTCTGCTATGATGACTTGCACATTTGGAAACTTCTTCATTAGCTCATACTGCATACATCTTTATCTTTAATGGAGGGAATGGAAATTACCTAGTTTATAATGCAAAGTAAAATATGATGCTATTGGACATATTTTCATGAAGTAATACAATTTGTGGCATCTTTAGTACTACATATGTGTCTCTTTTCAAAAATGAAAGCACAACAGTAACTGACTCAGTTTCCCAAATGTCTGTCCAAAAAGTGTGTGTACCTCCATTCAGGTCTAAGTGCATTATTCTGCTGTGGATCAAAGCCAAGAACCTGTCATGAACTACTCAGCAGCAAGACAAAGGTCCAAAATATGGGAGAATAATAGCTGTGAGAAAACATTCATGTCATCAGAGTAAATTCTGTGTAAGGAGAGTAATTCTTGATGTGTTTGTTTTCCAGCAGTATTAGCTGCTTTAGAGCAAGTACCTCTTTCTTGAGATGACCTTGCTTCATTAATATCTGCTGTCTGTAACAAGGTACAATATTACAGCTGTTGGTCCAGCTTTCTCTTTTGATTTTTGCCTATTAAGAAAGTAGCTCAGTGCCCACTTAAGATCTGACAGGGTTGGCAGGCTGCTTCAAACTAAAAGGTGTGTCACATTGGAAGTATTTCAGGTAAATCTGGCCAAGTCTGAGCAAATGTCAGATTTACAAGCACTCTTGTCAAAAACATAAAGTTAACAAGCTGGAGAAGAAGGGGGAAAAAACTCTTTTGAGCTGCCTAATCTTAATTGTTATTTATAGCTGTTAACATATCAGAAAAAAATGCCTGAATTAAAAGGCGTTATTTTAATGCACACTGTCTCTTTAATAATGAACTCCAACAGACAGAAAAGCTGGATGCCTTCTTTCTTGTAGTCAAGTAAGCTTTCATCACTTTTCCCTTGATGTTGGATTATAGAGCAAAGTTAAAAAGAAAAGTGAACCTCAAGCCAGGTTTTTAAATCCAGAGATAGGCAACAAATTTAAGTGCCCTGATTCTGAAATGCTGAGCCTCTGGCAACTTCCATTTACTTTAAAAGGAGCTGCCAGGGGCTCAGCACCTGAAAATAAGGTCAGTTACTGAGGCACTTCACTGAAGATTGATAATTCAGAGATAATCCATAACCAGCGCACAGAATGATTGTGCTCCTTTGGGAGGAGAGAAAATTCTGAAGTGAAAAACCAGGCTTGTCACGTTAACACTCCTTACTGTTACTAAGCAGGAAGTGCAGTATCCACAGAAGAAATAAAAATGTATCTATTTTACAAAACATGAATATTAACATATTTGACACCTTTTTTAAAAAAAAAGAAAAGAAGCCCAAAACAAAACACTGAAACAAAGGAGTGTGGAGTTTTAGGGGACAGCATGATTTCAAAAGTCAAATTTCAGATCATTGAGTCATGGCTTTGCCTTCTACTGGCTAGTCTGCCTCTGAAGAGTGATACTTCCATCTCAAAATTGCATTCTTTCACCCAGTGTGCAAGAAGCCTAGCCACACACAGAGCTGAGGTACTTATTTACTCCTTCTGCCCAGGCAGGGAGCTAGGTGGCAAGTCCACAGAGGGACACAGAAGGAGATATGTGGTTATGATCTTAGACTATTAGCAGGTCTCACTTAAGTCATTACTTGGCTAAGCTGCTATTTGCTCTATATATATTTATATATTTATATATTATATATATTATAATATATATTATATATTAT
>VZRR01001191.1:477844-531056 GCA_013398015.1 Oreocharis arfaki | reverse complement strand
TATATTATGTATATTTATATCTTATATTTATATATATATATATTTGCTATATATCCTTTCCTGGCTTTTTTTTAAAGGCAGATGTGACCCAAGAAGTAATAACACAAGCTCCATGTGTAGTGGTCTTTTTGTAGTCAAGGGGCATCTGAACTGGGGTGTATTATTTACTATTTTAGTGAGTAGATGTCATTGTTTGAGCAAATTCTCACCACAAAACTGGTCAAAACTGGAGGTGTTGCTGGCTTATCATGCAGCATCCTTGTTAAAAAGGGTATTATTTTTCAGTTCCCACCACTTCAAGGACTTAGATCATCAATTTTCTATTTTCTACATTCCTGTGGTTATTTCTCTCATTGCTTAACTGCTTTGTTCTTTAGCTTGTTGCTTGGAACTTCACCCCCATTATTCAACAATAGAACCCCATTTTTTTCTCTTCCTTTTTTTTTCCACCATATTCAGACAGAAATTTTGCATGTAGGTTTGATCCTGTCAAAAGCATGAATCTGAGATCAGGAGGTTCCATTAAATCTAATTTTCCCTCTTAGCTGTGTCCTCAAGCTGATTATAGTAGTACAATGATATGTTTTATTTGGAAATTAAAAATGTTGAAAAGAAGGAAATGAAAATGAATTTTCAGCAGTTCTGTCAAGTTACAATGCTCTAACCCTGCATGTTCTTTTGAGCTCCAGCATGTGTTTTTTATCAGATTTTTCCTCTTAATTTTGAGTCTTCTGCGTCTCCCTGGTACTAAGCTATCTCATGGTATGAGCTGTGCTAGCACTCACATTAAAAACATTAATTTTCAAGGATTCTTTACTGAGCTGTGAAAATTTGCTCTAGGCAGACACATGCCTTGAGGCTGTGATGCAGAAGGAGGCTTGTGCAATCTCCAAGGCCATTTCGACATCGTTTCTTTACTGCAAGAGTTCCAACCTGAAAGCTCCAGAAGTTTAATTTTTGTGTCCTTATCTGCTGAAACTCTGCAGAGTTCTGTCTAGTTACTTCAGGGATTCAGGGAAGTTTTATGTCAAGGAGCACCAGCCAGCTCAGAGAATCCAAACTGGGCCTTTCTCCCTGCAAAACATGCTGGTGTACATTACAACCACATATTAAATAAGCCTGCCTCTTCAGCCTCACAGTGCTTTGAGGTATCCCAGGTGTCCACAGTGATCTGCCTTAGAAAGGCCCTGATTTAGGTAAGTGAACCTGCCAACAAATACACTTTTCCCCTCAGAAACGGATTCATAAACTTTCTGGACTCTGGGCAAACTTTGTTTACAGACAGAGATTAGATTTGTGCATGTGTGAAAAGCTAACTGTTTGGGAAGAGTAAAATCCTCCACACAAATGTAGAAACCCAGAAACTGCTGGAAAAATGAACATGAAAATAATTAATGAGAAATTCTTGATTTAATATCTCTCTGCTCTGTTTTAGTGGTCTAAGGCTGTGTTTTAATACTCTTGGACTGAGCAGTAATCTCAAATGTAGGATAGCACTGAGCAAGAGCTTCTAGATAATCCCATGGGGATTTTACAGGATCTGCAGAGCAGGGGGTTGTAGGAGCCATTACCTTATAAAAATTAGACTAGGTCCAGGGTTAATCATGGTAGAAACTTCGTGAAAAGGTTATATGTGGGTGCCCTCTTCTTGGCTGGGATGGAGTTAATTTTCTCCTAGTAGATTGTATAGTGCTGTGTTTTGGATTCAATATGAGAATTGTTCTGTATTGGTCCTCGCATTGATATGAGAACATGAGGTATGGTGAGACCACCTGTGATGTGACACTCACACTTGCACTGCTCTTCACTGTACTGAGGGAGGAAGGAAGGAAGGAAGGCTGCCTAGTGGCGTTTACTGTAGAAGTGGCATGCTGTGACAAGGCTCCTGTTCGAAATCGAGTGAACCAGCACAGAAATTAAGGCAGTGGTTGTGACTGTTCAGTTTTTTCAGAGCACGGTAATATACCTGGGTTATGACCCTGGGGAAGGAAGAGCAAGAAAGAGTAGGAGAACCTGTGAGTTTCATTTACGTAGTGTATAAACGCAAGGGCAGGGATGCTAAGGGTACACACAAACAGCAGAGAGTTGAGAACTAACTCAAACATGCTTATTTTGTTGACCTACTTTAGTTCAGACAGTGGCCTCTGAGTGTTCCCCAGATGCTAAATGAGGCAACATTATGACTGCAAGTGCTGGTTAACACTCCATCTTTTTGGCCAGTAGGGAGATCAGTTTTCTTCCTCATAAATTACATTGTGGAATCATATGCAATTAATTTTTTTTCTCATATTCTTCTGATCACCTTTGCCAAGCACAGCACTTATATACAGAGCTTTTATAGAAAGCATATAAAATTGTGTTGTAAAGCATTGCAGCAGTAGTAGTACTATGTATATGTATGTAGTACCAGCATGCAGTATGTAGTGCTTTTTCTCAAAGCAGAGCTAACTCCAAAGTTAGGCCAGATTACTAACGGCTTTTCTTCAGTACTTTTGGCAATTTCACAGGATGGTAATATAACAGTCTTTCTCTAACTACTACTTCTGAACCACTCTTATTTTTTCATTATGCCTATTTAAAATTCCTTTGTTTTTTCCCCAAAGGAAGGAGTACCTCAGAAACAGATTATTCCAAATCCCAAGCAATATCTCTGATCTTCTTCTTTCATATGACTGGAATATACATTTCTGACACAATCTACAGTATGACCACAAATTTTTGTAGCTTTCCAAATGCCGTCTGAACAAGAATGTTTTATGTTAATATAAATTCTATCGTTTTAGAAGCTGACCATATTATCTTTAATGTTAAAACCTTGATGTTAACCTATCAAATCTGATTTTTTTGTTTGTTTGTTTGATTTATTCTGTTTGTTTTTACAACCTCTGGTCATTGAAAACTACAGGCTTATTTTCTAGTTAAACAGTGGGGTTTTTTTAATTCAAATTACAGTGCTTTGGGAGCAATTTTGTATAACTGCTGTTTTTTGGAAAGCATGCAAGGTGTACTGGTATTGATATCCTTTTACATTTATTGACAATCAACTACTAAAACATGGCTATGAACAATATGTTATTTTCAAGATTACTTCAACAAATATTAGTTGCTAAGTCTTCAGCCAAAAAAAATAGTCATATATATGCTTATGTCAGCCTTAGAACTTCCGTTTTTATTAACCTTATACTATTTATGAAAACCTAGCTTTTACTAAAAGTTTAGATTGATAAAAATATGCACAGAAGAATTTTTAGTATAAAAATCACTTTTTGTTGGGATAATTTGAAATATATTTTTAATCATCTCTTTAAAAGGCACATTTATGTTAATTATGACAACATAAAATGAAATACCTATTGCATACAAATTTAGCAAAATATGTTATATGCTGCCAAGTTATTGTGGCACAGGCTACGGATATGGAGTCTTGATATAATAGTACACTGTATAGGAAAAATCTTCAGAAAAATAGGCAATATCTTTCCTGTCAGTAACTTTGTATGAAGTCAAATAAATTTAATTAGTAATAAGACTTTAACTGTGATAAGTTAGTAATAGTTTTCTAAAATTTCACCAAAATTGCTGTAATATATTTTGAAAGCTTTGAGGTAAAGCTCTTCATCTTAAGAATGAAGGCAATAGATAATTGCTAATGGCTGAAAAATATGCTTTTGGAGGTCTAGAACCCCTGGGAGGTTTGCATAAATAACTAATGAAGTAGGTATTACGTTTTGAACATGTTGGCATACAATCGGGTTTTCCAGGCAGAAGCATAGTCATATTACGCTTCATTTATTATAGCAAACTAATACCAGAGTATATCTGTTTTCACAAGTATTTCCAAAAAGTCACTTTGGAAGCAGAGAAAGAATATGTCACTTTCACAAAACTTATATTTTAAGTATGTATGTGTTTCTGTAGGCTGACAAGACTATTGGGCCTACATATAGCCAGGAAGCACTCAGAAGAAAAATCTACACAAGGCTGTTAAGCCTGAACAGAATAACTTTGTTTAGGATGTCCATGAACAGCGCACTGCTAGAAACTTGGCTAGAACATAAGCCTACTGTAATCACAAAAATATGTTTGTAACATCTTTACGCTCCTCCCTAAACACCTGTCTTTGGCCCCAGTAAGATGGATTTTTGCTCTGATCTGGTTCAGCCACTCCCATATCTATTGGCAGGAAAGCAGTTGATTTTTGTCTCCATCCTTATTATGAATGAGTATTGCAAATCTGGTCTTCAGAATAATGTGATGAAAGAACAATGAATGTACGCTTTTTGCTATATGTGATCAAACCTTGGTATTTACTAAAAGCAATCTCATGAATTAAACAGCCTAAAGTTTATTTACAGCACAAGGACAAACAAGCAGAATCTCTTTTGATGAAAAAAATGTTTCTTTGCTAAGTAATTTTCTTTTGGTTTGTTTATTTTTGTACTCTCAGCTACATAAAATACAAAGAACAAGTGCTCAGTTGCTGAAGATATCAGATGGAAAATATAAAAGTTTATGTTTAAATGAACCTAAAACTGTGTTCTAGACCTCAGCTGGAAATGGATTTGAAATTGACAAGCATAACAGCTGGATGTTATGTGCACTTCTCTAAAATGGCCAACTTCAGATGATCTCAACATTCTCTAAACTCTTAAAGATAATAGGCCAGATGAAAACAGAGATTCCAAATTGTGCAGAGCTTTATACTGTAGGTTGTCATATAGCAATTTTAAAATCACTTTGGTGTTGAACAGTAAGCCTGTTTTATTCTCTCCAAATTCAAGTTTCCTACTGAGACCTCCTAGTGCATGCTAAATCCCAGCATCTGTATTTTGCATGCTTAGGAAGAAATTGCATTTAGGGGAAATATTCAGAAAGTCACTCAGCAACCTAATTCTAAATGCTGAGATATTTAGACAACATATGGTAGTATACACAGTAATGGCATTTTGTGAGCTGTAGCTCAGTAAACTCAACCTGGACATGAAGTTCCAAGGTCATATTCTTGATGCTGTTGCTTATATAGTGTTTAAAATATTAAAGTAACATTTTCTCTTTGAAAATTCCAACTAATTATCCTTGTTTTCTCTGTATATTTTTGTCCATCAGAAGAAAAAAAAAAAAAGGGAGTGGAAGAGGAATAAAAACTTACCAATATTCCCTAAACCATCCAAAGCCCCTGCAGTGGGTAGCTCTCAGCGTTCTTTTTTCTGCTTACTTATGTCTTATTCTCTGAAAAGCTATCCCAATATTTGATGAACTATGTTTTAGATGCTAGATGAAGTAAATATTTTCAGAAACTATGTATACACAGTTTATTTCAAGAGAATTGTGTATCACTGTAATTAAAGCTATATTTACTATTTCATGACTTAAATTTATTTTATTGTTTCCATATATAATTTTCCCTCCAACGAGAGAACTTATTATCCATAATAAAGAGCTTGCATTTCCTTAAAATTAGATGCAAACCTCCAAAACCTATTTATAGATCCTATTAGAGATGCTGACTCTTGTGCTTAAATAGAAGCTTTATATTTTAAGCAATATAGATGCTAAACTTGCAGCTTAGATCCAAATTTTAAAGGAAATGAAGATTTAAAAAAATTGAAAAAAAAGACAAATTAAGAAAAAATATGTAAAATTTCATTATGAATTGTGTTACTTGACTGAAATAATTTCTGTAATTTACCACCATTTTGATGCAATTGTTTTTATCTCACTTTGACAAACTTTTTTCGCTCCATTCAGGATGTGCAGCTTCAACCGGGTGAATGTGGAATATGCTGTTCCATTGCCAAGCATCTCAGCCTTGGTTAAATTACTGGTGAAATAATTTCATCATTATTATCATTATCATTATTATTATTGCTATTGTTATTATTATTATTATCAACAACAATAATAATAACAATAATAATAATAAAACAAAACCATCTCCTAAACCTCCCTGTGTTACTGAGTAAGCATTTTATCTTTTTTTTTTTTTTCGGTTCCACCTCCCTCTTCCTGCAAAAACTGCTGTAGTAGGTTCCTCAGCAAATTGTGAAGCCACCATCCATTAGTTTTTGGAGCAAATAACTTTGGATTTTTTGAAAAATGGATACCACTTTTAATCAAATTTCTTTGTGCTGGAATATTAATGTATTTTTTACAGTCTTCTTAAGTACTGCAGAATTACGCTGAAAAAGTTGAAGCATCTGTCCTTTTAAAATTTTTTAAGAACATTTAATGTGATGCTGGACTCTTATATGCTTCTCTTTTTTTAAGCTGTTAATAATAAGTTGAGAACTTATGCATCACCCTTCAGAATCACTGCAGCAATTCTCTGGATCTGTTTCAGAAGATATGCGTATTTTTAGATGACATATAGTGCATCAAAGAGATGGTATTCTTCAATGTTCTTTCTAATCTTAGATTAAAGGGTTCAAGTAACAATCAAAAGCAACAAACATGCATAGATATTTAAAGACAGTATTGTTTCCTTTTATAATCAGGTAATATCAGTGAATAGTTTAGACTCGTCCCTTCAGTTTTGCTCATTGTTCACTGAAAATCTGATTGATAGTTTTGTTTAAATCTGCTTTGAGGAGTAGGTAAAGGTTTTAGTTTATTTTTTTGAACAACTCGTATAATATTAGATTACAGATAATCAGTTTGGCATATAGGAGCATTGAACTATTCTAATCGTATTGAAACTTTTGTGGCAGTTTTGGAGGAGGAGAGGGGAAGGAGGATGTTTTTGCATTAGCACCTTTTTATTTTAGCTGTTTTCTTAAATGCTAGCTTTTGAAGGAATCTAGAGCAGGACTCAAAAAATTAAAATGGCCATACGGTCTTTTTTTAAAATTACAATGATACATGCATTGTATCGCTTGAGAATGGTAAAACATTTGATAGAAGCACTTGAAACCAGATAACGAAATATTACTTAAGTAAAGGTTTTTTTTGCTATAGTATGCTACTCTTAATGGTACTATAAGAAAATGCTAATTGCTGAGTTGAAATGACAGTGTACAGCCTAATATAAGGCAGTAAGTCATTTAAGGCAGACAAAGGAACAAGCTCTTCTTTTATTCAAAGAGCTAATATAGCTGAATAATTTATCGGTAACAGAGTTGATGAGACCCAAGATTATGGTGAGAGAATGTATTTAGACAGCGGATTTAAGCATAGGCAGACAGCACATGTTTTTCTACAATGTATATGACAATCAGGCACTCCAAGCTAAATACTTGATGGCAGCTTCAGCTAGGTGGACCAGCCTCAGCTACTGGTTTGTGAGTTACCAGTATGATCCCAACTAGTTCAATGATGCGATCTGCTGGAATTCCAGTAGCAGTGCTGACAGTATTGTAATACCACCATCCTCCTTGGCCACAGAGACATGTTTATCCTGCTAAACAAGATGATACAGAAGTGGTGGGTTCTTTGATTGTTTTCTGTTGTTTGGGATTTTTTTTCCTCATGAAAGATTAGAAGTTGCTTTCAATAATGGCAGTCAGTAGCTCAGTGAGTAGGGCACTCCTGTTTAGGAAAAAGATTCTCAATTCTCAGCTATACAGACGAGGAGCACAGCTTGAAACTTGAATTTCTGTTTCCTCGGGGACTGCGCCACAGCCAACCTATATAAGGTATCACCTGAGAAGGAACAAGGGGAGTTTGAAAGAGGTTGAGAGAGACAGACTTCAAAATAAGTTTAGGAGAAGAAAATGTATGCTGAAGAGGTCTAAGCCAGAACATTGTAGTATGTGGTTTAAGAAAGCACAGATGAGCAATTCAGCAGTACCACAATCTGGGTCAGCAGAAAATGAAAATAACTCATTTATTTCTTGCTGATTCTTAGTCTGTGTAAGTTGAATTTTGATCAAAGGTAGCAGAAAAAACTGAACACTAATGGTGTTTGGTCCTTTTTGAAAGATATCAATGAACAGTGAAGCTATTCCTAAGTATGAGAAGGCTGGCAAAAACTCTGCTTTTGTGTGGTTCTGCAACCAATATTCCAATACTTTTTTTCTGGATGGTGTTATTGTTATGTTATTGGTTATGGTGATTGCTGAGGATTTCAATCAGTAATTTCTTTAGGAAAAAGATTACAGTACTTCTTTCAATTAACCTGTCCACACAGAACCCAGTCTTAATGTCTTCTATGAAAAGATGCAACATGCCCTTGTTCATGTTTTGTGTACGCGGGGGTCCTGTTCTCCAGTTGTGGATCTGAAGGTGTAGCAATGCATGGACCTTAGTGAACTAATCCACTTGAAATAAAGCAGTGGCCATTTCCACTTGGAGTAAGTCTTTCACTTCATGGACCAGTTCTATTTGCTTAAATCAAAGTCCTTTTATCTGTATTGAAATCTAGAGTAGGTTTATTTTGAAAAATGAGACAAAAAATCCCCCCGAAACCCCAGAGAAAAGTTGTTTCTTCCATTCCCAATAATTCAATGAAGAAACTCACATCCTTTTCTTTTTGAAGAGAGTTAAACTAATGATAAAAACTTCAAAATTCTCACCTGAGTTCCCTATTTGCTATTTATTCATGCAGTTCATTAAATCCCATGAGTTCCATCAAATTTCAAGCTCTGCTAAGTATGTGTTGTGAAGGACTGTAAAATGTGGTTAGACAGAAATAGTTTAACAGTTTAAATAACCAAGATGTTAAGGACCGTAAGTCATACAGAGAGACCACATGCCCTCCCATAATTTCTTTCATAGTAAATTTGATGGCTGATTTTACCTCAAGGCATTGTTTCCACCAGAGAAAATGGCTTATGGCAAAGAGTTACGCTGTGTTAATGGAGTTGCAGAGATTGTTGATCATTGCATAACAGAATGACAATCTCTCATGTCTGACGCTGTCACTCCTCTTGGTGAAACCACACTGTGCAACACTAGAATTCTGATCCAAGGACAAGAATATTTTTTATTCAATTTTTTCTTGTTCTTGTTCTTTATACCTTGGTATGATAGCAGAAAATAATGGCAGTAGTTAACATACTTAAGGAAATATTCTGACAAGCCTTGAAAACCACATGGAATTGGTCTATATCTTGGCTTCTCTGCTGACCTGGATGAACAAGTGTAAAAATAACCAGTTTAAGCACGTCATAGCTATTTACTAGTTATTACATATTTTTGTGCCGATATTCATAGCACATTATATCTCTATCTGCAGCTCTTGAAAATAATTCCCAGTAGATCAAAGTAATTATATAAAGGCATATTAGGAGTTCTTGTGATGGCCAGACAAATAACTATTTTGTCATTCCACCATACCTACATTTCAGGCTGAAATTATAGCTTTGTGAATTAATCAACAGGAAAACTTAAGAGTTGAAAATTTTAAAAGAATTGAAAAAGGAACATAAGACATTTAACAATTGTTAAAAAATTTCTTACCAGTTTTGTTTGCAAGGGCATATACTAAGAATCACAGAATAACAGAATAGCCCAACAGAGTTGGAAGGGAGCCACAAGGGTCATTGAGTCTCCTGGCCCTGCACATGACATCCGCAAGAGTCACACCATGTGCCTTAGAGCACCACCCAAATGCCCCTGGAGCCATGCTAGGCTTGGTGCTGTGACCACTTCCCTGGGGAAGCCTGTTCCGGTGTCCAACCAGCCACTGGGTGAAAAACCTTTTCCTGATATCCAAACTAAACCTCCCCCAACTCAGCTTAAGGCCATTCCCTTGAGTCCTCTCATTGTCACCAGAGTGAAGACATCAGTGCCTGCCCCTCCTCTGCCTCCACAAAGAAGCTGTACCTGCAGTGAGGTCACCCCTAAGTCTCCTCTTCTCCAGGCTGAACAGACTAAGTGACCTCAGCTGTTCCTCACACGGCTTCTCCTCAAGGCACTTCACCATCTTCATTGCCCTTGTCTGGACGCTCTCTAATGGCTTCATGTGTTTCTTATGCTGTGGCCCCCAGAATTGCCCCCAGCATTTGAGGTGAGGCCGCTCCAGTGCAGAGCAGAGTGGGACAATCCCCTCCCTTGCCCAGCTGGTGATGCTGTGTCTGATGCCCCCCAGGACACAGGTGGCCCTCCTGGCTGCCAGGGCACTGCTGACTCAGATTCAACCTGCCACCAATCAGAGCCCTCAGGTCCCTTTCTATGGCACTGCTTTCCATCATTTCCCAGTCTGTCCATGTGAGTCTGTTCTGGGATTTGTGCATATTTAATACTTACGGACCAGTCTGGAGGAGGGAGATCTGCATCTATCCATCTGCATAATGGATAGAGTGAAATGTTTGGATAAAATCAGAGATCCTGTTTCACCACTTAGTACAGAGATAATACAAAAGACTGGGTTGGAGCCAAGTGAATACCCCAGAGTTCTAGACAGGAACCCAAATGCCATGCAGATGTTTGCCTTAAAACTGAAATATTTTCCAATGTCTTTTAAACTTAAGTTTGAAACATCAAGCCTAGGTTATTTTAAGCCCAATTTTATTGGTACAATCGTTAGACATGCAAAAAAACCCAAACAGGTTTTTTTGTGATTATCAATATTATTTATTTTTAAAGATTTCTTGATTCTCTTGCATCTTTTATCTCCTCTCCTCACCTCACCAAGGTCAAAACCCACCAAACCCTCCCCCTTCATTTTGTGAAACTCTTATTAGTGAGAATTAATAAAATAGGATTATCTGAATACTGTAAACTGAATGTTTTGTTTGATTTTCTACCTTCTTTCAAGGTTCTCTTTTTCTTTTCTTTCCAAATATTTCCCTTGCCAGTCATTAAAGTTTTATGATTAAAGTAGTTTAGTATGTGTCGAGTTCTGACCAGGACGGTTACTTTTTGCAGTAGCCAGGAGGGGCATAACTCAGACCCCGAGGTTCTCCTGTACCACCTCACACCATACACGGGGTGGGCAGAAGAGGGTCCTTTCCAGTCAGGGTCACACCGGGTTTCACAGGGTGGGCATTTGCGTGTGAATTGATTTCCTGTTTCGCACACTGTTACTAACATTGACACTGTTTGTTTCTCACCTCATTGCTGTTTCCAGTAAATTGTTATCTCAACCCTTCAACTTTACCTTTTGTGTCTCCAATTCTCCTCCACATCCCTCTGCAAAGGGAAGGAGTGGGGGGAGGCAGAATGAGCCAGAGCTGTGTTGTTTAGTGGGAACACTAAATTGGGGAATACCATCCTTAAAAACCATAACAGTGTGGTAACTGTAAATTCTTCGTTCACACATAAAAACATATTAGATTTAAAGTTGATGGTAATTTTTTTTTAGTTTTGTTTGTGTTACTTTCATCCCATGGTATTCTGCAGAGTGGTTATGCTCCTAAATATTATCAGGCATTACAAAGGGGATTTCCAGGGAAATTAATTACATCCTTTGGTTGTGGCATCATCATGCAAATATGATTCTTTCTCACTCTTTTCCTCTTCTCTCTTGTCTTAACAGTCAGGTCCTGTCATAAGAAGTATATTGTTGCCTGTGGTATTTCTTTCAGATCCATAATTTAGGAATGTACAAGCAGCAATATGTAAAAGGTTAGGAAGGACGTGGATTTTGTATATATCTAGCAGATTTTTAATGGAAAATGTATCAGATAATTTTTGTATGTGGTAGTCTGTAAGATACCATTGTTCCATTTCAGCTTTAGATTACAGTAGTCATTGGATGCGAGTCCCAAATTTTGTTTCAGCCTGCACTCTCAGTCTTGGCTCATGTACTTTCTTTTAACCTAAGCATACAAATTCTCCAGCAATTTATATGACACTGAAAAATATATTTTGCAACATCCATTTCTCTGTGTTGAGGCCCTGACAGTCAAGAAATCTCAAGAGAGAGATAAACTTAAGTTCTGTATTTCTGTGGAAAAAGCTGCAATACTAAGATACTGTATTTAGGAAATAGCTCTGTTCTTTGTAAACCTGTGAGGCACAGCACCCTGTTAATATCAAATATTATGGGACATTCCATTGGTGGCAGATAAAATATTTCATTGTATTATAATTACAGAGTTTTTAATTGATTAACATTGAAGTGTTATTTTTTGCCTCTCAAAATTTTGTTCATCCCTAAGCTTTAAATTAAAATATTTGTGGCAACAGCTCCACTAATGACTAATTCTTGTCATTCATTACCACCACCTTTTGGTGCGACTGGATTCAGCGAGAGCATACTGAAAAAGTTCTTGAGGTTTTTGTGTCTAGTGTGCCAAACGGAAAGAGCCCAATTCACCTTCTGTGTAAAAATAAAGCAGGGAGAATTCTAGAAGTTAATGCATTTACTTTGGGTAGAAAGTAGTTTTAGAAAGTAAGTCTGAAAAAGTAGTTATTTTCTTCAAGAGTTGCATCTCTGCTCTGGGAGATAGATGACGATAACTTCAGCTACAAAGTCTGCTCAGCAGAAATTTACCAGTCCTAAAACTGCGCGCACTAGTTATGGTGGCCAGTGTTGCGCTGTGCACATGCTTGGAGGTTATCAGTTACAGCCTCTTAGTCACTTCTGTCTGTGCTGTACTTACATTGCTGTGCAAACTCTGTACTCTGTAAACATAATTTGCCTTGCTGTGAAGTTGTGACTTTCCTTTGTTGATTTATCTCTGCTCATAAAAAAGATGGAGCACAAGTGAAACACAATTTAATTTTATCGGACACTAATTTCCTTCAGAAGCTTAAAAATGTCACTAACATATAGTATCATATAGGTTAGCAAATATATTAGTAGCGTGGTCTGACTTTTAAACATAAGTGAAACCTTCTGTAAACAAGGGGTCAAATCTTATCCGTATGCATGATAACTGGAGTGTGTATATGCAGCAGCTGTTTTCCTTGGGGAGTGATAAAAATACGGGCACTGCCAAGCAGATTGAAGGAGTGAAGTCAGTCAG
Organism: Oreocharis arfaki; assembly: GCA_013398015.1. Lineage (NCBI taxonomy): Eukaryota > Metazoa > Chordata > Aves > Passeriformes > Paramythiidae > Oreocharis > Oreocharis arfaki. The sequence continues at coordinate 518,205 of VZRR01001191.1, read as the reverse complement.
TTAAAAAATATTAATGTAGAGGTTTTTAGGATGTGGCTTGTTTCCAGTTTCCCAGACTGTTAAATATCTAGGAAAACTGCAGGTAGAACTTTGTGGAAGTCCAAGCAGTTTCTTCTCTTGATTATTAAAAAGTCTTAGTGTTTCATTTAGGCTATTATTATTAGCTAAAACTGTTGCATAGAAGGACTTACCAGTTTCTAACTTGACCATACTGTATATTTTGAATATGATAGAATTGCTCCACTCTGTGTTTTTAAAAGAACATGATGAAATGCTCCATTTTTCCAGCACATGCTTTTCTCAAATTTTCTTTCACAAATTGGCTCTCTCTGTTCTGTTTCTAATACAGCATATTTGTTTCTAAGAACTGCATCTGATTGAGGTAGTAAGGATTTGAAACATGGTAGTATGACTGTAGCACAAAATCATATTTAAACACATCAAAATTAATTGTTCAAATATCATGAAAAAGACATTAAAAAACATACATTTTAGTCTCATTCTTCAGTCAGGAGTAGATGTACAGATGGTAAAGGTTATTCTTATTTATTAAGGTATTTAATGTGATGTTTAAATTATTGACATATATTTGATGTGATTTTGTACTGTGTTTACGATCCTTTGGATTGGTTGTTTGGGTCATTTTGATGATTAACAAAATTAGTAGGCCAATGAGTTTCTTAGCAAAACCAGACTAATGGAGTAGGTGTTACCTTTCATGTTGGGGAACAATAACCACATGCCACTGGAATATAATTTGATATAAATCACATCTCAATATGCAAATCTGTTTTGTCACTACTGCTGCAAGTCTGTGAAGACCAACAGGACAGAAAATACTAACATTTTGTCTTTAAATGTTCAAAATCATAAAATAAATGAAGCATGGGTATTGATTATCTTTGCCCTACGTTATCCACACAGGAGCTATTAAGAAGGCTTTTTTATCTTCTTTTCATGCCTTGTTTTCTTATACTGGCTAATGAAGTACTTCACTAAAAATATAACATTCTACTGGCTTGAAAGTACATTTTTATGATACTAAAAGCTATTGTTAAGCATTAAGGGCTTTTTAGTGTTGTTTTTACTGATGTGTTGCGTTGTATAGAATGATAAAATGTCATAGTATGGGAATTGTTTAATTAATTTTTACTTCTAAATTATATTTTGACCACTTTAAGAACAACCTAGAATCCTGATTTCAAAAAAGCAGATCCCCCCAGATTTAAGATTGTCATGCTGTTAGAATGCTTATCAATAATTTAGGACTGTGGAACAGCCAAATTTTTTTCCCTTGTTAGTTGCTAAAGTTTCAATACATGGATTTTTGGACTACAAATTACAGTGTTTATCCCACACTGAGGAAACTAGATTTTTCTGCTACTTTGTTGAAATTCAAGTATTCTGTTGGATGAAAATTTATTTCATGGTAGCAGTCTTGTGGCAAGGAAAAGAAAAAAAAAATAATGGAAAAAAAGAACAACTGAAAATTAGTTTAGGCTGGTTAGCAGCTATGTGCATGCACTGAAATATTTGGTGAAAACTTCCATTTCGTAACATTCTAACTGCAGGAGGTGATAGAATTAATCTTCGCGGGCTACTTTGAAGTTATCTACAGACTAAACTCTTGCTGTAGGTTCTGCAGGTTGTTGTATACTCTAAGCACTTATCTGAAATGCCCTTCAGTACTGGATTTTCAAGTGTGTTACTGGTCACCTTTAGGTTATCACTAGACTTTTCAGAATGTCATCTGAAAAGGAGTCAAGATTTTGGAGCAAACTCCATCTACATGAAAATCCTATAAACTGATCAAAACGAAGATGAATGAGAGGCGTTTGAATTTATAAATGAAATCACTTTCCTTTGTTTGATTTTTTTTCCTCTCCTCAGAGCACAAGTAATATATCAGTAGGTCCTCTATGTAAGTTAAAAAACCCAAAATCTGCACTGTTTAGTTACAAGGGAGAATCTCTAGGCAGCCCAGCAAAGCTTGAATTCAGAACGTGAGCAGTGGGATTTTCTGACACTTACCTCTTGTGGGCATTTTAACATCCCTGTCTGTGAACCTTCCTGAGAGGATGATGAGTAAATCTTTGGTATTTCTCAGCCTTACCTGGAGCAATGTGATTTAACTTGGATAAAGGATGAGGATTTGGCTGTTCAAGTCAGAGCATGAATCAGGGTCTCAGAAATTCAAGTGAGTTAGTTATCCAGGTTCTGGACAGAAGAAGCCTCAAGTGCCTTTAAGGTTACAAAGGAAAAAAGAGAATGGGTTGCTAATTCAATTATACAAAAAAAAAAAAAAAGAAAAAAAAAAAAGAAATGTGGTATATATGCTTTCTAAGTAAAACCAATGTAGGGTAAATATATATATGTTTTTTGCCAGACTTTTCCTTCTAATAACTGTACATTTTACTTGCAAGGTTGCAGTTGAATTTTTCCAGATCTACCTTATGTGCATTACAGCTGCGTTTTTTGAGAATAAATTCAAAGGTTTTGGTGCCACAACAGAGCTTCAAAACTCTGTCTGTAGAAAGCAAGCTTTATGCATGCTCAGGTATGACATAATAATAAACTCAGTCTCACAGATTCTGTTGTTACTGAAACTAGATTTATTTTCTCACGTAGATTTTTATTTCTAAAAAATATGCAATGGGTAGATGCAAGTGTCCGAGATCTTGAGGTAGACTTCGTTATAGCCAGGTCATTCCTGACAGATTCATGTCCAAGTTGCTAGATTTATTCAAGATAGAAGTCCTCTACATTATTTAACTGCCCAAAGAGTTTGTTTTTGCAAGTCATATCAACATTTCCTGTCTGGCTTAAAGTAGATGTTGAAAACAGTTAATCATTATCCTCTTCGTGTCAAGTGATGTCCTACCTCAGTCATCTCTCGTGTTGAACAAACTGATTTACTTATCACGCCCCTTATCTGTAAATGATATTTTTCTAGCTCCTTCATGATTCTTGGTTCCATTCTTGTGTAAATTTTCTTGCAAATTTAGCATTTCTTAATTAATATCAGCAGTGTCTAAAAATATTTGGAAAATATTTCAAATATAAATAATAATTACATAGAACCAATTATATTTATAGTATGCTATAAATATAGTAAAAATGTAATATGCAGAAATATTTCTAGCTCTTTTTATTAAAGAAATTTGGGCAGATAAAGAACAGAATGGAACTGAACTAGAGATGAAAACTTGTAAAATATAAGACATATACTAAGAATATAACTTGACTGAATGAGTATGTAATGCATAGCAAGTTGAAGCAAGACTTGTAAAGTTGTGAAGTGTGAAGTAAAGTTTACAGCTAGAGCTCTAAAATGGTATATTGGTATTTACTAGTAAGACTGTTGCATCATTGAAAACAAGGGCTCCTTGTTTTTGAAAGACAAAAGAATAATTATTAGGCTACTGGTTAAGATGCCTGGACAAAAAATTCAGCTTTGGTAAGAAAAATGTCAAAGATGTAAACTTTTGCTACTATTATAAATTACCCTTAAAAATTCTAGTGATAAGAATGTTTTAATCTGTGCTGAAATTACTGACTTTTGAAAACACAGATTCCCAACACTCTAAAATGTAAGACCAATGAGGAGTCCGATTATGTTTCCTCTTTGTAAAAAATATCTAGGTATGGAGAAAAAGAAAGAAAAACCTGTATGTCTAAACAACCATCCTGGGAACAGGCTGGTATGTAATAATCAAAGTTTTATTCCCTATGTGATGGTGAGAATGATAGGATCTCCTAGACTATGCATATTGTACTTACTTCTACATGTGATATGTCTGTGCTGCCTGAAATTTGGCGTTGGATAGGGTCTGTGTTGCAACTGAGAGTGCATTTGTATGCATGGGTTATATGTGTATATCTATACAAAAGACTGCTTTGCTGGGAGTGTCTGATACTGACAAAATGTCAGCTACACTGTATATCAACCAATCTCTTCTCAGGAAGAAATTCCTCCCTGTGCAGGTGGTGAGGCACTGGAACAGGTTGTCCGGAGAAGCTGTGAATGCCCAGTGCCTGGAAGTGTTTAAGGCAGAGCGGCTGGGGCTTTGATTTTCCTGCTCTAGCAGAAGGTCTACCTGCCCATGGCAGTTGGATTAGAACTAGATGGCCTTTAGGATCTCTTCCAACCCTAACCATTCTGTGATGCCATGAATCTATACTGTTCAATCTGATTAGTTAAATTTCAAAGTTGTTCATAAATTCATGCACTGGCAGTGTACTGTATGCTTAGTACTAATGATTTATTCTACACATTACTCCACACTGTCACCATGTATACAAAACTTACATCCTCACGCAGCGGTGCATGCAGTGTCACAGAGTGATGCAACTGTGTTAAGGGCTGGTGGCTGGGTGCTCCTAAGTTACAGAGTTAATCTGAAGCACCAGCACAGATGAACCTGGAAGCTCCCATAAGTTTTTTCCTTTATTCAAAGAATTAGCAGCAGATTTTATTGATTATTGGATAACTATGTTGATGTGCCATCAGCAAGTTGCCAATAGAAGCTAGCAAAACACACCCTACAAAGACATGAGGGGTTGAAATTGCCAGTAGAATGAACTTTTAAATGAGGGAGTTCAAGTACTGTTGTGTGTTTGGTGGTGAAATTCTCCCTTTCTAATGCTTGCATTTAAGCTAACATCATTAATACAAAATATTAATCTCAAAAATTATTAAAATTACTTTCTACTAACCAGTTACAATTCTATTTATGTTTCGATAGTACAGAGCCAGAAATCTCAAAATTTTACTTTCACTACTAAAAATTTGCCAGCAGCAAATTATCACAGCATAAATACTGTCATATTTATCTCCAGGTTAAAATTCTGGTTTTCCTTCCAGATGTGCTCTTGTTGAGTTGATAAGAGAGAAAGCCAACATTAGACAAAGAGTTGGAAAGAAGATAGGGGTGTAAAAAGTGCATGGAAAGAAAAAAAAAACCATTATGTTCAGCTACTATCATTGACAGAGTCCTAAAGACAAAATCTGGCATGTTAAGAAGATAAAAAAGATTCAGAAGGAAAAAGAAACATAAAATCCTGTGCACTCCAAGTAAACAAAGGTTGGATTTTGAACTTGACTAACACGATAGGAGAGTATAAGGTGTTGGAGTCAAGAAAGGAATATATAAATACAAGTATATGATTAGATATTGAGGTAGTTTTGAGCACCATTCAGAGCACTAGTGGAGGAGGCTAAAATAATCCATGCTTGAAAGAGGTTTTTTAGTTACTGATGAATGTATGATAGAACAGATCAATACAGTATTCTCTAATATCCTCAATGTAGTATTCTCAGTACAGTAGTATATGGTATTATTATATTTAAATTAATTAGAAATCTAAGATGAAAGCTCTATTTGAAATAACATCAGCTTTTCTAGTTTAATGTGACTTACTATATTTCTCTGTATGTGAAATGTAGGCACAACCACTAGCCTGACTGCAGGAACTAATATAATCTAACAAGTCTGCTCAGAAAATCATTGTGGCACAGCTTAAACTGGTTGAAGTCTAAGAAATCCCTGGGGAAGGGCTTTTTCAGAAATGCTCTGGTATCTTTCAGAGTTGTCATTGTGGGAAATATCAGAGAAGCAAACATGAAAAATGCAAACTGTAAATGTGAGGGAAGCGTATTTTGTGCAGTGAGCTATTTGGCAGTACGAGCTGTGAATGAGTAGAAGTCTCTGCATCTGCCCCATCTACCGTTTCTCGAGGGACAGAGCAGTCACTACTCATGACTGCCTCCAGTGAGCACCCCACACTTCACCATGTCAGAGAATTTTACAGCATTTGTGCTTTCCCTTAGTGTATTTCTAAGTAAAAATTATATCCCTTGGGATAAAAATAATGCACTTTAGCAAATGAGGAGTGTAGATGGGAGATAATAGTGAGTAGGAAGAAGACAGTTTGAAATTTCAAAATAACTGGGGATAAAACTTGATTTAACATTTTGTGAAATCATACAAAGATAGAACACAAGTAAAACAAAAATGCATTTTTTCATCTAACACTGAACAAACTAGAAAGAGCAGATTTAACATAGTTGCTTATAGCTTTTACATTACTAAAAATAGTGCTTGGGGTAATTTTTTGCTTCTCTCAGTCTCTCCAGCCCAGTGCCAGAAGCAGAAAAAGTTTATGGTTGAGGTTGATATTACTCTATTTCAGAGTAAACTCCATAACACAACAAATTTTCTTTGGTCTTTTCCTTAAAACAATAATTCCATTGCACTGATTCATGCTGTATCTGCTTGTATTTGTATCTGCCACAACAATATAATGTTGAGTGCCCCCTGAATTTTTACAGGTTCTTAATTTCTTTGTTTATATTGAAACTCATTTATTTTTATCCAAAACTGTTTCCAAAATGCTTGTATTACACAAAAAAAAAAAAAAAAAAAAAAAAAAACCAAAAAAAAAAAACCCAGACACTTTAGCAATGGGTAGTCTATTGACTTGCAAATAGATAAACCATCCTTACGGCGTAAGAGTAATCTGTTAGAGTAATAAGGGTTTCAGTGCAAAACAATACAAAGAGAAACATTTTTGTTACGTGTATCTACTGTTTAAAGATCCACTAGCATGTGTCCCTTTCAAACACTGTCAATAAATGGTCTGTTTTTTTCAAAATTACTTTACTGCTCTTGTTTTCCACCCTCCAGAAACACAAATCCCAATAACTCATCCATTAATTCCATAGACAAATTTATTAAAATGGTCTTATTTCTAAAAAGATCATGATCATGTGAAATAGCAACTGACTTTTTAGAATATGAAATCCCAGTCAGGGAGTCACTGTATTTCTGCACTGAGAAACATTTTCCTGGTAATGATTAAAACCTACTGCTTATAGGAAATCTTGTTTTCATTATTTTCTAAAAGCAGGTTGAGTCCTTCACTTGTACTCAAGAAAAGCATGCAAATCATCTGCTTTTTCTATTAAAAAAGTAGTGGGCTCCTACCTGTGATCAATTTAATAAAATATTCAGTTTTCAAGCCCACTGCTCTTAGGCTCTTGCATCTTGTTCAAGTTAAAAATTAAGGTTGCCTATCTGTTGTGGGTAGAGAGAGGATCTTTCAGAAAACTTGCAGCTGAAATGTATGTATGTGCATAATATCCTTTTAGAAAGTGTGCCAATTAATTTTAATGTAATGAGTGGCATCTTTTCTGTTAGGTGGAAGAGCACTCCATTTAATGCAGTCATTTGACAAATCAATTACGAGGTTTGTTTTCGTCTGTTGGTAAAGCTGGGGGTGTCAGACTGTAGAGACATGCTGGCCTGTTAACTGGTTAATAGCTTAATAGTAGATTTGCTGGTGAAAGCTGCTGTTTCTGCAGGGGCCATCTCATTTTCTCTGTGGCACACAATTAAAATCAAGCCTCAACATTCTTTGATTACATTGTATATACTGAGAAAGTATATTTGGGTATAAGTAGTCCCTTTGAAATGAATAGGTCCTGTTTAGTAAGTAAGAAACAGATTGCCCTTCAATATTCTTAGTTGTGATAAGTAAAAAATAAAATCACAGCACAAAACATATGCCCCTCAAAAATTCAAATAATGGCTCCTAATTCAGGTTCTTATCATGCCCTTAGTCATTTTTTGCATTGCTCTTTGGTAAGATATTTCTGATTTCTCAGCTGGGAAGACACTTAAACAACTTGGCAAAATGTGATTTCTTCACCCTGAGAATGTCTTTATTTACTCAGACCAGATGTTAAGCTCAGCCGTAGTCTGTTTCCAGCACTGCTAAGGGAAAAGTGAGTATTCTTGTATAAAATGAGCAACCTCTTGGTAAATGCTCTTGGATTTTAGTACTGGCAGTTTAAAGATCAGAGCTGAATGTCACCTCTATGTGTAACAAACTTCTAAAAGTCATAGGCATAGTCAAAATAAGATGACTGTGTTTGGTCCTCATTCCTAAGCAGTTATCTTACTACCTAAACAGTCATGTCTTTATGGAAAAAACGGAATGTGATTTGCTGTTGAGGATATCTGCTGCTGTTTTACTTTTTTTTTCTCTGAAAAGAGAAAGAGAGAGAGAGAGAAAAAGAAAAAAAGAAAGAAAAGAAAGAAAGAAAGAAGGAAAGAAAGAAAGAAAGAAGGAAAGAAAGAAAGAAAGAAGGAAAGAAAGAAAAAGAAAGAAAGAAAGAAAGAAAGAAAGAAAGAAAAGTTCTTGTCGTGCCAGTATATACTCTTATTCACCTAAGATACTAAAAACTCTCATTTATGTCATGGATGAAATCTGAACTATACTATTATTTGTGGAAAGCTTGATTACAGATTCTTCTAAGTACTTGCTGTCTATACTACTGCCATCTCTTGAAGCTTCTGCTTTTCTGGGCTCCAAAATTTTGCAGGTTTTTTCACTTTTATTTCATTACTTTCTGATCATACACTAGCTCTTCTTTCAGCCTGGTAAATTCCAGCTACATATTAGGAAAATATCTGGATCTCTTTCTATTTGCAAGACTTGTAGTGAGTGCATCCAAGACCAAATGAGTATTAATTGGCCTCAGATACATGTAAACTGGAAATTAGATGTCTAATATGATAAAAACATGGATCTGGAACAATGTTTCTATTAGGTCTGTTAGTCTCAAGACATTAATATTTATGTAGACCATGTAACACCATTGCTCTGATGTGAGGACTGGAGGACATTCCTTCCGGTTAGTCCATTAGGAAAGAATCATTCTAGGAAAGTTGTGTCTTTGTGTAGGTGATTGTAGTGAAAAAGCCGCGAGAGCTTTCTATGCTGAAGCTCTTCTTTAGAAAAAAAAAATTGAGAAAATGTCTCAAATGCCAATTGGCAATTTGGACTAGATGACCTTTAAACATCACTTCGAAACCAAATTATTCTATGATTCTGTGAAACTGCATAAGATATGTGAAATAGGGTATAATTGTCAAGTAAAATGTATTTGAAGAAACATCCTTCTATGAAAGGATATTAGACTTTACTCAAGGCATAGAAAACTCACACAATTGCTCTGAATATTGGCAATCAGTGTTTCTGCTTTTCTTTTTTTTTCCATTGTTTCTCTTATAATTTTACTGCCTTATTCATGTGGCTTCACTGTACATTTCATTTTCATTAATAAAACATTTTGAGGAGGGAATAAGGCACATGCTTTAAGTAAGAATATGCATTTTGTGTGTAATGCCAGGAGTCTTCAGGAGAGGGTATGTCAGGGGAGGGCAGAGGGAGTTTCTGTTTTCTTTTTCATGCCAAGTACACACCAAAAACATGACATACAGGTTGTGAAAATTGAATTACAGTTTCTGTATATCCTTCTGGTAACCATGCTTAAAGAATGTATCTTATTTTTTTTAACTATTCCATACTTCGTGAATAGTCATTTTTGCTCAGATACTGGCCCAAAGTCAGGGAACACAGGAAAACAAGTTCTCCTAAAGCAATGACTAGGTTATCTCCAGAAAAAAACTGTAACTCAAAGTCTCTATTTTCTCTGGTTCTCCTCTTTTCCAGTGAGATAATAGTTTATGATTGATCTTACTGTAATGAAAACAAATGTAGAATGAAGCAAGACCTAAGCTTAATTCTTGTCCCTGACTTCTCAGTATGAAAAAGTGCAGGATGCTAAGTAGACATTTTTGTTCAGCATATTAAGTTTAAATCTTTTATCATAAATCACCCTTTATGCATAGTCCCGAAGTTCAGTTGTTGAATCTTTTGAATGGCATAAATATTTTAAGAAGAAATATCAAAGGTCTTGTCTGCCTCAATCCAAGTCCTTAAAAGTAGGAGTTTGTGCTCATTTCTATTCTCTATGTGTGCCTGTTGGGGTTACCTTGACTGCCTCTTCATCTTCATTAACAGCTGAATTTAGCTTATGCTGCTTAATTTTTTGGTCAAGAATTCTACAAAATGCCTTACAAGTTAAGTGGGTATACTTATAGCCTTCCTCAATTCCCGTGTATAACACAGGTCAATATTAGAGTACCACTTAGCAGTGCACATCACACAACATAATTCCTCATAATACATTAGCAGGAAAATTATTTAAACAGTGCATTCTGAAAGTGAAGTAGCTAATTGAATAGTGAGGAAATTTTCTAGTGTTCCTGATTTACAACAGTAAAAAAGCATTCTCCAGAACTAGTCATAAAACAACACAAAAATCATTCTTGTAGCCTTCACACCTTCTTAGTAAATTATTAAAAAATAGCTACTGTTAGAAAACATATAGTTCGTTATAATGAGGATGAAGTAGCTATTTTTGCTAGCTTTAAAAGTAGTTTGAAGGAAAAGCTTTTATGTCACATAAATTTGGACTGTGGCAAATTTTAATGGAATCATTGATCCACATATAGAAGCAAGAATATCTAAAAATGGATGGATAGACAAAACATTTCATGTACTTAGGGATAGCAGCAAGGCAAAAGAAAATTATATAAACCAATTAATTTTTGAATAGTAATCAAAAACAACTAAATGATATTAAGTAGCCCTTATAAATTTGTAAAACTACATGGAATTGCTAAAATTATAGCTCTTTATTTACTTTTTAGATTAAATGTATTATGGAAATGTATTTTTCAATACTTCTCTTAACCAATCTTTGTTCTGAATCCAGTCCTGATCCAGCATATGAATTGGGATGTTGATCAAGAGACCTCCAGAGGTCCTTTCCTGACAGTTATTCTGTGATTTTATGATTCTTCACAGGAAAACTTGAAAAGCCTGATACTTTGGATCCAGTTCTCAACATGAATCACAAACCTGTGGCTGAAAAAGCTGCAAGACAACAGAATTTAAGAAGCAGACACTACTCTTAATACAAACAGTTGTCTTGACTCAGATCTTAACAACAGAAAGTTGAGAGATAGATTTAGTGTTAGTTGTAGAAATAAACTTTGGAAGCACAGATGTGAGTTTTGTGATACGTAAGTCAAACCTCTCTCTTCTTTTTTTTCTACAAATATGTGATTTAGAAGATCACACCTAAGAATGCACCTGGAGAAAAATTAGCGTTACCTATCCTATGTTTGTTCACTTTATTTCATATCTAGATCTCTGCTTGTACAGTTTTCCTGCAATTATGCAAAAAGACATTTGCAAAGCAAAGAAACCTTCCTCCCTGACTTCTCTGGCCTCTGAAAATAAAAATAATCCTGACTAATCTAAGCCTGTCCAATCAATGTGATAAGCCATTGGCTGATTATTTCAGGAAAAAAATAAAAACAAATTAAGACCTTCTTAAATTACTTGTCAGTTTGGTATTAATTTGTGGGGACATCTTTCAGTTTTGTACAGCCTAGTGCTTTTCAAAACAAAAATGGTAGAAGGTGTTTAAAGTCCTGAATCCAAAATGCCACCTTTATTTTAAAAGAAATATGTTGAAGTGCTGGGAAGAAATATGGAAGATTATTTTAATTTCCTGAATGAAGTATTTGGACTATCAGTTTATTAGTTTTAACTTTAAGAATGATAGTACAACTGTTATATAACCAGAAGGAGGAGAATTTTTATTGGAGAACCACCATGTTGTAGATTTCAGCTCCCCAGCATTGTTTGTTTCCTTGTAACCTTGCCCTCCTCCACCCCCCAAAAAATCCATGATTTAATTTTTTTGAATCAATGACTGAGTGCTATAGTGCTTGATAAGCTCTTCCCTAGGTAATATAAACCTGCAACAGCAGCAAGTAGACTTTGAAAAAACTGAGATATAAAAGACTACTTCCAGTCCTAGAATCCATGTCAATGTGTGACAAGTTTTATCTCCTGCCATGCACAACTTCATAAATTACATTTCTAAATGTTCCATTATTATTTACTAAATTTCAAAAATAGACAGAAACTGAGGAGATGTATTATGCAACTTTAACAGTTTGCACACTGAGGTGTTTTTCTTTTTTATGAATGTTTAATGTCAAAGATGTGCTGTGTACTCAGTCTTGAAATATAAAAACAGTGAAAGGAAGATGATCTGTCACACTGATCTAGTCAAGGATTTCAGTTACTCAAATTATTTTGTCTAATATATTATTTTATTTTATATTATTTTATTTGTTGGGAGTTGAGTTTTTCATTATTTATTTTCTTATCAGGTTGATATGAAGATAGACAGTCTGAAGGAGGGAAGTAGTGGACGACTTTCACCACAATTGTGAAAAATGAACCGTGTCAACCTGGTGAGTTTATCTTTTTGTTGCTGTTGTTGCATTGGTGATGGCTGTCCTATTGGTGCTCCCATTTATGTTTGTAGCAAGATCTCAGTTACTGTTGGTTTTTTTCTTGATGTAGCACTTCTGTGTAAATGTCTTAAACTTTGCTTTATGTGTTAAAAAACAAGTGCTCAGTATCTCATTATTCTTTGCGATGTCGCTTTGTCGTGGGTCCTAGTACTTTCAGTTCCAGAGTAGTTAGAACATAAAATTACTTTGTCATCCTTTAAGTGTGTATACAATACTCTCTATTTTTCCCAGCCTTGTCAGGACTATATTTTGCAATTTGAGAAAAAGTGTGAACTGAAGGGTCTGGGTTTAAAATGTTATTTTTCTGGTTTATTTATTTTATTAATGTCATGGTTTAGGAACAGCACTCCAAATCATCAGTCGCTCCTCTCCCACCCCTTCCTTCCGTGCGAGACAAAAGGCAAAGATTATGAGTTGAGATAAAACCAATTTACTGGAAATAGCAATGAGATAAGAAAAATTAACAGCAACTGCAAAAATATGAAAAAAAAAAGTGTACAAAAGAGGATGATTTACGTGGAAAAATGCTCACAAAGCCCGGGACAATGAGAAACAAAGGCATACAGACCCTCCATGCTTCCATGCTTTCTTCCCTGACCACAAGCCGTGCCCACCTTCTTCTCAGAAGCAAGAATCCCTTACTCCTGCCACCAAGGGAGACCTGGGGTGGTTTAGAATAACAACCTAGACACATCCACACAGCTCCAGGCTCTGCTCCCTCATGGCTACTGTGAAAAAAATTAACTGAGTTCTGGCCAAAAAACAGGACAACTAATGAAAAAAAAACAAAAAAAAAAAACCAAAAAAGCACAACAAACACAACTTTTCTAGAGGTTCAAATTGTAATTTTAAACCAATTACTCAGTCTAGCTTTAATCATACAATTTTTTTTGCTTCAGGTGAGTTTTCCTCTTATAAAAAACTTATCTGTGAATATTTTTCTTCCCTAGAAGAAAGTCAGTGCAATTCAAGCAGTTCTTTCTCTTTTGGGAGGACAAGTACTTTGAAACATTTAGGGATAATAGGGTCTAACTCCCCAATGTGAGTAGAACAAACACTTTTATTGTCTTTACACACATATGCACAACCTTTGGCTAATGGTGTGCTGGGATGTGGAAAGATTTAGAAATTCAGAAAAAATTGCAGCACTTAAGAGAATGACAAGTTCAAGTTTATAACCTGAAAATACTAAAAAAACTGTGGCTCCACATATCTGACACAATATGGGGCCTTATAGCATAGAAATGGATTTAGAAATGCATTACATTTATCAGCAAAAATTACCTAATAAGGAGCAGCAGATTTCTGTCAAGACTGGTCTTATATGATCTCTAATTTCATGTATATGTGTAAGGGTACTCATGTATATATGTATCTATCTGTTTATCTATTTGATGATGATAGTGGGTGATCTATATCCTTTATTTAGAGGAATCACAATAATTTCTGAGTTTGACTATCAGTACCCACAATTAATCAGTGCTTCAGCACTGCATTGACTTTGAAAGCATATCACATAATAATGACAAAGCAAGAAACCCTCCTGTCGCGGTTTAGGAATGGTGTTTCCCAATTTCAGTGTTCCCACTGAAATACCCCAGACCACACCCTACTTGCTCACTCTTCCTTCCCTCCTGGCTATGGCAGGATGGAGACAAGAAGGAAAGGCACTAAAAGGTAAACATCCAGTACTGAGATAAGAACAATTAGCTAGAAATGGCAATGAAATAAGAAAATGAAGAGAAAAATGACAATACTAATACTAATAACCGAGTGTACAAGACAGGCAAATGATTCCCATGCCGTTGCTCACCACACAGAGCCCAGCAACACTCGATGGCACACTCTGGCAAGCCCCTCCATCCCTGCTGCTCATGGTGTGAGATGATATCGAATAATCCCACAGTCCTGACCACGGCCCTCCTGGATGCAGCAAAAATTAACCCTGTCCTGGACAGAACCAGAGAATTTCTACCTCTTAATCTACACCATGGCCATCATGCCCATGTCCTACATCTTCCAAATATATATTTATATCTATCTATATCTATATCTATATCTATATCTATATCTATCTATATCTATATCTATATCTATATCTATATCTATATCTATATCATCTATATCTATATCTATCTATATCTCTATCGCTATCTCTATCTCTATCTCTATCTCTATCTCTATCTCTATCTCTATCTCTATCTATATCTATGTCATCTATACATATATCTATATACCCAAGCACAAATATCATTCCCATAGTCAGTGGCTCTCCCTCCACAATGTCTTTTAAGTTAATTTAGTCCATGACTGTGGGTTCTATCCATCCTAACTGTCTTTCAGGGCAGGAGGACTGGTGTGGTAGTGGGTGGTTGGAAGCTGCATAGAGAGCACACGATTGGTGTATCTGGAGCAGTCCATACTCGTTGTCCATAGTAGTTATGGCATACAGTGCCAATGTCATTCAGCAACTAATATTATATATAAAATTCAATATTACACACTCTTCTTTCCCAAAAGTCAAATTCCCTTGAGGTATACATGGTGTTTCACCATCCCTCTGCGTTACCTAACCAGCGCACCCAGGTCTTGGAGTAAAAGCAATCCAGTAGGTGGGTCACTTGAGGCAGCTCTAATCTGAGCTGTTTTCCCTAAATCATTCCTAATACATATCTTGGGGGCTTGATGCTCTTCTGCGGTATGTGGAGGTTTTGATTGGACAGGGCCAGCTCAGTTGGTAGAGCCTCTAGTGTAACTAACCGGGTGGCCTACACTAAACGTAGATCCCAATATTTGAAGGTTCCATCACCCATTGCTGTTTTTAACAGTCCATTGTACTCCTCAGTTTTTCCAGAGGCTGGCACACAATAGGGAATATGATACACCCACTCAGTCCTGTGTTCTCTGGGCCAGGTGTCTATGAGGATATTTTTGAAATGAGTTTGTCTGACTCAATTCTTTCAGGGGAGCCATGTCACCACAGGACTTACTTTTCAATGCCCAGGATGGTGTTCTAGGCAGTGGTGTGAGGCACAGGTGTGTCTCCAGCCATCCAGTGGTTGTTTCCACCACTATCAGTGCTTGTTGTGTTTGCAGTAGTGTGATGTTATCCATTTGCCAGCACTCTTTACGTTTATATTTCAACCATCAGCCCCCATACCACAGAGGCTTTACCCACTTGGCCTGCTTGACAGCAGCACATTTCACAGTCATGGATGGCCTGAGATTTAGTGTCCATGGTTAAGCCCACCTCTCGATCACAAGCCCATCTGTGTATTGCATCCATTCCCTGATGACCTGAGGTGTGATGGGCCCACTGAGCCAGAAACAATTCTCCATTATGTTTCCAATCCAGATCTACCTGGGACGCTTTAACCTTGGCAGGCCAATCCACACGTCTGTTTTTGGGAAGTTCTTCACTAGCCCAGCTTTTGGGTAAATGTGAATCTACATGACGTGCTTTCACAGTCAGTTTCTCTACCTATGCAACAATGTCTTAATTCATCAGCCCAGGCAAGTTTCCCTCTGTGCTGCCAATTGGTGTTTTCCATCATTCCAGCTAACCCCACAGAGCATTTGCCACCATACACAAGTCAGTGCAGAGGTAGACCACTGGCCATTTCTATCATTCAGCCATATCAAAAAAAGCGAGCTGGACGGCTTTAAGCTCTGTTTCCTGACTTTATCTGCCTTGTTCCTCAGTAGCGTCTGTGACTTGCCATATAGGATTCCATACTGCAGCTTTTCATTTTAGACGTATCCCTGCAATGTGACAGGAGCCATCCAAAAAGAGAGAGTGTCGCTTTTCATTTTCTGGTAGTTGATTATATGGTGGGGCCTCCCTCAGCACACCTCACCTTCTCCTCCTCTGATGATGATAGTCCGAAATATTTGTCTTCAGGCCAGTTTGTGATAAATTCCAAGATCCCTGGGCAACTGGGGTTTTCCGTTCAAGCTCACTGTGGGATCTGTGCCATCCACCTACTCCATGTAGCATCAGTGGCATGTTGAGTTGCAGGAAATATCCCTTTGAACATCCAGCCCAACATTGGCAGCTGGGGTGCCAGGAGGACATTTGGTGCCAATCACGTCTAAAGCAGCTCGAACCCCTTCACAAGCTGCCGGTATCTCTGTATATAGCAGTANCTGCATAAAGAGCACACGATTGGTGTATCTGGAGCAGTCCATATTCGTTGTCCACCGTAGTTATGGCATACAGTGCCAATGTCATTCAGCAACTAATATTATATATAAAATTCAATATTACACACTCTTCTTTCCCAAAAGTCAAATTCCCTTGAGGTATACATGGTGTTTCACCATCCCTCTGCGTTACCTAACCAGCGCACCCAGGTCTTGGAGTAAAAGCAATCCAGTAGGTGGGTTACTTGAGGCAGCTCTAATCTGAGCTGTTTTCCCTAAATCATTCCTAATACATATCTTGGGGGCTTGATGCTCTTCTGCGGTATGTGGAGGTTTTGATTGGACAGGGCCAGCTCAGTTGGTAGAGCCTCTAGTGTAACTAACCGGGTGGCCTACACTAAACGTAGATCCCAATATTTGAAGGTTCCATCACCCATTGCTGTTTTTAACAGTCCATTGTACTCTTCAGTCTTTCCAGAGGCTGGCACACGATAGGGAATATGATACACCCACTCAGTCCTGTGTTCTCTGGGCCAGGTGTCTATGAGGATATTTTTGAAATGAGTTTGTCTGACTCAATTCTTTCAGGGGAGCCATGTCACCACAGGACTTACTTTTCAATGCCCAGGATGGTGTTCTAGGCAGTGGTGTGAGGCACAGGTGTGTCTCCAGCCATCCAGTGGTTGTTTCCACCACTATCAGTGCTTGTTGTGTTTGCAGCAGTGTGATGTTATCCATTTGCCAGCACTCTTTACGTTTATATTTCAACCATCAGCCCCCATACCACAGAGGCTTTACCCACTTGGCCTGCTTGACAGCAGCACATTTCACAGTCATGGATGGCCTGAGATTTAGTGTCCATGGTTAAGCCCACCTCTCGATCACAAGCCCATCTGTGTATTGCATCCATTCCCTGATGACCTGAGGTGTGATGGGCCCACTGAGCCAGAAACAATTCTCCATTATGTTTCCAATCCAGATCTACCTGGGACGCTTTAACCTTGGCAGGCCAATCCACATGTCTGTTTTTGGGAAGTTCTTCACTAGCCCAGCTTTTGGGTAAATGTGAATCTACATGACGTGCTTTCACAGTCAGTTTCTCTACCTATGCAACAATGTCTTAATTCATCAGCCCAGGCAAGTTTCCCTCTGTGCTGCCAATTGGTGTTTTCCATCATTCCAGCTAACCCCACAGAGCATTTGCCACCATACACAAGTCAGTGCAGAGGTAGACCACTGGCCATTTCTATCAGCCATATCAAAAAAAGCGAGCTGGACAGCTTTAAGCTCTGTTTCATGACTTTATCTGCCTTGTTCCTCAGTAGCGTCTGTGACTTGCCATATAGGATTCCATACTGCAGCTTTTCATTTTAGACGTATCCCTGCAATGTGACAGGAGCCATCCAAAAAGAGAGACTGTCGCTTTTCATTTTCTGGTAGTTGATTATATGGTGGGGCCTCCCTCAGCACACCTCACCTTCTCCTCCTCTGATGATGATAGTCCGAAATATTTGTCTTCAGGCCAGTTTGTGATAAATTCCAAGATCCCTGGGCAACTGGGGTTTTCCGTTCAAGCTCACTGTGGGATCTGTGCCATCCACCTACTCCATGTAGCATCAGTGGCATGTTGAGTTGCAGGAAATATCCCTTTGAACATCCAGCCCAACATTGGCAGCTGGGGTGCCAGGAGGACATTTGGTGCCAATCACGTCTAAAGCAGCTCGAACCCCTTCACAAGCTGCTGGTATCTCTGTATATAGCAGTACCATCAAGATGTACCAGGCCTCAATTCCTTTGTATCCCCAGCCGCAGAATCCCACGGGTGGTCTTCAAGTCCACCTGGGTACTTTTTGCAGGGGGTCCAGGAAGGACCATTCTCTCCAGCTGCAGTATATAAACTACATTTTTCACATCTTGTTCTGTCTTGACTGTCCCAAGGGCTACTGCATGAACAATCTCCTGTTTAATTTGTTCAAAATCTTGTTGTTACTCAGGACCCCACTTGAAATCAGTTTTCTTTTGGGTCACTTGATAGAGAGGGTTTACAATCTGACCCAATCTCTGGAATATAAATCCTTCAAAAACAGTGCCTAAGAAAGCTTGTATTTCCTTTTGCTGGTTGATGTGGATGCAACTGCTATTTTGTTGAATAAATCTATCAGAATCTGACAATGCCCGTCTTGCCATTTTACTCCAAAAAATGAATTTCCTGGGCAGGTCCCTTTATCTTCTTAAAAATCTCTCTCATAACTCCAAACATGGACTGCAGTGAGGAGACATGGCACACATTGCAATAAAAGTATGCTTTCCTTAATATCCAAAGGAAATTCAAAATTCTCAAAAGCTCTTGTAACAAGCCTGAAGGAGAAAAAGGGGGTTAAAAGCTGAGGAAAATTATCCTGCCCTGTTCTCTCCACAGACTGTGTACAATTGTTATTGAATTCTCAGAGGTAATACCTGAGGAAAGGGCAGGAGCACAGCACTGAGTACACGTTCCAAATGACGCTCACTGTCCCTGATGTTACCATGTTATTACCACGCAGTACAGCAATAAAGCAATGCTTATCCATCTTGCTGCCCTGAAAAAGAGAATCAGGGGGAGAACACAGTGCATATATGGTAGAATAATACAGTGTCAAGCATCACAACAGCATGAACAGACAAAGCAACATTGTTACCAGTGCCTCTGTATGCAATAAAAAAATACGTATATGAAATTTGTTTCCAACCCACTCTGGGAAGATCTCAGTCCTTCAAGTCCCACACTGGGTGCCAGAGAAAGCTGTTGTGGTTTACAAATAAGGAAATTAACAATAAGAACAACAATATTTATAGCAGAGTATGTAAGATAGGTGAATGATTCACACAACACTGTTCACCACATGGAACCCAGCACCACCTGACCGCACAAGCTGCACACACGGGCCAAACTGGAAATTGACCCAGCCCCCTCCTTACACCTTGCATGTGGTATGAGGTGATATTGAAGAACAGGAGTGCTTTCCAGAGCTTAAACTTGCCCCAGGACACGTGGGACCTTCTTGCCTTAACATCGCCACCTCTTACTCATGTTTCAGGTAGCACAAAAATACCTTGTTTCTTCAATGTGTTTAAAATTTGTTTATACTGGAAGCTGTTCAGTCCTTCTTGAAAATTCTTGCCCTCCAGAAAGCAAAAATACACCTAGAGGATATCTTTGGAAGAGGAAAAACTTGTAATTCTGTTATGCAGAACAGGTAATTTTGCATAAACTTATCTGCATGCCTCACTTTAGAGTATGTCAGGATTGTACCTTTCAGAATTATTTTGAAGATTGTAGCTCACTTTGATTCCCGTTAGGTATAAGAAGATTTCTGGCTCGTTGGCTAGTTGGTTATTTGGTTGGTTTGCTAGTTGGCTACTTGGCTGGTTTTTTATCCATGAGGCGAATTAGATATTGAAACAGATTTCTGAAAGCAATTATGAGATATCCATCCTTGGAGGTGTTCAAGAATAAACTGGGCATGATCCTGAGCACGGCAATCGAAGTAGTCCTGTTTTAAGAAGCGGGTGGGAGCAGATGACCCCTAAAGTGTGCTTCCTTTCAAAATCATTCTGTAGATTTCTAGATTTGGGATTCTGTGGTTAACATTATTCCCAAGAAGGAGGAGGAAAGTCTTATCAGTGTTTTTTTCTTAATTTCACTAACCACTTCAAGGAATTAGTTATGGAATTTAAATTAAACTGACATGAAATGTCAGTACGTTCAGCTTGGGGAAATTTTCAAGGGATTTAAACTGTGAGGAAAAGTAGTTCAGCTTTGAGAAGACCACATGCTCTTAGGTACAAAGATTTTGCATACTCTTGCTGTTAAAATGGGAACAATTGGTCAGCTACTGGAAAATGTAACCAAATTTTCTGTATAGATGTTGAAAATATGTTAATGCACTTTGCTTTGGGAAATCTGAAGTTGAGGTAAAAATTTGACGACAAACTTCTGAGATTCCCCCTTATTTTTGTTTTAGTCTAGTTCTTGCTGTCATCTTTTCCAAAAACAGCTTATAGTAACAAATGTGTTACTTAAAAAGTTACTAGTATGCAGTAACTAGTACGTACTAGTTTACAGCTGTACTTGTTTGTTGTTTTACCTAAAGAAAACAAGAAAAGTTTAAGGGATATTATTTCTTCATTTTTTAACAGCAGAATAGTAGAGTGCTATCTTAATGTCATCAGTACAATGATCAAGGCAACAATTCATCCCTGGCATAGTTTGCTAAAAGTCAAAGGAATTGCATCAGAAATAAATCTGGACAAATAATGTTTTAAGGAAACAGAGAGTCATTTGAGTGAAAAACTATGCCACACCCCAAAAGTGATTCATTACTGAAAAAGTACTAATCTTAAAAGCAGTGCTGCCAATAAGTCATGGGACAGGTAAAAAGTATTAGTGTTGACTATTTAAGCCCCTGTTTTTAGCTGCTTCAAAATGCCATCTAATTCCTGTCACTCTTTTCAGTTCCTGACTATATTAATAACTGTTAACCTTTTCCCTACTTATCTTCTTTTGGCATTTCTAAACCACTTTCATTTAAGAAGGAATTCATTTGCAGCTTTAACAGTGATTTATAGTCCTTAGCTTTTTTGCTGTCTATGTAATTTTAAGCATATTAATAGGAATGAGAAAGAAAATATGATTTGGGGAACTGCATCAGTAAACACTATGATTAAGAATAGCATACTTTTTTTTTGGGAGGGGGGAAATTACTATCAGTTTTTTGAGCAATATTTTAAACATACTCTAATACTGAACACTCCTAAGAGAAATTAGAAGATTTCATCTTAATATAACTATGGTCTTTGATATATTAAAAAAAGTCATATGGCATTACTGTAGCATGCAATATCATCAAGATGAAGTCTTGTCTGTTAATTCCATACTCTTAATCCGAGAAAATAGAAGTAGTGAAGTTAGGTGTTTTTCCACGGGTATGAGAACAGTTTCATAAATAGCATTTATACAGGAAAGGAACCTAAGTGCTGTCCTGAGACAATTTGTTATTTATACCTTGGTTCCCTTGTGTTGTTCTGGCTGGGAAAAGATTCCATTTAGCGCAGAGAATTTTCCCAGGACCAAATGTTACTGTGATTCTTTTGAGTAATCCAGAATTGTACCCTGCCATCAGTTGAGACAAAGTATAAATATGCTTCAAGGACAGTAAATGCTACAAGAGCTATCATGTCTACTTCCCTCAGCTGAAAAGAGTGGGTGAGTCTACTTGACTATAACTGTACTAGCTATATATTTATATTTCTTCAAAATCAGTTTCAGAGGGTTAGAACCATACACCTACCTTCATGTTCAAGATCTTCTTCTATTCCCATATTAGTAAACTGAGTAGTGTTTGATCTAACCCTGAAAAAAGATGCATGTCATGTTCATGTCACTGTGTTATTTCAATATAGCAGCTACAAGATGCTTCTGTTAGGTTGCTATGCTTCTTCACATTAACTTGCAGAAGATACCTCTGGACATGTCCAGTTTCTCAGTTAGTGTAGGTCATCAGAATCAATTTGATCAAATAAGCTAAGCCACTTTAGGTTAGCAGTTCTCTGCTCTCCTTTTAAATTAAAATTTCTAGGGCTTTTCTTTTGTTTTCAGTTGCATTAATAGAGCTGAGGAATCTCCGAATTTCTCATCTTCTTTATTATTTTGGGTTTGTTTCTTCATATTGGTTTTCTCTTGCTGTCTGTGAGACATCTGCCGCAGTGGAAGTGTTATAAAATCATTGGGGAAAGGTTGCTCTTTGATCTGCTAATTTAGTAGAGGTATGAAAAGATGTTTTTTACATGCTTTGTGAATAGTAGGTGTGGGTGGAAGGGTCATAAATGACAGGGAGAGAAGAGCAGCTCAGAAAGTAGGACAGGAGTTGTAGCAGGAGGAAGTAAAACAGTACATCTGGAAAGAGAACGAAGACTAGACTGATCAAAATATTACGAAGGTGGTGAGAAAGGGAGAGAGAAAACTCTGAAGTTAAACAATATGTATTGTATTTTCAGGATGTGGTTACATCTGCAAAGTCACAGACATTTTTATGTGTATTATGTCTTATCATAAACATCATAAATTGGAACATCTTAGAAGCAAGCAAATGAAAATTTGTGCTTATTCAGCAGCATTTTTCCATTCCTCTCTCCTTAAAAAATACTTCCAGGACCACGACCACTGACCAATTTGTGCTGAACCTGTAACTTACCAAAAGGAGGAATGTCAGCAGTACCTTCCCTGATGTCATAAGAAATGTATGATTCTCCTACCTTCATAATATTTTCTTTAGTTTTGGAATATCATGCAGATATTTTATTAGTAAATACTACCCAAGTTACTTCTTGACCTCTTTGTTCAGCTGATGCCCCTTTTTTGAGTTGGACTTGATGATCCTTCCGGGTCCCTTCCAACTCAGAATATTCTGTGATTTCTGGAGGGAGATTTTGTGGTTTTCATGAGACGTGACAGTTCTGCTGGACTTTCATCAGACCACGGAACAGTGGAGGAGGTAATCTCAAGAATTAACTGCTCAGAAATATAGAGGTCATGATATTTATTTTAAAACTTCTCTCGGCTTATTTCATGCATTGTTGTTACACAATTTCACTATTCATTTCGGTTCCATCTCTAGGCACAAGAGGTTAGTAAATTCTCTGAACTCTTCCTGTGGAACTCTCTCCCCTAATAAAGCCCATAATTAAAGCTCTGTGAAAACAGGTAGGATTCAAGGAAATTCTTGTTTTATTTTTTTAAAAAAATATTGATTTTTTAGGGTTGGTTTTAGACCTTAGATTATCCATATGTTTCATCTTGAAGTACATCCAGTCTTCAGCTGGTGTGGAGAAGAATTTATGACCCTTTAATTAAGTTCTGATGAGCATTTTCCTGTGATGAAAGAAGAAAAGAAAAGCTCATTAAGGGAACATAGTATCCCATCTTTAACAGTGTTCTTTACTTATAAAAAAAATCAGAAAACATTCTATTATGTGAAATAGCAAGACCTTTTTGCTATCTTTTCTGATATTTCTATTACAAAGTATACTTTAAAATAAAAAAAGAACAGAATGGTGTAAGATTCACTTTGAAAACTAACTATCCAATGCCGGTAAAGAAACCATGCCCTGACTTATGCAGCAGTGAGCTAGGGTTCACAATCTGTTTGGACTTCACACGTGCATAAATGTACCTCTTCTGTGAGTTCTGGCTTATTATTGTTTAATTTTTACGTTACAATTAATGGTGCAGGAAACACACTTCCATAATTTCCTTATGTTTTAATGACTTTCAAATAGTAATAGCAAATAAAAATTTAAAAATATGCCAGCCTATCTAGATTTCATTTAATTGTGGGACAATGCCTCACTCATGCTAAAAGAAATCATTCTTCAGAAAAAAGTCCTGAGAGACCTTTATATTGCAAAACATTTTTATGTTTGAAACCTCAGATATTTGCCACATGGTCAATGAACTGAGTTTAAGGATGATTTAATGTTCTTCTAGAAGAGTAGGCTTATCAGTTCATAAATATATGCTACAACTTTCCCAACAAACTTCTCCCTAACTAGAAATAATCCTGAAAGACAATGCACAAAATTGGTAATTATGGTCCTCCTTGTAATTTTCTATATAAAATACTCATGTTGAAATTTTCTTTCTTGTACATTACCTAGATAGTTAATCCTTTTAAAAGAAAATCCTTAGCTGTATTATGTTATTAATCAAAATTTATGCCTCTAGCAACCATTCCTACAGCAAAATAAAACAAAATATAGAACGGGTAAAAAGGAAAATTAAGCTATATCAAAACTGTACACAATGTTGAACTTTTCTTATTTTAACTGTCAGAAAAGCTTTTATTTTCAGCATTGATGAATAAATTAGCTCTTGAGATGGCAAGATGGCAATATTGAAGGCAGTTGGTGACAAAAGTGAGTTTTCACTTCATTATTAATTGTGCTTAATTTATCAGTAAGTGAAGCTTATTCAGTAGTCCTATACAGTAAAACATTTTAGTTAAAGTAACTTTTTAATTTGCAACTTTATGACTTCATGCTAGAGCTGATTTATTTCTTGTAGAGGAGACATGAAGCACTTCTCACCTTATAATATATTTGTAAAGAGAAAAAGAATATTTTAAAATCTTTATGATAAACAACTAATCTCACTATTAATGGCCAAAGTTACTTCACAAACCAATGTCTTCCAGTGATATTGCACAAAAAAAGCAGATAAGATGTGTTTTGCCCAAGCTAAATGTAATTAAAGAAGAAAATGGAAAAAAAAGGCAATGCACGAGCAGGACAGAGAGAGATGGGCCTTGGATGAAGCACTCTTAAATGCTAAATTCAGGAATTTAGCAGAGGAATTTCTGTGACCTTCTTTTTATTTATTTGTTTTATAAGCTACAAGAAGTAGCGGGAAGTTTTTCTGTTATGATAAAAAATGTTTTAACATCTCTGGAAATGCTTTGAGTAGCACAAATATTTTTCTCCTGACCCTTGTCCACTCTTCTAAAAAGAGTCCAAAGTGCTTTCTTTATATTCAATTGGCCCCATGGCATTTTACTGCAAGGGTTAAGGAAAAAATAACCTCACAGCAAGTGCAAGAGATATGTTGGTAATCCATATGGAATAGCTAGCATGAAAATCATTGAAGTTAAAGAGCTGCTGCATAAATGGAAACAAGAGTGAACAATGAGGAGAGAGAATTCTTGAATCTGCGGAGCCTTTGTATCTGTGTGCCCAGAACAATCCTGCAGAAAGGAAAGGGGAATACACACTCAGGTACCCCCTCATCTGTTAGGGCAAAGGACTTAGATCACAGGGCACTTCTGCTTGATTAAATAAACCCTGTCCTCTACAAGGACAGTCTGAGAAGATGCAGGTACATGTGAGAACTGTTTTCAGCCAATTTCAGATTCCTGAAGTCTCTTACAGAATCATGCAATTATTCGTTTAGAACCGTTACCCTTTATCCTGTCACAAGAGTTCATGCTAAAAGGTTTGCTCCATCTTTCTTACAAGCCTCCTTTAAGTACTGAAAGGCCACAGTTAAATCTTCATGGAGTCTTCTCCTGGCTAAACAAGTTCAACTCTCTCAGCCTTTCTTCGTAGGAGAGGTGTTCCATCTCTCTGTCATTTCAAAACACTCCCAATTAACTAGATTCAGGCTTCAGATTGTTATTTCTTCTTGTTCATCTTGTTTCACTTTTTCTTATCCCCTAATCTTCTCTCTCTGCCTCTGTGGGTCTATATTGAAGAAATTGAGCACTATTTCTGATGCTTCTTTTCATGCTTAAGGGACATCCCAGAACACTCCAAGTTGCATTTTTGTATCTACTTTTTTTTTCTTTTTAATAAATCTAGTGCACTGTCTTGCCAGAAGCTCTTTCCTTTCTAATGGAGCATATCATAATCAAAATTACAAATCTGCCTCACCTAAAAGTAAAAGAATAAATTTGATTAATACAGGACCGGGCTGGTAATGTGTAATAATTACGGCTAATGTGTCACAAGAGGCAATAAATATGGATAGTAAGATGTACAACAGCCATTTTCAGCAATGTGAAAGCCACACAATATATTCCTTCTATCTCTTCTAGTTTGTTTCGGTATGTAAATTTATCCTTTTAAGACTATGCAGCTGTTGTCAAATTAAAAATTTATCTGCAGCCTACCAAGATACATCAGAATTTTCCAGCAGTAAACTTTGCAGAGAGAAAACAAATAAAATTAATAAAATCAGAATATTCATTGAAAATAATACATCAATCCTCATGAAACTGCAGATGTCTAAAGGATATCCAAGCATACCTACATTAATGAATGCATGCATTTTTGCTTTTGTAAAGGACCAGCTGCTCTCTAGGGTGGGGATATGTCTTCAGGAAGCGGATCAGAGTCCATTTCTTCTCTCCCTGTTGATTGTGAGAAAAGTATCAAACAAAACAAGGGGGGTTTCTTCTTGTTGTGCATTATTATGAATTTCAAATCCAAAGTTAGAATTGTATCTGAAGTAAATGGGTGAAATCCTTTGAGACTTTTTCACCAGCATGTAATTTCATTAGAATTCATTAAGTCACTGCAGAGAAAAAGAATAGGAAAAAAACGAAAGAGCAATCCCATGGAGGGTTGTTCCTTTCAGCTTTCTTTTTCCTCCTTTGAATTACATACTAGCAATATTTTTTGAAGATTTTCTGGCTTGTTTTTTATGATGGTTTGCATTGCCATCTCCAAAGTAGGGCCAGTAAAGCTGTATGGTTGGGTCTAAAATTTCAATCAATATATCCTCAAGTTCTGAGGAGATATAAGTGAAGCTTTTATCTCATCTCTACACTCTACTGAATGTGTTTTATTTCTGCTAAAAATTATGTATTTATATGGCTGTAAAACACTGAAGGAGTTTCACATATTAAATTTTGCTACAGTATCAAAATTAAATCCTTCTCTGGATTTTGGCATGCCAAAGCATTAACATTTAGCTGCAAGAGTTCGGTGGCTTGACTAGTTCAGAGTTTTGGGGCAGGTTTTTTTCTTCTTATTGCACTGCTCTTATGTTCATACAATGCTGAAATTTGAAGGAGCTCTGTATTATCCCACCATTAATATTTTTTCTGTGTTCTATTTTTCATTTGTGTATTAAATTTTAATTCCCCTGGAACCCTAGACTGCTGACTGAGTTACAATACTAATAGTGATTTACACTTGGACCGTGTGAGGTGTAAGTAACTCAAACCTTCTGTAATACTGCATCCTGTAGAAAGAGAAAAGTTTGGAAATAAGTAGGCAGTGAGTCTTTTTACAAAGCCCTTTTTGGCTTCCAATTTAAGGAAAATTTTCATGTGCTACCATATATGAATTTTTTGAATGGTGTGTTAGTTGAAATTCGAGATGTTAAGGGGCAAGGGACTTGATTTCACAAGACTGGCATTGTATTAATCCTTCTGTATTTTTGTTTAACTTCCATAAATTTCTCAAGAAATTATACCAAGTTATCTGACAGATTTACAAAGGTTACTGAGTAAAAAGAGGGTGTTTGATTGTTTGGTTGGTTTAGGAAGATATTTGAGTTTGGCAAATACTTAGCTCAATTCTCGTACAGCTCAGAATGCCCCTTCCTTAAATTGAAGTCAGGTTGTTTTATCGTGGAGTGAAAAGTTTCCAAGGAGTGTTGCTTCATTTATGGACTCAAGAAATGAAATCGTGCAAATTTCTGCAATGGGACATCTAGGTGACAGACATAAATTTTGTTTTAACATTCTGCAGATATCGGGCTATCCATGATCAATACGTTTTTTGGTTTAAGCTGTAGAAGATGTAAACTGTCCTATCGCTAATCAGAGCACACCAGAAAAAAAAAAAAAGGAAGAAAACAAAAACCCAAACCACCAGTTTTTTGGAACTATGAAGCCTTAAGAAATATTTATTTGGAAACTACCGGCTTCTGTTATTTTGTCAGGAAGTATAGAGGCTCCGTTGTGCATCTAGGATGAACCATCATGATTATGTCAGTATTCTAGAACTGATTAAAAATTAGTAGAGATTAGTAGAAGGTAAGGGATTGACACAGGAAAGTTTAAGTCAGGTAGAAGACATGACAGCTTTTTTCTTCCTCCTCCCCAAGGAAAAATTGAATATTTTTTTACAAAAACATTTTAAAGTATTCTTTTTAATCACAAAGGCATTCAGGAGTCATTTTCTGATTAGCTTCATTTAGACTCTCTTGTCTCTTATTTTTATATAGGTAATATCTATAAACTATTGAGTCTACATCCTGCTGTGAAAGTGCAGGAAGTACTATGGCCTTTAACATCCCAAATTACACAAAACAAATAGTGAAGCCCAGGCAGAGTGTCTGCCACATCTGTGGAAATTTATTGCAAAACAGCAAAAATATTTTGACAAAGCTCTTTACTGCCTGTGAGTTCTGATTTCATATTCTCAGTGTGCTTCACATAATTTTGTCACAGAATCACAATAAAATACAGAAATATTTTGTCATTGCCATGTAAGATTTGAAGTGAGAGACTACAGAGTATGGCACTTACTATTAATTACAGGTCTAGGTCTCCTTTGGCATTCTCAACAGATTATTTTTCAGACTTTATGGAGGATAGCAATTAACTTTTCAAATAGGGCCACTCATGAGGATCCCAACATCTAAAATTAGACCTCTAAGTTAAAAAATCTTGCCTAAAAACCTGACTTTCCTTTGCTGCTACTAATGTTAATAATAAACCTCAGGGCCTTAAGATCTCTTCGCCTTTACACTTTCTCTTCTCCTCTGTGGATAGTTTGTTCTGGATGAATCCTCTTGTGTTATCAAGGCTATATCCACTGCATTCCTTTATTATAACAAACTGCAGTGCAGCTTCAGTAATTGCTAGAGACAGTTAGGCAGCAGCATTTAAAATGCTTTGTGTGGAAGCAAAGCCACCTGACAATGTTCTACCTACCGTCTTGTTACAACTTTATGGCTGCAGTTGTTTTAGAATTAGGGACATATTTGTCGGTGAAGTTGTTTCTGAACATTTCTTTGGTTTGGATTGGGTTTTTTCTTGTGCTGCTTTTTAGCATTTGACTAATACTGTTACCATATGCTTGCCCTAATGACATTTCTGTAGGAAATGAGTATTTGAGTTGGGTCAGAAGTAAAAAGTCTATTTGCAAGTATTCCTTTTTTGGTGGTCTGTTTACTTTCAGATTAGGAGTCCTTTTTCTATGCCTATCCCAGTCAGTACATCAGCTCTTAGTCTGACATGTCATTTGCCCTTCAGAAATTATTTTTTTAAAGTAAAGATTGAAAAAAAATACCCTCTCTTCTTTGTGGAGGATTTGTAGTTAAACTATGGTCATATGAGCAGCCTTTCTACCCCTGAACTAATTAGTTTTTGTGTATTTTAAGCAGAAAAGAAATGTTAGCTTAGTACTGCAGGTGTTTTATATATGACAATGTGATTGCTGTAAAGGGCATTCATATTATAAATAGCAGAAATATTCAAGTTAGCTACTTATATACAGTGTTACTGTACTGTACAGTATTTAGTTGAGGAAGTGAAAATAATCTGAAATAAATTGAAATACTGGAATGTCTTTTTCTTAAAAATGCAAATACTATGCTTATAATGTATCTCATAACAGAATTTTTCTGTTTTGTGTCTATGATACATAAATAAGGAAAAATAGGAAAATAAGGATAGACTCAAGTTCTGAAAGGGCTTGAACTCTTCTTCGTTATCTCTAAAGCTGTAATTCCAGTAGTGTGTATGAGTTCATTTATTGCATATGGACTTGAGCAATCATGAAATCAATCATAGTTAACCTGAGCTGGAATAGTTTATAGGTGCCACTCTTGCGCAATGACAGCATAAGCTGCAATAGAGGGGTTTCTAAATTGACAAGTTCCCTTTTCTAAATACAGGAAAAGCCTTGGATTAAGGTACAATTATGGCATATGACAAGTATAGAATGCCTCGAAAAATGCTGAATTTTTCCAAGAATAAAAATTTTTTACTTACCTGGTTTTTTTTGGTCATAATTAAAAAAGGAAAAAAAAAGAAAAGAAATTATCATAATAATTAGGATTGGCACCAAATGAACTTGAATTATTTTCAAATATATTTTTCTCTTAGTTTTAAGTGAATAATCAGGGACTACATATTTTTCACCAAGCAAAGCTCTTTAACTTGGTTCTTCACTGTTTAGACAACATCATCACTGAGAATGTGGGTGAACAGGCTTTATTTTGAGAAAAATCAGGGGGTTTTAATTCTGTTAAGGCTTTCTTTAATTGAAAAGCTACTGAAGTTGGTTTTTAAAGTCTCCTCTCTTTCTTTTTTTTTCTTCCCAACCTTGAATTAGATGTGTTTAGCTGGGTACACTGCAGAGGTAAGGTGGATTGCAAGACACCCCCTCACAGTCTGGTTGCATACTGCTGCACAGCTCCTCTTTCAGATGGTTCTGCTTATAGTACCCTGGTAGTTTTCCCCGTAGCGAATTTTTTCTGCCTCTAAAGGAAAGGAAGAAAAATAAATCCTAGAAAGTTACCTTGATTGGGTGGTGTTCTGCTCTTAAGAAAGAAGGGCTTTTACTTGTGGTTCTTCACCAAAAGTTTGAAATCATTATTTATTTAGTATTAAATTCTGATAGTTATCAAGAACCCGAATCCTGCGACATTGAAGTTCATTTGCCCAAGTGATCACTGAAGCCAGATGGATCATATATATATCTCAACCTTAGTATTTTGAAGAACTCCCTGTATTTGTCTCCAGATATGAACATTCTGAGGTATCATTTTTGTCACTGAACATCTATATGAATTTCAACCCTTCCCATACAGGCAACTTATTACTATTTTATTATATGTACCCATTTTCAAGGATTTCATTAAAACATGTATACTGGTGAAAGTCTCTAGTTTCTTAACAAAAGAGAACACAGTAATTTTGACTGTTATTTAAAATACTACATATAATAAAGTTCTGTCTTACTGAAGAAAATATTACTGCAAAAAATGTGGTTTTAAAGCTTAGGATGAATTATCTGCCCTTTTTTCTGGTTTTGCTAGGTTTTCTTAAATATGAATAAAATTTCCACTTATGATTCATAAAAAAAAGTCTTTCATGGATATCTCATAAATTTAAGATGAGTTTTTTCTAATAATAGCTACATAGCAGCACATCTTTGATTTCTTCATCTTTCTAAGCTGCCATGGTATTTGGTATTTTGAAGCAAGCTTTAGTCTGAGCATTGTCATATTCTTGTGTTGGTTCATAAAAATGGAATTTGTGGGTAATGTATAGAACTGTTCAGCTGTTTTTGCTACAGCAGCATGCTTGGTGGGCCAAGAAAAAGATTTGTAATACAGTATAATTATTTTGGTTTTATAGACAAATATAAGCAAATTACAGGAAAATCAGGCCACCATCAGATTCTCACAGTCAAAAGAATTTGTGAAATAGTATATTTCAGGATATCTTCTGCTCTTCTACTTTTTGAAAGCCTGAATAATAAAACATTGTTTTTTGTGTGGGGCTTGCATGTTGAGTGGCTTTAAATTTGATGAGATTTGTTGTTGATTTCTTGAGTCTGGAGCCTCAAGATGATACACAATCAGTACAGTTTTATGGACAGAAGAAATTCAAGTATTTCTGAAGTGTAAAATGTAAAGTGAAAAGTGTAAATCCAGCATTTTTCAGATCTAGTCAGCTTTTCTTCTTGAAGGAATATTGCAAACAGATTAGTTTTTAATTCCAAAGATACATGAACGGAGACTTTCTATTTACACCATTATTCTATGTCGGTGCCAGGTAACCTTATTCATCGCATGAAGAAGGATGTGCCTTTACAGAAGCTGGTTTTGTCAAGGTTTGGGCTTGCTGTTGTCCCACCTTTATATTGGACATGGTTGTGGTTTATGAGCAAATATAATAAGTAGATTATTTATTCTGGTGTGTTGCTTTTCTTTTCAGCTTTTCTATTTCATGCATAATTTTTTGAACATAGTTCCATTTAATTATTGTTGGAAATGGATGGATGGTCTTAGGCACCATCAAGCAAAACTTTAATTTAATTCAATTGAATTTATATAATGTTACCTGTCAGAGATGAAATTTTAAATAACACAGAGAACAAAGAAATGAGACCATGGTAAAAAAAGACACTTGCAAACTAGGCAAAAATGACAAAAATTAATTCTAATTAATTTTGAGGAAAAATAATTGAAGAGATCAGTGTTTTTCTGCCAGCAGATGGCTGGATTTGGGTGACATGATAAGACTGGCAGAGGACTAAGACAGTGAGCAAACACCACCTAAGATAAGAAGTATCAGCAAAAATGGTAACAAAAAGGACAATGCAAAAATATATTGTTATGAAATGACGAGGGGTTACTTGTCTTTCTGTCTCTGTTGTGTCTTTTTCACTCTGTCTTCCTTTGCTTTTTGCTTTCTAACCATTATCAGCCAGTCTGAAAAAGTTATAACTGCTTCTAGATGGCCACTTCCATTTCTGATGCTTCAGGCAACCCCAGACCTTATCAATACAGGAAAGGGTAGTCAGCCAAATGCAGTGCTCAGCCTTGTAAACAATCCAGGGACCAAAGCAGGGTCCATTAGAAGACAGTAAAATGTTAAGCATGTCCAATCTGGCCATTGGTTTGCGGGAGTCAAGATAAAACATGAAGATGAAGGCAGATAGTTTATTAACTAATGAGTGCAGATGTCTGTTTCATCAGACTTACAGAAGAAGCAGAAGCCAGTTGGGAAACCTCACCTATCAATAATTTAAAAATACAGTAACAAGATAGTGATAAGGGCATAACTTCACCAAGGCACAGAGAATAAGGTCCCAGTGAAGTCAAGGTAAATCAGGTGAAAGAACTGGTCTCACTTTTGTTCTCTTCTTGATGAGACAATGGTAACACTATTTTCTTTTGCTGACAATGTAAACAATAGACTGATTAAACCTACCTAGTGAGACAATCCACTTCTTTGTCTTCTATTATGAAACAGAGTGAGAGACTGGCGGAGGGGATCATCAGGGTTTCTCAGAGTAGTCCTTGAATGGCTATGGGTCCTGACTGCAATGCCTTTTTAGAAAAGGCATCTTTAAGCGGAAGGGTCCTCAGTTCAGGTGTTTTATTTTCATGTGACCTTGTCTCCAAATTCCAATTGTGAAACAAGTTAGTGTTAGTTAGTATGCTGATTATACATATATTTTCATGTGGAAAATCAAAAACCGTGGTGCCTAGCAACATACATTTTTAGAACATTTAGTAGTGTCCTTCACTGTCATCAGCTGTTTTAATTACATTACATTAACATTGCTTCAAGGAGATAAATGCAAACAGAGTAATATACACCTCTTGAGATTCAAACATGCATGCCCATATTTATTTTCTGCTTGTTGTCTCTCCATATCTTTAGTTTATAATTTAAATTTTGATACAGAACTCCATAAATAATACAACACATAATATGCATGTGTTATAAACATATATATATTTATAAAAACATTTCATGTAAGCATGAGATATGAAAGGTTATGACTGCCAAATATCTCCCATTCAACATATAAATATTTAAGGATTCCTTATTTGTGTCAGAAAACTCCTGACATTGAAACTAGGAAGATGGGAAGTGTCCCTTTAATCACTATTTTTTCCATTCCTTCATGCAGCCTAGGTTTAATTTTTGCACATAACTTACTCTGCACTTCAACCTAATGGAACTGCTTGGTTTTTTTCTTACAGTTATTAGTAGGTGGCTTTGCTTTGTGTGACCTTATGTGTGTAGCAAGCAGGATAGAGTTGTTTCAATTATCTTTTTTCAATACGCTGGTGTAGTAAAGGTTTTTTGTTAGAGTTAGCCAAAACACTCACAGCACTGATGCCTGCATGCAGTCTTCATTTTGGTGATTATTCCTAAATAACTCAAGACCTAAAGAAAACAAGATTGAAACGAAAAATAGTTATACTGTTCCAATTTCTTTTAATTATTTCAAATTGAGTAAAAACCTGTGATAAAGATGGGTTTTGTCAAGTTTTCTTGAGTTCCAGAACACTGAACACTGACTGAGCACAAGTCCTGTGAGGAGTAGCTGAGGGAGCTGGGGTTATTTATCCTGAGGAAGAGGAGGCTCAGGGGAGACCTTATCAGTCTGTAGAACTCCCTGAAAGGGGGTCGTAGCCAGGTGGGGGTTGGTCTCTCCTCCCAAGTAACAAGAAGTAGGACAAGAGGCAACGGTTTCAAGTTGCACCAGGGCAGGTTTAGATTGGACATTAGGAAATATTTCCTCACCAAAAGTTGCCAAGCATTGGAAGTTGCCAAACAGTGACCTAGGAAGTGATTGAGTCACCATCCCTGGCCATATTCAAAAGGCTCATAGATGTGGCACTTAAAGAAATAGATTAGTGGTGGATTTAGCAACAGTAGTTTAATGGGTGGACTTGATCATCTTAGAGGCCTTTTCCAACTTAAATGATACTATGATTCTATGTTTTTCTATATGAAATATTTTATTTCACTAACCTTGGTATTAATCTTTGGCTCTTCTTTCAAATACTATAATATTAGTAGATTTTCAAGGATTACTGTAAGCCAAGAATTTGTGGTCCTTCAAAGCAGGCCAGAATTTCAGAAGGGAACTGTATCAGGGTCTTACCAAAGTAAGTAAAATCTATGCTAAAACGTTGCACGAATTTTAAGGCATTCTTGCTGAAGAAAATAATAGTGTGAATTTTCCTGATTTTTTTCTCTCTAAATCTGTGAATTTCACACTGGTTATATGGCAATTCTCTAGGGTCTTGTTTGGTTTTGAATGTAGTCTCCTGGTCCTCCTGCATTTCAGAGCTCTCCCACTGTATCAGAAACACCCATGCAAAACTGCCCGTGACATGTTTTACAACTCTGTTATATTCTTTTCCCCTGAATCATGGAATGACTTAAACAAAAAAGAATTGTTGAAAAAAAGTGTAGTTTTGTTCATGACTTTGGAATTGTTAGACTAAGAAGATGTTAAAAATTTACCAGCTTATGGAAAGAGTGCATTGTGACAGGTCAGTGGTGTTTTTCATGTCTGTGAAAAATATCACTTTGCTAACTCTAAAAGTTCAAGATGGGCGGTTTTTTGGTTGGTTGGTTGGCTGGTTTCTTGTTTGGTTGGTTGGTTGATTGGTCTTTTGTTTGGTTGGTTGGTTTGGGTTTCTTTGGGGGGTGGGAAGAGAGAAAAAGAGGGTGTGGAAGTTAGACTTCCAAGGTCTGAAAGAAGATATATGTCTTGAGAATAAGTTCATGCAATAATTTTTTTGTAATTTATTTACAATGAAGAATTATTCTTTCATCTTTCTGTTATGCCCTTGATTAATGTGCCCTTCCAAGGTATGTAATAATATAATATAATACAATAGAATAGAATAGAATAGAATAGAATAGAATAGAATAGAATAGAATAGAATATACTTATATATATCTACATACATATATTTAACATATACGGAATATATACACATAAATATAATGCATATATATAAAACACATATACATATCTGTATAGTATATACATATTTAATATGTATTTTATATATATATATATATATAGTGTGTGTGTGAATTACCTATATTCTATGGCACTTTAGGCAATATATCAGTAATCCAACTAATCACAGGTATTGANAATTAGTCTTGCCTATACAAAAACCTGTGAGGCAGCAAGTGCTTTGAAAAGAAGCAAAACAAGAGAAATGTCAAATACTAAAATACAGGTTTTTTGCCCTATAGACAGACTTTTCAAGATCATATTTTCATTAGTCACTGCTCCTATTTTTTCACTGTGTTAAATATCATGGGATATGAAGTAGAAAAGAAAACAAAAGAATAAAAACACAAGTCAATTTTCAGTTATGTTACATCTGTTTTCAAAAGAATCCTTCTACCTATCGAGGTGATCACTAGTTCAGAGAAAGTTTTAAAAAGCCACACAAATTGTTCAAGTTTCCAAGTTACTATTAAATTCAAAGCTTTGAATAAGTGGTATATTAAAAAATCCAGAGAGAAAATTATTCAATTAACCTAAATTTACCTAATATAACATAATATTGTTCTAAAATTTCCTGATATTTCCCTTCTTGCTCTTGAAAAGTGCATTAGTGTGTTGTATCACCATTTAAACTGAGTGAGGTTAAGTCTCAAATATCGTTTTACTGTTTTTTTTGTTTTGTTTTACTTTGCTTTTGTTTTATTTTGCTTTTGTTTTGTTTTGCAGCAAAAAATGAAATTCAATTCATAGTGAAAGGAATAATGCATACATGTACAGGAAAATATGATTCTACCACTGAATGTAAATGATTGTCTCTTTGTAGTTGTGATCTATCTGTAATGCTTGAAAGCTGTTATTGCTCAATACCTGTGATTAGTTGGATTACTGATATATTGCCTAAAGTGCCATGGAATATAGGTAATTCACACACACACTATATATATATATATATATAAAATACATATTAAATATGTATATACTATACAGATATGTATATGTGTTTNCTTACCAAAGTAAGTAAAATCTATGCTAAAACGTTGCACGAATTTTAAGGCATTCTTGCTGAAGAAAATAATAGTGTGAATTTTCCTGATTTTTTTCTCTCTAAATCTGTGAATTTCACACTGGTTATATGGCAATTCTCTAGGGTCTTGTTTGGTTTTGAATGTAGTCTCCTGGTCCTCCTGCATTTCAGAGCTCTCCCACTGTATCAGAAACACCCATGCAAAACTGCCCGTGACATGTTTTACAACTCTGTTATATTCTTTTCCCCTGAATCATGGAATGACTTAAACAAAAAAGAATTGTTGAAAAAAAGTGTAGTTTTGTTCATGACTTTGGAATTGTTAGACTAAGAAGATGTTAAAAATTTACCAGCTTATGGAAAGAGTGCATTGTGACAGGTCAGTGGTGTTTTTCATGTCTGTGAAAAATATCACTTTGCTAACTCTAAAAGTTCAAGATGGGGGGTTTTTTGGTTGGTTGGTTGGCTGGTTTCTTGTTTGGTTGGTTGGTTGATTGGTCTTTTGTTTGGTTGGTTGGTTTGGGTTTCTTTGGGGGGTGGGAAGAGAGAAAAAGAGGGTGTGGAAGTTAGACTTCCAAGGTCTGAAAGAAGATATATGTCTTGAGAATAAGTTCATGCAATAATTTTTTTGTAATTTATTTACAATGAAGAATTATTCTTTCATCTTTCTGTTATGCCCTTGATTAATGTGCCCTTCCAAGGTATGTAATAATATAATATAATACAATAGAATAGAATAGAATAGAATAGAATAGAATATACTTATATATATCTACATACATATATTTAACATATACGGAATATATACACATAAATATAATGCATATATATAAAACACATATACATATCTGTATAGTATATACATATTTAATATGTATTTTATATATATATATATATATAGTGTGTGTGTGAATTACCTATATTCCATGGCACTTTAGGCAATATATCAGTAATCCAACTAATCACAGGTATTGAGCAATAACAGCTTTCAAGCATTACAGATAGATCACAACTACAAAGAGACAATCATTTACATTCAGTGGTAGAATCATATTTTCCTGTACATGTATGCATTATTCCTTTCACTATGAATTGAATTTCATTTTTTGCTGCAAAACAAAACAAAAGCAAAATAAAACAAAAGCAAAGTAAAACAAAACAAAAAAAACAGTAAAACGATATTTGAGACTTAACCTCACTCAGTTTAAATGGTGATACAACACACTAATGCACTTTTCAAGAGCAAGAAGGGAAATATCAGGAAATTTTAGAACAATATTATGTTATATTAGGTAAATTTAGGTTAATTGAATAATTTTCTCTCTGGATTTTTTAATATACCACTTATTCAAAGCTTTGAATTTAATAGTAACTTGGAAACTTGAACAATTTGTGTGGCTTTTTAAAACTTTCTCTGAACTAGTGATCACCTCGATAGGTAGAAGGATTCTTTTGAAAACAGATGTAACATAACTGAAAATTGACTTGTGTTTTTATTCTTTTGTTTTCTTTTCTACTTCATATCCCATGATATTTAACACAGTGAAAAAATAGGAGCAGTGACTAATGAAAATATGATCTTGAAAAGTCTGTCTATAGGGCAAAAAACCTGTATTTTAGTATTTGACATTTCTCTTGTTTTGCTTCTTTTCAAAGCACTTGCTGCCTCACAGGTTTTTGTATAGGCAAGACTAATTTCAGAGTCTCAGAACAATCTGTGGAAGTACTCCTTGGAAAAGGAAAGATGATTTTTTTCAGGTAGATTGAAGAAGGTTATGCAATTCTGAATATGAAGTGAATGAAGAAAAAATTACAATTAACTTAGAAATTCCCAGAAATAATGTGTAAAAATTACAGGGGGGAAAAAACCCCGTAGAAATAGGCCTGCCATAGGAAGATACTTCAAAACTTTAGCTGAAATTAAAATGAAAGGGATGACATTTTGTCANTTGTTTTATTTTGCTTTTGTTTTGTTTTGCAGCAAAAAATGAAATTCAATTCATAGTGAAAGGAATAATGCATACATGTACAGGAAAATATGATTCTACCACTGAATGTAAATGATTGTCTCTTTGTAGTTGTGATCTATCTGTAATGCTTGAAAGCTGTTATTGCTCAATACCTGTGATTAGTTGGATTACTGATATATTGCCTAAAGTGCCATGGAATATAGGTAATTCNTATAGTATTTCTTTCCAAATTTTACCATGTCTCATTGGATTTAAATATTAACCACAAATCATAGAATTATGGGCTGTCCTGAGTTGGAAGAGACCCATATGGATCATCAGAGTCCAACTCTTAGCCCTGCACACACCACCCCCAAGAGTCACACCATGTGCCTGTGAGCTTTGTCCAAGAGCGTCTTGAGCTCGGTCAGGTTTTGTTCTGTGACCACTTCCCTGGGGATCCCCAGCAGAAGCCAAAGGCTAAACTGTTAGTAGCTTGAGTGAGACCAGAATTTTAACCATAACCCTTGTCCATATCCTGCAGATTTTCTCTGCATGTTTTGGCCATTATTCATGCTTTCATATTTAATTTTACTTCGTCTGTAATTTTCAATTTGCAATGTGCTGAGATATCCCTGAAGAGCTTTTGACACTACTAGAAAGCTTTGTAGGATCAGAAGTCTGTTAAATTAAAAAAAAATTCTGTGTTTATTAGATTATTAATGATACCATGAAATCATCACCCACAACAAAAGTCACACCTATAAATAGTCTTTCTCATGCTTTAAGTGTCCTCATGTTCACTATAATATTGTAGAAGGATTGTATCCATGTAACACAGTATTCTGAAGACAGGTAAGTTTAGCTATGCTTTTGAAGTGTTGTAAAATCTTCACTTTAGTAAAATACAACTAACATTTCAGCTTTCCACTTTACTGGTACTTTTTTTGTTCACAAAGATTGATTTATAATATTAAACTACATTTATATATTAAGGCTGAACCTTGGCCAAAAGGTTGCTCCGTAAGTCATTCAAACTTTCTAAGAAATTCTAGGAAACTGCATAAGTGGTCAGATTTAGCCAAAGGCAGGATAATGTAGTTCTGCCATAAAAATATTTACTATTTTTGTGGCTTTATTTGACTTAGTGTCATTATCATGATTTAATCAATGTTTCCATTTGTCAAAATGGCTTCTTTATTAAAAAAAAAAATGTGAAATACAGATGCATCTCTAATCCATCAGAATTAAAAATATTTTTTATTCAAAAATTGTGATCATATGCAACAGGCAAAAAGATTCCTAATATAACATGTTTCTTCTCATTAATGAATAGTAAATCTTACCTCCCGTGTACTATTCATTTCTGGTGGGACAATAGAAACAGAGCATTTTTATTTCCAAGCAAAAATGATACCTTTCTTTGAATTTCAGAATATCTTTAAAATGAATGCTTCTGATTTTGGCTTTCTGTTTTTTCGGATTGGTAGAAAGAGGGCTATGCTCTTTTTGGCTTTCTAAGACAGATTTGCAGAGGATATACAGATTATATATTAGAAAAAAGATTTTTCACTGCCAGGGTGGTCAGGCACTGGAATAGGTTTCCCAGGGAGGTGGTGGAGTCACCATCCCTGGAGGTGTTTGAGGTGTCTGGATCTGGCACTGGGTGATATTGGTTGAGCGATTTAGCAGTTACAATGGAGGTGCTGGGTGGATGGTTGGACTGGGTGACCTTAAAGGTCTCTTCCAACCTTGACAATTCTGTGATTCTACGATTTGGTTGGCAATGCAATGTACGTTTGTTATGATCCAGTTTAAACCCAGAAGAGCAAAGAAAACTAAGTCTCGGTGCATAAATTAGAGGGAACTTAGAGAAGGTTCAAAATATTCCCAAAAACAAGATGAAAACCAAACGAGGTTAGATGTTGGTGCAAAAAA
>VZRR01001191.1:433926-469503 GCA_013398015.1 Oreocharis arfaki | reverse complement strand
AGGTGTTTTAAGGGCTTATTTTACTTCTCATTTCAATCCTTCAATCCTCTGATTCTGTTAGTAATAAATTTCACTGAGCAACGAAGGTTGAGCCTGTTTTGCCCTTGAAATATTTCCCCCGCTCTCCTTATCTCACCCATGAAGCCTCTGTTAACCCATTTTTTTTTACTTTCCATCTTCCCTCCTCTGCCTGGCTGTGGTAGGGGAGGGTGAGCAAGTGACTCTCGTGGGTGCTTGGCATTGGGCCAGCGTCAAACCACGACAGGAGACAATATAGTCTCCCTGGGAAGTTATTTTCTGTCTTCAAACATCTTCACAGTAGGAAACTTTTTTTTTTTTTTTTTTTTTTTTTTTTTTTTTTTTTTTTTTTTTTTTTATTNTTATTTTTTTTTTTTTTTTAGAGATGAGAACTTCATGAGTTTTTAGTTGTGCCTATTACATCTTGTCCCATCAATGGACACCACTCTGGCAGTCTGGTTTGCCCTTCAATCGTCCCATCAGGTATTTATACACAAATAAGATGCCCCTGATACTTCTCTTCTACAGGATGAACAGCTGCAGGTCTCAGTCTCTTCTCATCTGAGAAATGCTCCGGCACTTTCATTGTCTTTGTGTCCTTCCATTGGGCTCACTCCAGTAAATTCACATTTTTATTTTACTGGGAAGTCCAGAGCTGAACACGAGACTTACCAGAGATAAAGGCTCACCTCCCTCAACCTTCTGGTAAACCTCTTTCCAATGAGTCCATGTAGCTCCTTCACACTTTGCTGCAATTGTGGCTCAAGGCCAACTTGTCCACGAGCAGGATGTCTTCTGTACTAGTGCATAGGGTTATTTCTTCCTGGGTGTAGTACTTTTCATTTCCTTCTATTGGACTTGTTTTCCCTGTCTGAATTTATAATTTCATCTCTACAAATAATTTCTTCTCCCTTTGTATGACTATGTAGCATCATCCTCTTCATTTGAAGAATGAATATGTTTAATTTTGTGAACGCATGACTTCTTAAAATTTAGTGTTTGGGTATACTCTTCTGTGAAGTCTTTTAGAACCATCTTTTAGATGCTGGAAATCATGCACATACAAAATAAATTTATAAAGTGAATTTATAAAGTGGAAACCCTGTAATTTAAAACCTATGATTTAGTCTGTGTCCATCACATCATAATTTCAGTACTTTACGAAAGAGTTGTTTATTATCTAAACAATGCTTAGAAGTGAGTTAGTGCTTAGGAATACCATCAAAGTTAGTGAAATGATAGAAACTTCAGTCAATCTATAAATGTTACAAATTGGCATTAAAGTCATAGAAACACAATGCCTGTATCCAAAGAAGCTCTGGCTGATCGTTTTTGTGGGGGTTTTTGCTGTTTCACTTTGTTGAATTTTTTTTCTTTCTTTCCCAATTAGGAGGAACAAAAAAAAAAAACCCACAAAAAACACAAAAAACAAAAAACAAAAAAAAACCACAAAAACAAAAAACCAAAAACCCTATAGGTTATATTCTAAGAGAATATTTTAGAGTTTTGAGAAGAAAGTACAGCTTTTATGACTTTCCAGAGTAAACTTTGTGACTTCTGGGATTTTTTCTCTTGTTTTTATTTTATAATGAAGTTTTTAACATACGTTCTTCATTTTAACATCCAGCTCAGAGACAATTTTTGTAGACTCCCTTGTTATCAGACCACAGGAGGCAGGGACTTGGTTCTGAAAGAAAAGAAAAGAGAAAAAGCCTGAGAATTTTGTTGGTGTCTTCCTTAAATAATTCTAGGAAACACAGTAATACTTCCTCTATTTGAATTTTTCCCAGGAGGAGTAGACATTTTTCTGCTACATAGTTGTTTTAGGTAAGGGAAAGTTGGCACTGCCTAGCATGTAAAGAAATCTAATCTCGGGATGTGGACAAAAACTGAAATTCACCACTGCAATTACAATTTCATGAAGACTTAAAAACATTCGAGGTGTGAATTTAGTGGCACAGAGAGCAGATCAAATTGCAAAACTCTGGGTGAAAAGCAGACATCCTGTGCTGAATTCTGTAGCAACAGCTACTGTTAGAGATCAGGACAGTGTGGTTCTACGAGTGTGCATTCTTTGATCTCATTCCTTATAATGTCTTTGCTGCAGTGAAGTAATTCCATCAGCAGGGCCTTCTCTTGGATCTTAGTGTGTTAATTCCAAAAAAGAACTTAACTCACAAAGATGTCTTTGTGTATCACTGCAGTTTGCTCTCAAGAAGTCTGCCTAAAGAGTGCTGATAGTTGGTTGAATTTCATTCCCTCTCATGAGACCATTAAAAATGTTAATGTAAACCTTTTCAGAGGCCTGAGACTAAGTCAGGAAAAGGGGGAGGGTGATACAGTGGTGACAGAGAGGAGGGAAAGGTTAAACTTATTTGTGAAATGCCAAGTTGTGAGCAGTATGCTTTTGCTCAACAGATACAATGCACACTCTGGCATTTGGCTTGTGTGGAATATGAACAGAAGAACAAAGGACTTTGGGTATACTTTTGTGCTAATCAGTAAGGGAATATCTTTTCTTGGTCTACAGAGGCTTCAAGATGTAACAGATGCAACACAAGTAAATGGTAGAATTTCTGTTCCTAATGTGTTCTGCTGTCATTTCCCCATCTCTTTTTTTTTTTAGAAACACGTATTTGAGTAATGAAACAGTGTGGTCCTTAACGAAAATATAACCTATCTTAGCTGAAACCTTCAGAAAAAAAAACGTAACCAGGAACTCATTAAAGATGCTATATGGTGTTATAAGAAAACCATGAAATGTAGGATTTATTTGAGAGATTGTTGTATTGGTGATTATATCAATTTGCATTATTTGGCTTTTCATTCCAGTAATGTCAAGCAGTTTGCTGCTTTGGAACTACTAGAATGAGAGGTTGCATTTGACCAGAAGTTTTCTCATGACTGACTCCTTTCCTTCCTTCCTTCCCATCAAATGGTACATTCTGCTGAGGCACAAAAGAGAATTTCTGCAGTGCTGTGCTCTGTTAGCTGTGAGCTGATAGGAGATACACCTGGACTTCTTTTCTCTCTCACAGCAAGTGGCATTGGTGAAGGAGATCTGGTAATGGTTTCTTCCAATGACACCCTCTGAAGCAGAAACTAGAGTGTATACTGCTGAGACAGTCATAGGTCAAAGTCGTCTTTGCAAGGACCTTGTAACAGCACCTTGTCTTTAGGTTTTTGGTTTTTTTCCTTTGAGAAGACACTCAGTAGAATACAGTGATTCTACAGAAGTGGTTTTATGAAGTCTATTATGTACTATTCCTGCTACATAAGCATGCAATATCCAAGTCA
Organism: Oreocharis arfaki; assembly: GCA_013398015.1. NCBI lineage: Eukaryota > Metazoa > Chordata > Aves > Passeriformes > Paramythiidae > Oreocharis > Oreocharis arfaki. Next base: position 466,188 of record VZRR01001191.1, on the reverse strand, counting down.
TTTGTTGTTTCAGAAAAGTAACTTAGGCGTTAGAATTAAAACAGGTGTTATATTAATTGCTTTTGAAGCATCAAATAAACAAAAATGTAGACAGCTTATAATTTTCAACTTACTTTTAATGTCTGTCCTACCTTTGACACACCACAGTTTAAAGCCATAATACTCTGACAAGAACAACAAACACATTTACTGGCATGAATCATGCAAAGGGCAATTACAACAGTCATCAAATATATTAAAGAACATCACACAAAACTGAAAGGGGAGTAGGATTGCAAGAGTATTACATCTATATTGGTTTGACTGTGTTGCTCAGGGCTTCATTTCATTTAGCTTTGAGCATTTCCAAGGATGCGGATGCCACAGCCTCCACATACACCTTGTTCCACTGTTTGACAACCCTTATAAGTGTCAAAGAAATTTTCTTTATATTAAATCTGAATTTCCTGTCCAAGCTGCGCTTGCTGCCTCACGTAATGACAAGAAACTGGCTTTATCTTCCTGATGCTTCCTCGTTCCTCAGCAACAGAAGAATCTCACTTTAACATCTTTTTTAACGTTGAAGAAACCCAGATCTCTCATCCACATACATGCTCCAGCCCTGCCATCATGGTGAACTCCACTGAAATCACTCCTGTATGTCAATGTATATCCTGTGCCAGAACCCCAGGACCCTGCACTGTTTGGGTGATCTCACCAGTGCTGAACACTGGAGCAGGATCAGTGCCCGACCCTCCTGCTGTGACTATGCAAGTGCATCCCAAGATACAGGGGACTGCTTTGCTGCCCAAGTGCACTGCTTCCTCCTGGCAAGGGACTGCTGCATCCTGGGAACTTGCTGCCTCTCAGTGCCTTTTCTGCAGAATTGCTTCTGCTCAGTGAGCCCTGGCCTGTCCTGCAGCAGGGGTGAGTCCTTTCCAGGACTATGGGGAACTCTGTAAGTAACTCATCCCTATGAACTGCAGCTCATTTCTTCAGCCTGACTGCATTCCTCTAAATAACAGTCCTACTCTCCAGAACACTGTCCACTCTCCTCAATATTCACTACCCTCAATATTCTGCCCCAACCATTTGTTGCTGGCACTGCCTAGATATTCATCAAACAGGTGATGAGGGCAGACATCCCCTTGTTTACAAGGAGTCTTCATGTGATCATGCCAAGGGCATTGCTAAAGTCGTGGCGTGCAACATCCACTGCTGTCTCCTAAATACTCTGTCAATCACCTATCACAGAACCTGGTCAGGGTTGCCCTTGGGAGATTTCCATGAGCACAAGACCACTGTGGCTTACAGAATGAAGGTCTGATTGCACCATGTGAGAGCAAAGCAATGCCAGGTTAATCTTCGTAAAGAGGTGGCTAGCTGTTTCTTAGGCAGTAGTGCATGGAAGCAATCAGAGCAAGAATTTTTCTCAGGACCAGTTTTGTACTTAAATGGGATACCTCTTTTATATTTTTTTTCTGCTTTGTGTAAGTGAACAATTATTTTTATAAACCACAGATACGTTTCTTAGGTACAGTATGAAAGTTAATTATTGTATTATGAAAGTTAATTTTTGAATGTTAAACTGGAACAAATTCTGCTCCCTCAAGTTTCTGGAAATTAGTCTGCACCTGCGTTAGGTGCTGTTGGGTCAGTTGACACTGACAGGTCTCAACCGATTTGTCCCAAATCCTATTAAACTGTGTCATGCTTGTGCTGATTTTAGAAATAATGTCAGTTTTAAGTCACCTTAAATGTGGGATTTTTTTCCTTTCTGTAAATGGGTTATATGTGATGTGAAAGAAATATGTTTATTGTGCATTGTGTTCTCTGTTAAAGTACATTTTTCTTTTTTATTACTTTGTTTATCCATTAAAGAGCATTTAGCTTCCCCTCACTTTGGATTTGGTTATAAGGATTTCATCCTTCCTAGTCCATATGCATACCAATGCACAGAGGTTCAGCATGATAAGTATTGGTTGTCATGAATTTTATCTCCGAATTCTGTTTCTGTTGTAAGCATACAGACAATGGAAGGATAAGAAATACATGATAATATCTTTGGTGAAGAGTAACTGGCAAGGTTGCCAGTGAAAAACAGGGAAACAATGCCTGTGTTCTGCTCTGTCCTTACTCTGCTGCAACCTAATGCATTTGGAGGAAAAAATTCTGCAGCCTCTCTAAACTACTTGTGTTCCTTCTGAAGGCAATTAAGTACTGCTGTCAGATTTGAGTTCCCAGAAGGGCTGGTGCAGTGGTATTTTATTAATGATACTCTGCAGTAAAATGTGTAATGAATTGTGCTGTTTCATTACACAGAAAATCCTCTTGGTTGCTAAGGGCGCATATTTCTCTAGTAAGCTCGTACTGAGGATAGCTACTTCACTAAATGTCCCTGTGTAACTGAAGTGAATATGGAGATAGATATATATTTATTTATTTACTTTTATATTTATAAATGTAAACCTAACTTTTTTTAGTTGCTTGTAGATCTTGGATTAGTACAAAATTTGGTCATTCATCTTACGTATAGCATAATCAGGAGTTCTCCAGCACCAAACTGTGTAGATGTATGTGTAGAGTGTGATTTTTATATTAAGTTGGTCTTCTTTTCAGTTGCTTAATATTTCTCTCTCAAAGACAATTCATATTCCTGGACCTCTTCTTCCTCACTATTGGAAACCTGACCATATCAGGCCTCTTTATTCTAGAAACAAGTGGTAGATTTTACTTCTCTCCATTACTTGGATCCAGTAGAAACTACAAAATGAAGAAGAAAGAGTGATTCCTACTCCACTGAGAAATCTGAAGGCTAAGGCTAACCACCAAGTTGCTACTTTCTGTTTCAGTACCCAATTAATATTTCTTGAGATTAGGTTAAATACACTATATATGCGCATCAAAGAATCACCCTCAAGTTTTGGGGCAAACCTTGCGCCTGATTACCTTGGTTGTGACAAGAACATAAAGCATTTCTGAATCAGAAAGCTTTATATGATCTAGCCACTGAAGAATAAATTCCTGTTCTGCTGAGTCCAGGTGCTGCGACACTGTTGAAGTGCCACTGTTCTGAACTAGAAAAGACAAGATTTGGTTGAACAGTGAGGTTTAAACCTCTGAATGTACCAATCAGCTTAGTTGCACTGGACTTTTTCAAGATGCAGTTTGAAAGGCTGCTAGACAATCTCATCCAGGCTGCCTTTCCTATGAGGACTGGACCAGATAATCTTTCAAAGTCCCTTCCAGCTGGCCCTGGTCTTTATGATTCTGTGACTTGCTGAGTATGTGGATTGGAAGTAGGAGGAAACATGAGTAAGTCAATCATTTTAAATATATACACAAGAGCATCAACACAGGCAGATGCAGACAGCCTCAGACTCATCGTTTTTTATATCCATCTCTAAACTCAGTAGGTTAGTGTCGTGGTTTGATACAGGCCCAGCACCAGGCACCCACGAGAGCCATTCACTTACCCTCCCCTGCCACAACTGGGCAGAGGAGGAAAAAGGAAAAAAAATTAACAAATGCTTCATGAGGAGATAAGAAACACTTCAAGAGCAAAACAGGCTCAACTTAAGTTGCTCAGTGAATTTATTACTCACAGAATCAGAAGAGGATAATGAGAAGTAAAATAAGCCCTTACAACACCTCCCCCCCCAGCCCCTCCCTCCTTCCCACCAACAGTACAGGGAGACAGGGCAAGGGGGTTTTCGGCAGTCCATCACTGAGATTCTCTTCTGCTGCTCAGGGAGAGGAGCCCTCCCCTGTGAGGCCGTGGGGTCCCTCCCACGGGACACAGTTCTCCGTGAACTTCCCGGCGTGGCTCCACTCTCCCGAGCAGCAGCCAAACCGCACCTGCTGCAGCGTGAGCCCCTCCCAGGGGCACACAGCCCTCCCAAAACTGCTGTGCCCTGGCTCTCTCTGCCCATGGCGTGCAATCCCNCTCTGACTAGAATCCAAAACCGTGTGACTTTGTTTTGATTTTCTTCTTAAGTATGTCATCACAGAGGCATTACCAACCTCTCTCATTGGCCCAGTTCTGGCCAGCAGCATGTCCATCTTCAGAGCCATCAGCCATTGACTCTGCTGGACTTGGTGGGAAGCTTCCAGCAGCTTCCTCACAGGTGCCATCTTTGTGGCTTCCCAGCTACCTAAAACCAGGCTGTGCCAAAACAATACGCTGAGTTATGATGAAGTCCAGTGTATGTGTCTTGTGGACTACTCTAAAAATTACATTGGAAGATCATAGTAACAGCATGACTTTATTTTTTATAAATTCTGAATTAGGAATATAAAAGACATTTTTGTCATCACTTTGTTGTTTTTCCTCCTGTCTGAATAGCTATGGCTTCTAATGTTTTTCCCTTGAAAACTGGAGAGATCTCCACGCATTCATAGAATGCGTAGTATAGAAAAAGTCTCCAGATGATAACTATATGCCTATGAATTAAGCAGCTTTTAATGTTGTTTTTTTTTTTTTGTCAAAAAATAGTGGAAACTCCTTTTTTGTTTGTTTTGGGGTGTTTTTTTGGTTGGTTTGTGGGGTGGTTTTTTGGTGTTTGTGATGGGGGGGGGAATTTTTTTTTCAAATTTTAATCACTTTTTCTTCCAAGAAAGCAATTTAGTAGTCCCACTGAGTTTATGAATGTGGGCCTCTTTTTTCTTACCAACTTTGTTGTATCAGAATGAGATAGTTTTAACATTGTAGGATCAAGTCTATCGTTTTTGATGCAGGGCTTCCAAGCATAAACTGCAAAGTGTTTTGCTGCGAATACTGGGTGTAGTCAGCAGTCAGTGAAGATGAATGCCATACTGTGTAAACTTGTGGTGATATCTAGCTGATATTGCCAAACTGTATTACAAATGGTCAAATATTTGTGGATCTTTTCAATCAATATATCATTGTCAAATTGGGATGGTTATGTATTGTAAAAAATAGACTGCAACGCTAGTTTTATGAAACTTATTTCACCGGTGTTCTCTATTGGAATGGTTTCAAATGTCATCCTGTGTGTGCAATGGAATTAACGTAAATGATATACATTGCTGAAGTTTCTTTGTAGTTTTTAAAACCTTGGTCTTCTTTTTTTTCTTCATTATTATGCACGACCAAAGGCTACATATCCATCTGTGCTTTACAATCAGCAATCTTCTGAATATCTTAGAAACAATAGATGTTACAATATAGTTTAGAAAGAACCTTAGTGCAGAGGAGTAGTGGAATTCACTTCATTAAAGTCTCTGGAAAGAAAACACAAGAACAATATAAAAAGTGTACTGAAGATGCAGCACATCTGGGAAAGGTCTAATTTTCAAATTAAACATGTTTGCAATGGTAACTGTATGCTCAGCAAGTTCTCTTTACAGTAGGGACATTACATCAGCAGTACAATTGGAGAAAGAAAGCTCCCTTGAAAACTGCTTAGGTGATTTGCAAATTCCAGGTCAAATTTTCTTGCTAGTTTTTGTTTGGGGGGAGGTATTCTTTTCTTTCTTTCCTTCTTTCCTTCTTTCCTTCTTTCTTTCTTTCCTTCTTTCCTTCTTTCTTCCTTTCTTCCTTTCTTCCTTTCTTTCTTCCTTTCTTTCTTTCTTCCTTTCTTCCTTTCTTTCTTCCTTTCCTTCTTTCCTCCTTTCCTCCTTTCCTTCTTTCTCTTTCTCTCTCTTTCTCTTTCTTTCTCTCTCTTTCTCTCTTTCCATACATAAATATGTATTTTTCCTTCTTCTAATAGGAGAGATTGATGAGTAGAGTCATAGAAACTGATAACTGTTCAGGTCAGAATGGCTTAGCATATGATACAGGACTGTATCTCCTATGTTACTGGGAAACTACTGCTTTTCTATCAACTGTTATAATTGTACCAATTTTTTCAAACCTTTTCTTGTTTCTTTAAAGACTGAAAAAGACAGGATGCCATTGTATTTCAATAATATGATATGTAGAACATCATGTGATAAATTTATCCTTGTCAGTTGTAATCTATAGCTTGTCACATTGAATTATTCCTGAGATGATTTTGGCTTAAGCATGGCTCCATAATTTTATGACAGAATCTAGTTAGGACTGTCAAGGTAAACACTTTGATAATGAGTCTTTCCACTAGAAAAATGAGTTTATATTACATTACTGATCATCATGATTACAACCTTGGTAACGTAGTGTTGACTTTATGGTCACTTGTAGAGTACGCCCTTGAGGACTCGGATATATCTGCAGTGTGTTATTGACACCTGGATGCCACACTGTTGGTAAATCCCTTGTTAATATAAAAGACAAAACCCCTTAATATATGTCACCTAAGAAAGTTATTTTTGTTTTATTTTATTTCATTTTGTTTAATTTCAATTGGTCAGCCTTTAAACACAAATTCATTGTGCTTCCCTTTATCAAAGACATTCAGGGAACTCTCTCCTAGTGCTTCCAGTACTGTCTGGAGTGCAAAGACATGCCTCATGGTCTCTGTGGTCTGACCTTTTGGATTGGTACTGGATAATATCAGCTGTAGCCATTGAGGTGAGAAGCTGTTCTGAATCTCTGTGGACTACTAGGCAGTAAAAAAACGATTGCTCAATCTTTAAAATTTTCTGATTTTGGTAATTCCTGTAAGTGTTATTGTGATTTGCCTGTGGCTTTAACTAGTTGTGTTAGTTTTCCTGAATAATAATTAAAGAGCTAGTAAGATTATTTTATTTGTGGCTTTATGAGTAACTTCAGATTGCAGACATCTATATTCTTTGTAAAAGATGTAATGATATAATAATTCACTTTTTTTAGTAGAGTAAGAAAACATTTTCTTACATAAGAAAATATTTTCTTATGGGGGATGGAAGGCTAAAGATATAAGCAATGTCAAAGAAAAATGTAACTTGCAGGAAAATATAGTCTGATAATCACAAAACCTTGCAATTAGGAAGTTTACCTGAGCAAAGAATATTCTAGTCCAAGTTCCTTGGTTAGTGTATTTTTCTTTCTTAGATATTGAAGGATAACCACAGATACTTGTTTAGCTTACGCATACATGTGGCAAAGTAAAGTAGATTTTGCCATAAATGCCTTGAAATAAATATGATTTTCCTGTACAATTTTTATTTATCTTCTGATCAAGTTTACTTTCAATCTATACTGGCTTCTGAAATAAATTGCAAATATGTATTTGAGCAAACATGTTTTTCTCTGGGAACTAGAAGTGTTACTGCAGGTAGAGCAGAATATTGAACCCACCAGGCTGTGTAAAGGTGGTATTTCATGTGCCTATAATATACCTCTTTTGGAAAATGGTATCACTTTATTTCCTTTCGCTGCAGAAAAATACTGGTAGGAAATTTGTCTTCCAGCAAATCTAGGGAAGGAGCATTGTATCCACATAAAGATGTAAAATGAGTCAATAGTGAATAGGACTTGAGAATTACACAGTAGTCAGTCAAATCCAAAACTACGTAGTCTGAAGAAATTGTGAGTGGGAGTACTGGTACACAGCAAGGCAGCATGGCCAGGGGTATACTACTGTTTTATGTTCTGGCTCTTTTCCAGATATACAGGAGAGAGCTGATGCCTGAGATTAGTAATTCAAAGAAATTTGGTGGAGGCAACATTCAATGGACATTCTGCTACTATTCTCTAATACCAATCTTTGTGAATAAAAATAAATTTGCAATGGCAGACCAGATGAGAAACAGTTTTCCTCTGTCGTGAAGACTCAAGTGGACAATAAGAGTCCAAGTAATGAAACGCAAATTAGTTGGTTAACTTTCTTAACAGTTATGAAAAACAAGAGTCATCTGACAGTTTTAATTGCTTGAGCAACCATTACTCTAGGGACTAGTTTTAAAAAGTGTAGGTAGAAAATCTGGTGAAAAGAGTAATAAAAGTTCAGAGACTGGATATCTGATCATGAAAATATAAAAAAAACCCAAAATTAATTGGAAAATACAGAAAAAAAGAATTATAAATTAATGATTAATCTGTTTATTTCAAGGCATTGAAACAATGTCTTTCTGTGGTGTTTGATGTGGAGTTACGTTTTTATAGAAAATTTTAATAACTCCAAAGTGTAGTATAAAGAGACATGAAAGTGAAAATGATAAAATTGCAGAGTGATGAATCTACCCTTTTATGATTTAGGAACTTATGTTTATAGAGAATTACATCTGTCCAGCAACAGAGTATTAATTAGCAAATTCTACTGACTGTTTGAACTCTGAATTTTGAATGTAGTAGAAAAATTCCCTAAAATAAGTACTATTACTATATGCAGATTTTATATACATTAAATATTTATGTCAAATGGATTTCTAAAAATTAAAAATTAATTTCTAGCACTTACAAACTTATAAATAAAGTCTTTCAGAGAAAGTGTGGAATTTTTCTGCTTCCATTTCAAGGAAGTAATCTTGAGATAAAAGCATCTTGTGAAACCTCTTAGAAAAAAAAATAGAGCAAAAAACTAGAAATATTGAAATGCCAAAACAAGATTTTAATTCTGAAACTATTTTCCTTTTAGTAATGTGTATTTTTTATGTGGGTATTTATGAGTGAAAGTATCCAATTCCATTTTATCTGGTAAAATGCACTTTTAAATTTAGAGACTATATTATATTAATTAAAAACTCTTCTCTCTTGGTTTTATTTTTTATATGTTCATTAGCCATAACCCAGTTGGTGTAAAATCTGCTTTGTTTTCTGTTCCAGTTTAAGAAGAAATTAAGTATGTAGTATGTGATGCATGTCCTATCAAAACTGCATTTCTGTAATCTATTATGTAATTTTCTTGCTTTGGCTTTAACAGAGTTAATATTTATGTGATTAGCCAGCCTTAATCCTGTCATTGCCCCTGTTCTTGCAACTGGCTAATCAGGATATTCCTAGATATTGCTTTTCATCAGTGTCTGTCTCATTATGTGAGAGCATCAAATTTGCTGCAACACAGGTATTGTTATACCGTTTTGAAGATCAATGAACTGAGCCACGAAAAAGAGTGACTTAATGTACCAAAGGTCAGGTGTGAGTGGCAGTAGCAGAACTGAAAACAAAATTCCAGATTCCGGTGCTAAAAACTGAATTACTGTGAGAAAGATTTTCCAGTGGAGGAGGGTGTAAGAACTTACACAGAATTTATGAAATTTAAAAAAAAAAAAAAGTGGAAAAGATGCTTGGTTATCTCAAATCATTCATACTTCATATCTCTCATGTGACATATGGTGGAGCTCTTTTATGCCATTTTAAACTGGACCGAAATAAACATACACATATGTGTATATATATATGTATGTATATATGTGTGTGTCTAAAGTCTATTCTATATGTAGATTATGTGTGTGTCAGTGGGTGTGTATATTTGCTTACATGTATATTTACGTCATAGGACTGCTGTGTGCATTGCACTTTTGTTTGTCATGAATATATGACTTGGAAGTTACTCAGATTAGGAATGAGGGCTGAGTGCTGTATCACGAAAAGAGATGTAGTCATTTGAGTGGGGAAAGCACACTGTTTGCTGTAACCAAATGGCAGTTCAGGCACAGTGAAAAGAAATTTACAGAAGAAAGTTTTAGCATAAGTAGAAAGAGTTATCTCAGTATTCAGTCTTGATACAGAAGGTCGTGAAAGCCTGGTACAGGCAATGTCAATATTTATTTTTGCACTCATGGTATTATAAGTTGTGAAGGTAGTGGCAGGGACAGCAGCCTCGAGACAGTAATATGAAAGTTTTGCCTGGTAATAAATTATCTACTCACACTCTAAGATACTGATATGTATGGAAACACTGCTTTATTTTATTTAATCTGTTTCAAGTGTTTGAAGCAGGTAGGTGACATTGTTCGTTTTTGAGAGTGCCTTTGTAGTTCATTGGTACTTATTTTAATATAGTTTGAGAAAGTAATACACTATAAATTCTATAAATTCTCTCCAGAGGTCAAGAGGCCTACAAAGGTCATATACACTAACTTGCTGCTTTTTTTTTTTTTTTTTTCCCCAATTTTCAGAACAATAGCAGTTTGGTGATGGCCTTAGTCTGTGTTGGTGGAGAACACTGCAGGGTGAATCTTTATGGACTAATATTTGTCTTGTCATGTTTTGAAAAAGGTTCTCAGACTGTTTAATACCTGCTTTCCTGTTCATATGTGGTCTGTGTAGCTAGATGGACAATTATCTCCAGTCATTGTGCAGATTTAAATACCTCTCTAAGAGGACTGGTCTCACTCTGCAGGGTGTTCTTTAAGACAGGTTACTCTCACTCCAAGCTCCCTTATTATGACCCTGTTTATCTTTTGCTTGGCATAATTATAGTTGTGCATGGAAAAAAGTCTTATGTTAGATATAAACAGGTTATAAATTTTCAGTTATCTTCTGCAATTCGTTTTCACTCTCTAGGTAAGGAAATAATACTCAGGATGCTAATTTTTTTTGTTTGTTTTGCTAGCACTTGTGTTTGTCTGTTCTCAGCATCCCTTCTAATTTAGGCCATCACAAGATGCTTGTGTCTTCCACATACCTCAGCCTTGCTTGATGCCCCTTTCTCCAAAGACACTGCTTATCCATCATCTTCTCTCCCTGAGTTTTTCAGTTCATCTGTGTTTTTCTTTCACTTGTATCTCCCTCTTCCTAATATATATTCCTGTTTGTCTCTTTTGCAACAAACAAACTGCTAGCTTGTGTCTCATTTGACTGACAGCAGGGACTATGCTTTGCTTTCTGCAATCATTTGTTTCTGGCTCCCTATTTCATTCATTACTAATTCATTGTCCTGCAGAAGATAACTCAGGTGGCTCCCTTCACTGGTTTTTTTTATGTGCTCAACTTTTCTTAGGCCTCTGTAAAGAATTTTTTTCCTAGAAAATCACCATCTTTCTGTGCACCTTTCACAAAATTGATTCCAAGTTCCTGCAGCATTTCATTATCACTGTCTGGAGATTTAATTTTAGTTTTAAACATGAGACACAAGAGCTTCACAGCTTTGCCTGTAAATAATTGCGGTTCCAGTACATTACAAGGTTAAGTACTATAAATTAATGGATTAATGGTGATCTACACCAGACGGGATTTTAGCCCCTACAAGATGACTTTAAATGAAGTGTGGTTAGAAATGTGTAGCTGCAGCTGCAGCAGTGTCCTCTCGCTGAGATTATTTCTCAAATCTCACAATCTGTTCTGATTCTGAGTGTAAAACATCCCATCACGAGTAAAATTTTCTAGTAGATCACATGTTCTGAGTGGATTTACAGAGAAGGACTTGTGCTGACGAGAATTTTAGAGTGGTTGGACTGTTAGAGTTTCCGTAGATCCTGCTAATGTTATCAATAATTCCCTAGTCTCTTGCAAAACCGATATATTTTCCCAAGTTCTGAATGTGACTAAGTGCCTAACTTAAGGTTATAAGTGGCATTGTAATTTCCTTGGACCTTGATCACTATTCACATGGTAATCATTGTTTGCTTTTTATCACTTTCTGCCACCCTAATTTCCAAGACTGCATAGATTTATTTTTTTCACTAGTATTTACAACTTGCAAGTCCTTGTATGCTCCTTAATGAAAAAGTGGATACTGGATTTTCTCACTCAATGCCATACTTCGTTAATGGGAATAAAATCTCTATGGGTGCATATCCTTTGAATAGTACTATCTTCAACTTACCCCTTTCCAAAACTAATGTTGCTGCTATTCTTCAGTCTGTAGCTACATGCAATGAAACGGAGGACTCATCACCTGTTGTGTTTCCCCAGTCTAAACTGTACCTTTGCAATAGTCTTCTTTCAGGCTTTGCTGCTATAGAACTTGGAGCAAATCATGGAATCCATGATTAAGCATCTTCTTTCAAAAACTGGTCTGCTGCAAAGGCCTTTCTCAGATCACTGAGAAGTTCATTGTGGAAGTTCGCAGTTGGAAATCTGTGCACCTGTGATTAGTGTTCATCAGGGTGATGGAGAGAACTGATGAACTAGCTCAAGAAAACTCATTGAAAGCACTGGGATCCTTGCAGGCTATCCTAGAAAGCTTCATACTTGATTTCTACTTCCTCACTTTCTTCACTTCTTGCTCTAAAAATCTTGAAAAGTCTTCAGTATTTTGTATGAAGAAGTGCTGCATCCTCTTCACAGCCCTGCTAAATAGGAACATAATGTATTACCACTTTGAACCAGTTGTTCAAAATTTTTGAATGTGATTTATGTTCAAAAAGGACTTTTCAAGGAAGTCAGTATAGTCAAAGCACTGTAATTGGAAACTGTCATCTCCTGGAGAAAGCATTAGTACTTAAAACTCCATTTATGTTCAGTCTGTTCTTGTTTCCATTTCCTGGTTTAGGTTCATTCTTGCAACATATACACTGTTGCCTGCTATTTCATTTTTTATTCTGTATAGAGAACTCTTTGAATTTCCTGTTCTAGGAAAAACTTTTTCCAGTTATTTTACATAGAATTTTTCTTTTCTTTACATGTTGTGTAGCATAGAGTGAAAAATTTCATACAGCATTTTGAATCGGTTTTGATTGAAAACTTTGGTGCTTCAGGTTTTTTAGTTCAGGTTTGTTTGTTTTTTTGGGTTTTTTTAATGTGTAGTAAATCAGCTCAGGCTTGCAAATCCATATTTCATTTATGTGTACTCTGTTCAATTTAAATTTCTGTCAGAGGGAACTTTGTGATTTATACCTAAATTTGGAATTAACCATCTATCCTGAACTGCAATGGGGTGTATCCTTCAGGGAGGAAGACATTGAAAACTTAATGCAAATTAGGAAGATAAATTTTAAACGAAGTGTTGGTGTGAATAAACAGTATCTTTTCATTCCTTTGAATCCGGTTTGAATCAATTGAACTTACGGCCTTATAATGTAGATAACATCATATGTTCCTTGCTGCATTTTTTTTTCAATAAAGGTCACATTTTTCTGAAATTCGCTACTGGTGTTGAAGACACGTTCAGGAGCTTCTAGATGCATCCTCCTTGTCATGTGCCTTATGACATTTTATGCCTTGAAATTTCAGGAAATTTGCAGATGCAGAAAATTTAGATGAAGATAAATAAACTAAAGATAAGCATTCAGATCTTTGATACTGATTCAAATTAAGTATTTCATCCTTTAATAGTTTGACTACTGATGATTTCAATATTTGATAGTCTTTCTTTCATCAACAGTTTCAAACATTCCCTACTTTGTTTTGAAAGCGTAACTAAAGGGAAGAAAATTGGTCTACCATTGGCAGCCTTTTCTATTTCTGTGTATCTTACTGAAGTTACCTCTGATACAAGGAGATTGCTGAAAATATTTGATGTCATGCAGGAGAATTGTCTTCATTATGACTGGTTTCCTACTTTAAAGCAAACTAATAAACCATGCAGCTTTCGCCATAGTTTTGCTGATCCCCTTTATCTCTTTAGATGATAAAAGGGCTTAAGGGCTTTAGATGATTGAAAGGGTTAAGGGCTCCAAGAAACTTGACCTAGTGGAAGGTGTTTAGTAGGGGTATGGAACTGGATGATCTTCAAGGTCCCTTCCAACTCAAACCATTCTATGATTCTGTGATAGTATACAAGGAGTTATGGCCTTCTCTTTTGCAGTGATATTACCCCATTCTTAGTAACACTTTCCCGTGATTCTGATTAACATTCTGTTGCTTTGTTCTTCATTAGTTTTCTGAAAATAAATAAGAAATCTTTCCTATATCCTTAGGCAAGTAGCTTTAGATCATATGTCTAACTGAAGCTGGCATATAGCAATTACTGTTGACATGAATTATTGCTAAAGAGTGCCAGGGAAAAAAATGGTAAAATCCAGTATTTTAAATGTATTATTGACATAATGAAAATAGTTGGGCCTCCTGAAGCTACAACTGAGCCAGCAGTATGTGCTTACAGCACAGAAAGCCAACCATATCCTGGGCTGCACAAAAAGAAGCTTGGACAGCCAGTCAAGGAAGTTGATTGTCCCCCTCTGCCCTCCTTTGGAGAGACCTCACCTGAATCCAGTTTGGGAGAATCAGTGTGAGATACGAAAGCGTTAGACTGGGTCCAGAAGAGGGATGTAACAATGGTCAGAGTTCTGGAACACTTCTCCTGTGAAGAAAGTCTGAGATGATTAAGTTTATTCAGCCTGGAGAAGAGAAGGCTTCAGGGAGACTTTATTGCAGTTTTTCAATATATAAAGGAGATGTGGGAAAAACAAAACAAACCAAACAAACAAAAAACCCCAACAACAAAACCTCAACCAACCAAAAACAAAAAAAAAGAGAAAAACTTTTTACCAAGGCCTCTCGTGACAGGAAAAGGGGCAACAGTTTTAAACTGAAAGAGGGCAAATTTAGATTGGACATTAAATGTGACTTGTGACTTCTCAGAGACATTGTGAATGCCACTTCATGGCAAGTAGCAAGGTCAGGTTAGATGGAACATTGAGCAGCATGGTCTAGTGAAACATATTCCTTCCATGATGAGAGTGTTGTGCTAAATGATCCCCAAGTATACGCTCCAACCATATTATGGTTCTGTAAGAAGAATGCTTCCCAAGAAGGCATTTTTTGTATTGTAAACTGAAATATCTGTTTGCAGTTACCTGACCTAACATGTTCTGAAAGGTGACCAAAATGTTTGTTTATCCATTCAGCTATATTTTATACAAAAGTATTATCTTCCAGCAAAGACGAAACAAAACAAAACTAAACTAAACTAAACTAAAAAATTCTAGAGAAGCCCTTCATTAGGGCCTTGATTGACCTAGGAAATACCTCCTTTACTCTGGAACCGAAAACCCCTGAAACGGCGGGGCATTTTGACAAATTTGCAGTTTGTTACATCTCTTTTGTGTAGTTGCTTCTAGTGAATAGTCATCAATTCCTTTTATCTTCCAGTGAAGCGTCTCTCAACCATGCAAATGTTAATGGAGGTAGAGCTGGCTTTTCCTGAACTGCAATGCCATGATATCTTTGTAGCACTGAGAGCTGTTAACTTAAAATACTTGTCATTCCATAATCCTTGTGTGCAATCTTGGGAAGGTAAGTGTAAATTGTCCCTCCAGCTTCGGGTCTGATGGCAATTAACACAGTTGTGCAGAGCATGAAGACAGGCATATCACCCGTAATTGCAGTGGTATCATAATTCAGTTCTCCAGGGACTGCTTTTACATTCCTCGCACAACTATGAAAATAGTTTGGAAAATAATCCTCTACTTTACTGCTTGGCAAGAAGAATTAGACTCCCTGACTAAAAATAGTCTTACTTCTTACCTTCTTTTTATGTAAGACACACTGTTGGGCCAAAATGTATGCCAAGATCCTTCTTCCTTGCCAGCCAGACATAATGATATGTTACATTCCCTTTCAAAAAATGTAGCAACTTAAATCCTCTGCTGTGAGGGATGGGAGGCATAAGAAATTCACTGACTTTTTCTGTTTACTGTACTGATCACAAGGCACAACACAGTTCTGTTAGCCAAGTTTTCCAGTCTCTTCCTCCTGAGGTAATGGAAACTCTGTGGACCGTATTTCTAAAGGCTGTCTGTGTGACAGACAGAGAGAGAAGGGAAAGCCTCAAAATACAGGGTGAAAAGAGAAGGTATTTATTTTTGTAACCAATCATTTGCCTCTTTTGAAAGAAAATGAAGACAAGTACTTAAGGTTTTTTGTCTTGATTTGGTTTTGGTTTTTTAAGTCTATGTAAGTTGCTCTCTGAACCTCTAGATTTCCAAAAGCTTTAATATAGTATCATCAAATCACCAAATGGCTTGAGCTGGAATGGACCTTCAAGATCATCTAATATACCTGGGTTTTAAGTGCCAGACAGGCATGTAAATGTCATTAGCTTGTAAATGCCACTAGTTTATGAGCTTGGACTTTTTTATTACTTTTTCTTTCCTCATGAAAGTATCCCCATTTCAAATGTTCAGAAGTCTGTAGACTCCTTTGCACTTTATTATGCAGATATAATCAAAGCCAAGATTTATAACCATAATCCACCATTTCTATCCAAGTGAGAATTATTATTGCAATCACCACTGCATTCCGCATGTACAGATATCATAACTTTAATCCAAGTTAATAAAACTTCTCATCTGTAGAAGGAGGCTAGTAGACTACTTTCCCATAATATTAGAGGATTTAAAACAAATGAGAAAATATGCACAACTGAATCCTCCTGGAACTTTAAGCCACCAGAAAGCACTTACCTGAGGTGTTTTGATGTTCTTCTGAAACCCTGCATTTAGCTATAAATTTCACTTTGCAGTTTAATAGGACTTCAAAAGCAAATATGAGCAACATAGTCCAAGAAGGGATTCAGGATCCAAGTAATTTATTGGATCTTTCTTCTTCTTTTCTTTGTTAAAGAATTATATAAGCATGTTTTTAAGGTCAAACACTATATCATTACCATATGTGTGACATGCTAATAGTCAACCAGTTTCTTTTTCTGTGCTGATCTGCATGATTTCTGTAGGCCTTCTGTAATTTTGTCAGGCCGTGGTGATTTTTTTTCTAGAGCAGAATAGAGTTATTGTATTTTGAATGGAAGCACATTGGAAAAATACTGGGTGGGGTAAACACTGAAAAATATTGAATACTATATCCCCAACTGGAAAGTGGGAAAAGATTTCAATTTTTTCAAGAAATACAAGTATGGTGCCTCTGGAATAAGACTAACATATTGTGTTGGTTTTGCACAGCCTGGGTTTTGCTAGCAGGGGGGCCACAGAGGTGGCTTCTGTGAGAAGCTGCTGGAAGCTTCCACCATGTCCAGCAGAGCCAATCTCTGATGGCTCTGAAGATGGACATGCTGCTGGCCAAGGCTGGGCCAATTAGAGATGATGGCAATGCCTCTGTGATAACGTATTTAAGAAAAAAATCAAAACAAAGTGGGACACACAATTTTAATTCCACCCAGAGAAGAGGATGAGGTGAGAATGTGTGAGGGAAACAACCAAGGTCAGTGGAGAAGGAGGGGAGGAGGTGCTCCAGGCACTGGAACTGAGATTCCCCTGCAGGCCATGGTGTAGACGATGGTGAAGCAGCTGTGCCCCTGCAGCCCCTGGGGATCCACGGGGAATGCAGAGATCCACCCGCAGCCCGTGTGGGGTGACCGTGCCAGAGCGGGTGGATGCCTGGAGGAGGCTGTGATCCAGTGGGAGACCCAGTGGAGAGAGAGGGCCCTTGCTCCCAGGCTGGAGCAGCCTCTCCTTGGAGGACTGCACCGCATGGGAAGAGAGAGCCAGGGCACAGCAGTTTTGGGAGGGCTGTGTGCCTGTGGGAGGAACTTACATTGCAGCAGTTTTGGCAGGACTGCTGCTCGTGAGAGTGGAGCCGCGCTGGAGAAGTTTGCAGAGAACGGTCTCCTGTGGGGAGACACCTCCTATGGTGCAGCAAGGGAACGACTTCCTCTGAGCCAAGCAGAAGAAAACCTTGGGTGATGGACTGACCAGACCCGCACCCCCTGTCTCCCTGCACTGTCTGTGGGAAGGAGGGAGGGGTTGAGAAAAAGGGAGTTTTTAAGGGCTTATTTTTTCTTCTCATTATCCTCCTCTGATTTTGTTAGTAATAAACTCATTTTGTACCTCTAAGATGAGCCTGTTTTGCCCTTGGAGTGTTGTCTTCCGGTCCTTATCTCAACTCATGAACCCTTCATTAAATCTTTTTCTCCTCACCCCAGGGGAGGGTGAGTGAGCAGCTTTCGTGTGTGCCTGGAGTTTGGCCAGAATTAGTACCAGATGTGGTAGCAAATCTGCTTGAAATAATCTCTCCCTTACAGCTTTTAATTCTTGCATGAGCAAATGAAACAGGCAAAATATAGCTGTAGTGTTCCTGATGGAGAAACCACAGACCCAACACTTATTCCCCAACTGTGCTGCTGGCCACAAGCTGAAGGCCCTTCACCTCCTTTTCCTTGGTTTCTTCAGTCATCTGCTGTGCCTATTCCAAATTTTATGCCTTGACACAATATAGTCTTGGGTTTTATGTCCCTCTGGAACAAATAATGAGTAAGACTGGTAGAGTAAGAGTGGTTGGCATGAGTGAGTTTTTGAAATAGATGTAGATGAAAAGGCTGATATTACAGTAATTACCTAGGTAGTGCCCCTGAAGTGTGTTGATACTAGACCACCTTGGACTCTTTATACTTTAAATCATACTAGATTATGTCATATTGCAGGTTTTACTTCTTCCATTTAGTACTTCTGTATTGTTTTCTCATCTTAGATAGCTGCCAGACCTCTGTTACCATAGTATCTGAGTTTTTCATTATCTTTACGGTATTTCTCCTCATTGCAGTCATGTCATGCTATTACTTGTACTAACTGAGACAAGATAAGACACTAACTTACCTCTGTAAGGTTGCAGATAGGGTTGATGTCGGAGGGGGAACTGAAACTTAGGCTCACACATTCTTCACTGTGCATTATAAACTTCATATCTTATATATAGATAGGTGACCAATGTTTACTATCACGCTTTGGGGGTGTCAGGAAGTCACTGGCCTGTTCCTTCTTGGAAAATAAATCCCTCTGCTAACAACCAATCTGAATAAAAGATGTTTCTATTTCACCCCTCCACTCACCTTGAGCAGCTGAATATGGTGGTTATTTCATGACATGCTTCCTGCAAAAGAAAAACAATGTAAATCAAATGTTCATATTAGGTTTTTCAGTCACATAAAAATTCTCCCCAATTATTTTGGAGAATGAAAATAATTGCATCTGAAATAGGAACTGGAGATTCAAGCAAGTTTGGCTATCTTTGACATCTTTGATGTTGTATAAATAGGTTGTCATAAATTACCTAATAACAAGGTTTTTTGGTTTTACATTCATTAGCAGTGTCAACACTGTGCTTCTTCTGGGCTTCAGTTCAGTGAATTACTCCTGCTTAAGGACATTTATGGATGTACATAACAGCAATGAAAGTCAATTGGAATCAAGCAAGTATTTAACTGCTTATTCAAATATAAGACTTTAATTTATCATTACAATTGATGTATTCTTCCCTTTGAGTTGAAGAAAAGGATTTCAGTGCCTCAGTTTCAGCCTCTCTGACTATCGGTGTCTACAGAGCCAGTTAAGAGTGTCAGCTTTGAGAAGATTTGGCCAAGGTATTTCAAAGATAGAATTTGGTTGCAAATTCAAGAGTGGAATTAAACTAGAAAATTAAAAGAGAAAGAAAATGCTTTATTTGAACCATCACATTTCATTTAAAAAATAATTTTTTTCTTGCCTAGTGTCTTAGGAGCCTTATTAACATGCAATATTCTTTGCTTCTGTTACATTTCACCTTGTGGTGTATGTAAGTCTTTCATGAGTTAGACAGAAGCCAGTGTTGCACTAATTCTGAAAAAGCATGGTGATGTAAGAAAGAGATATAAGAGTGAAAAAGTGCGGGATTTGAAGGAAAAATCTGAGGACTCTAGGAGTGAAAAAGCAAGAGTGATTACCAGGGGAATTAGTTTAAGTAGGGTAAATAGGAAAAAAACAAGTTCTGTTTCCTGCCCACTTCCTTTTCTTTGATAAATATTTATACATTTTTTCCCAATTTCCATTGAGATCACATACAAGTATCCAGATGTAACAGCTGACATTTAGAAGAGTAGTTGTTAGTATCCTTCTACTTATTAATTCATCAGAATTAATGTCCTTGAGATATCCCAGTGAAATAATTTTAGGATACATGATCACCTTGAATTCTTTTTATGTGCTTTATAAATTAGTACTAAAATAAATAGTGATCTGCAAAGTTATCTCACTACAGTATTTGTGTTGAACATTTGAAGCAAATATATATTAAACAGTATCCTTCTATTATGAATTTATATTTTCCTTTAAATAGGAATTAAATACTATAACCTTAATTTCATTTTCTTCAGCATGATCCATGATAGCAAATAAACCAAATATTATTTTGCAGTATGATCACTCAGTTTGCTCCCCGTATAATAAATTGTGCCTTCAGAGCTCTTGGAGTGCACATCAGTCTAGTTAAGCCCTGAACTGCCTTGTGTAGACTCATTTACTCATCTAGTGTGGACTTATTTATTAGTCTATACTAGTGCTTCTGCTGTTATAGTTTATATGAGCTAATTCTATCAAAATAAACTAACTCCTAACCAGAAAAGCCTTCTGTACCACAGATGGCAGTGATTTAACTGTGCTTTGATATTTAATGTAATGTCTGTGTTGAGAAATCCTGTGTAATCACACTACATGACAAACTATAAGTGGCTCTTCAAAGTGTCTGACAAAGGAGATAGACTCTGTATAGCTGTAGACTTCGGAGTGACACATCCTTGCATTTTCATTTAAAATGAAAATTTAACAATATGAGTTAATAAGAAATTAGATAATTCAACATCTTTTACCCTTTTTTCTGTTATAAGAGCATTCAGTAACCTTTTTTTTTGGTTTTGAGAAACAAGTTCAACTTTCTTTTCACTAAGAAGAGCAGACAGTTGGCTAAAACCCTGTGAGATTTATCTCCAGTATAAACCAAAGGATTTTTATATTTAAAAACATCCAAAAACCTCAAAGCACAGTCCATTTGCTCTATTAAACAACTTCAGCCTCTTTTTTAACATCTGAGGAACGGAAATTGGCATATTGGGCATTTCTATTTTCTTTTTTATGTTCATCTGTATTATTCCTACAGTATTATTCTACTTTATGTTATTCTGCAACAAATCTTCTACTTTTCTGTTTTCCACTTAAATGAGTTTCTAAAATCGCCTTACCTTCATCCATTTTCCAGGCAACTGCATCCTGCTGTATATATGATGTAAACCCTTTTCCTGCTTCCTTTAAAAGACTGACCTGTATTGCATTGCTTCCACCTTTGCGATGCCACCCTCTTGTTAAGGTCTTTTCTCATAGCCAGGGCTTCAAAATCATATTCTTTCCACTTCCTGTTGTTGCTCCTGGTTGTCAGAATGTAGTCATTCCTCATTTCTACTTTGCTGCTTCTCAGTAATTAGTAATATCATAAGCAAAGGGTAGCCAGTATCAATGCACTTAAAGGAATATTAAACACAGGATATAACAACTCTAAATTTCTTTCTTGCTAAGCAGAATTGCTTGCTTGGTTTTAAATGTTTGTCATGTACCATTAAAAAAAGGACAATAGAAAAGAAACAAAACTCTCTCTGCAGCTACATAGAATATTTTATTTAAAGCCATTAAAGAAATTAATTTTCTATTAGTAATTTTAATTATTCACCTACAAGTTTACTTCATTTTAGGTGTTATTATGAGAAAGTTGGTATTTTGGTGAGTATGTATAGATGCCACCTATAAATGTACACAGTACATAATGACACTGTACATATGTACAAATGTACAGTGAACATAATGACAAAAAGCTTATTTAGCTGTGTTGTTCTTTTAAAGGCTTTTATCAGCTGCACACCATTCAGTCACCGATAGAATATGTACTTGATCTTCAGTGACTGAGCGAATATGTACTTGATCTTCATTCATGTGAAACATTACCATTACACTCGGTTTCCAAAGTGTCTGTCTCTGAAATCACATAGCAATTGTGTCTGGTTGGGGAGCAAACTATATGTTTGCTTGTTGTATTGAAGGTGTTGTGTTAAGACAGTGTGTATATTCATGGTGTGAGCTTTTTTTTCAAGTTAAGTAGTTCTGATTATATAAAAGAAACACATTGTAGCATCTGAGAAAAAAAATTTTCTGCTGAAGTGATTTAAATCAAAGCAGTCTCAAAATTTTTTGTGTTAACAGCACAGAATTAAGTTGAAGTCAGTGAATTATGTATTTTGCAACAATAGCAACAAAAAAAAAATATATATATACCCCACAATATTAAACACTTACAAAAGCTTAGTTAACACTTGCGAATTTCCAGTCACCCTTCTGCAGCAAATCCTAAGACAGCACAATTCCAACCCACACAAATACGCATGGAAGACTGTGCTGATGCATGCCACCACAGCTGCACACACACACCGCCTCGCCTTGCAGGCTGTGAGCATCGCAACCGTCCTCCCTGGCTGTCAGGGCCCTGCAGACACTCAACCCTCCCCCTCCCGCTGCAGAACAGGCTCTGCAGCCCCACCTGCACCTGCGCTCCCCTGCAGCCCATTGACCCACACACCACCTGGGAGCAGGGCCCCTCTTCTGAGTCCTTCACTGAAATGGGCCGTGGTGGGGTGCATGTGCCTCACAGCAAGACTGTCCTGCTCAGCGTTATTCTTTCTACACTGCCTTACACAGTAGCTGTATTGGGACAGCCATGTGTTCTTGGATTTGAGGCATAAATATGGACTTAGTAACTTTTCTTTGGCTTTATAGTTGGAGGGTTACTAAATGCAAGATGAAACAATGTAGTGTAGTGGTAGAATGTGTATATATGCATCTTCCTCTAAGAAGGTAAAGAACTTAATTGCACTTGTATATTTCTGGTCTTTGTCTCCTGAAAAGCATATATTCTTTCCCTGGAAACCTCATTCCATTCAGTTACTTTCTAAATAACTTAAATATTTATACAGGAACATCACCCTTAAAAAGGGAAATGAGCTTTCCAGGGAGACAATTCTCAATAATAGCAAGTATAATCCTGTTCACCAATTTTAATTAGGAGGCTATCTTTTAATTAGTTATTATTGTTTTCAAATAATGCCAGTTAATAACAGAAACTCTCATTCACTGATATGGGCTTCTTCAACTCCTTTTGTGAATGCTTTGAAGTTATTCACCATGGTTCTTCAGGTGCAGATAGCAATGAACTTTGATTAATTATTGCTTTTAGCACATTACCGTTGCCATTCTTCTCTGAGAGCTCATTTGTTTAAAATTGAAATCTTGAGTTTTCTGCAGTATGGTTGTTTCTCTTTTAAGACCAATTTTCTTTTATTCACCATTTTTGCTTGTCTTCCTTCTTCATGTTTTATCCCTTATTTGCTCTCCTCATTAAAGGAAAAGATACTTAGCCAGGCTGCTTCCAATACAGCTGCAGTTTTACTGCTGTTTGCAGTCAATCTCACCCTTGTGTTGCTTTGTTGAGAATTCATTTTTCATAAACAAGCAATTAATTTTGCAAGTCCAAACAAAAGTCCATTCTGGAGGATTGAGTGTTTTTTCATGTTCAGCTTTTAATTTCAAATCTTATGAAGGCAGTATATACCTGTGTGGGCAAGTTTTAATATGATAGTCTGTGTTTTGTAGTTGTCCTGGTTATACTAAACTGTCATTCTTCTCAAGCTCCATGCTGTCAGAAGCCAGACAACTTCAGTTTGATTAGTGAAGCATATTGTCAACATGTTGCAGGCATAGGGTGGGTTTGGCTTTTTTTAGAGAGGTTTTTTATTTTTTTATTCTAGGGAATTTTTCTAGAAACACAAGGGATGTTAAGTTCTGTAAGTTATTCTGAAAGTAGAGACAGCTTATTATTCAAAATGGGCAAATTGCTTTCAAATAGCACTTGTCATTTGGAGAGCATCAGATGAATTTGAAGCATTATGATTCTCATTCTGAGATATGCGTGTATTCGGCATTGGGTAGTGAGGGTACACATATCTAGATTAAAATTGCTGTGGACTCAAATTAATGGCATGGCTGCGTCTTATGATGATCTCCTCTAAGAACAAATGAGTTAGGGGTTTATCTGACCTGCCCTTTTTCTAAACTAGACAAAGTATGTCTATTTACATCTCCTCTGCCTACCTCATTCATTTTTAGATGTCTCTGCCCCAAGTCACCCTCAAGAGAAGAACATCTGGGAATTAAGAGGGATTTCCTCTCCCATTGGGCACTAGCACCCAATGCTTTATCACATAAGTGACTCTCAGGGCTTGGTAAGGCAACCTGTGTTGTTAGTATGATGTTGGAGGAGGAAAAAAAATGTTTTAGTCAAAGTTATATGAGAAGAAACAGACCTAAGATTCATATGCAGCAATTCTCCATTCTTCAATCTGTGCTCAATAAAACATCTCAACTATAATATAGCTTGTTTCCTCAAAGGATGTTGTAACATTAGGTGTCAAATAAGGACAGTAAGTAAAAATAAACTACTTAATTCGGTGCCTGATTTCAGCTCAGTTTGTCTTTTGCAGCCTCTTCTGCCATCATAATTTCATATTGTGTTTTCCTCTCAGGAAGAAAATTGTATATGTTTATTGAATATTGTGTGCAGCTTTGGTCCCTGCAATATAAAAGATATAAAGTTATTTGAGAGTGTCCAAAGGAGGGCAATGAAGATGGTGAAGGGCCTTGAGGGGAAGCTGTATGAGGAGCAGCTGAGGTCACTTGGTCTGTTCAGCCTGGAGAAGAGGAGACTGAGGGGAGACCTCACTGCAGTTACAGATTCCTCTCGAGGGGAAGAGGAGGAGCAGGCACTGATATCTTCTCTGTGGTGACCAGAGAGAGGACCTGAGGGAATGGCCTGAAGGAGTGTCAGGGGAGATTTAAGTTGAATATCCGGAAAAGGTTCTTCACCCAGAGAGTGGCTGGGTGCTGGAATAGGCTCCCCAAGGAAGTGGTCAGAGCAGCAAGCCTGAAAGAGCTCAAGAAGCATTTGGACAATGGTCTCAGGCACAAGGAGTGACTCTTGGGGATGTCCTGTGCAGGGCCAGGAGCTGGACTCAATCCCTGTTGGTACCCTCCTACTCAATAGAGTTGAAAGTTTATTAAGAAAGGAAATAGGTAGGCATTTATAATTGTGTATGACATCGACAAGGTGTCAGGACAGGAAATATTTATTCCTTTTTCTTGTGCACTCTTCTGCACTCTAGTATAGTTCTACATTTGCTGCCTTTTCAACTAGTCTAAACAGCCTGCAGTAGAGGTATTCTTATTTATTTCTTCTGAAGCAAAATTCTATTAGGACTGTTATTCATGTTCCTTCAGCAGCTATATTAGGATGAATCCAACTGTACTGGGTTGGTCCAAAAAGGAACAGAATTAAAATTGCTGAGGTGTGAATAACCCATATTCATATTCCTCTTCTGTTGATTTGGAGAGATTGATCTGAGTCAGCAAAACTATTTATAGTCAGACTGCTTTAAACTATTTACACTGAGGCTATTGGCCAGCCATCAGTCTGTTGAGTGACACATATAAGCAATTGTATATATATATATATAATATATATATATTATATATATAATACTTAATTATATATAATAAGGTATTATATAACCTCATCTCTGAGGTCTGTGTTGAAAAAAAGAAAACATGTATACAACTTTTATTTTCATTCTAAATTAGAAAAAAAAGCAAACTTTGGAACCTCAGAAATGATTGTTTAATGGGATCATTATTCCATGGTAGTCCTTGCTAATGGCATTCTTAATAATATCTGCTCAAAGCTGGTCTAAAGGAACACACAGGTAGGATGTTGATAATCCTTTCATCCATTAGTTGAACTCTTTTCTGTGAAAAGAATTTGAAACATAGCTCTTTCTAAACTGTCTTTAGAGACTAAGGTTACCAGGAAACCTGTGAGTGGCAGAGTTATTGTTAGCATAATTGCTATATGTGTACTTTGGGAGGGACAATTGAAATATTAGCCCTGCTGATACACACTGCTGAAACAGTTGTTCTCATAACCAGCTGCTGGAGAGCATTGTCTTTAACCTGCTTTACTCTCAAGCCAGGTGCACCTTAATCCATCAAGTTGCTTGTTGTGGTTTTTCACATAGTGTGAGAAGATTCATACTGACAACAAAGCAAGTATTTAGTAGTTCTAAATTTTAGCAGTTCTTGCAATCTCAAAGTGTGTGTTGGTGCCTGTCAAGCTCTGATTCAACTGAGCAGGTTGTGTTTCTGACAGAACTTGTAGAGACAGAATTACAAAGATATCCTAGAAAGAGCTGCTTTTCAAGGCTTTACTGATCTCTCAAACGATGTAAATTGGTAAGTAACAGGAATATCTCCATTTGAGAGCATTGCTGTGGCTATGGCAGTCTTTTAGTTTGCAACATAAATAGCAGATTTTACTTCCCATCGCAGTGACCAGCAAGTAATCCAAATGGATTACTTGAATTCTGGGAGGCAAGAAGGAGGCAAGAAATGTGCGGTAGGTTCCTTTTGAATAGTTTAAACTGACCTAGTATGAGCTATTAGCAGAATGTGTGAATTAAAGGTCAGTAGGGAATTGTTACAACTTGGCACTTCAAGTAAACTTTTTTCAACTGCATTTTTGGCACACTTATTTTCTAGTTTCTTATCTTTACTTGCCCCAGTTTATGATGTGTAGGATACTACACTTTATGGAAATTTATTTGTTGCCCTCCTCCAGATTTCTGGTTCAATGAGGTATTTTCAGTTACAGTTAAATTATTCTGGTAGAAACATTTTCAAAAATAGGTTAGCTGAAGACTATTATATAAAAGCTTTTTAGTAGATGCCATTTATGATGGCCTTGTGTTGTCCAATATACCACATGAGCAAAAGGTTTTAGAAATTGATTTGGGTTTTATTTTATTTAAAAGAGAAAATAAAAGAAAGGTTCAGATTCCATGAGAAGCAGTTTCCACTACAGAGCATTGTGCAATCAGACTGCAGTGATGAGATCTTGTCTGTGGCACAGTGAGCATCTTCTACCTAGGGCCACTCCTTCACACAAACAGAGCCCTTACCTCTCACACTTTGCTGCAAGATCCTGCTGTCTTTTTATGAAGAGTTAAAGCTTATTGTCTGTAAGGGACACCTGCATGCACAAAAGGCCTTTATCCTCCCTGAATGTATTGATATCTAGCTGCTGAAATCCACTGCTATGCATGTACTGGTGAGCAGGGGAGTTAGCTGATTTTATTAAACAGTTGTAATAACACTGTGGACAATATAGACAGCACAAGAGAAATCGGCCTGTCACTCGTTTGGTCCTCAGGTGTTGTTTTGTGGCTGTGACCCAGACAAAATTTAGGAGAAATTAAGCAAAATTTCACTCACTGTCCTCTCAAAAATTTCCATAGAACTATAATTGTTCACAGTGGCATACCACGCTGATAAAGTTGTGAATTTCAAAAGTTTTACCGTTGTTCTCATATGCTTGACTTTGCTTCATTTTCTGCTACTGTTATGGGTGCTTTTTCAGTTCCATGAGGTTCACTGCTCTCATTTTCCATAAATGAGATTTAAATACAAAGTTGGCAGCACTTAGGTAAGTCTTGGCTTTTCAGTATTAATGCTGTGATTAACTCACCTGAAAGCCATCTATAGCACATCAAAGAATGAGAAGACTCAATTTTCTTGGTGAAAGATGGATTTTTTTAGGTGTAGTGGAGGTAGGTGAACATAGCTTTTTTTTTTTCTTCCACTTAGTAGCAACATGTTAGTTCCATTGTTCTCAACCTCATGTCGGGAAATGTGCATGTTCATGTAACAGAGTGTCACTTAAAAGGTCTTTTAAAATATGAGAAGTAGTTGTCAGTGAAGAATGTGCCTATGAATGACTAAGAATGAGGAAGTGATGGAGGCTTTTGTATGGTTAAAGAAATTTAAGGAACTACTGCTATTTAAGGTAGGACAATATGAAAAGGGATGTGATGTGACCAGCATGGGAATCTGCTGGTTATGTACCTTCCTAAAGCACATTCTGCCATCAGTGCATTCCTTCTGTGGTTGTGATGTTAATTCCTGACAAAGGGTCCTGGTGATGCATGCTTAACTTTGTGTGAAATTTTCCTGTGGATTTTGATGAGTTCGTTTGGGCTGAATAATTTTCATCTTCCGATAGCTGCAAGACTGTATCAGCCTTTGTGTGCTCAAAGCTAATCTCCACTGTTATTCCTTGAAAGAAACACACAAGATTCTGTTTTCCTTGCTTTTACAATCTGCGTGCTAGACATGATTTTATATATGAAATGATGATAAAAATTCATTCATCTGTAATTATATGATCTCATTTGGCGTCTAACTCTAGGACAAGAAATCAGTGATTTAATTTCCTTTCAAAGTCTTTGTCTATCAGATACAGAACAAGCTAAGTAATTATCTCTTAGTTATTGTGAAAACTGTGCTCTCAGTATTACATTAGTTAAGGAGATTTATTTTTATAAATCACTCAGTTGACTATTTCAAGCTGGGTGATTCTCCATTGTTTCAATGTAGAAAGCAAGGTCTATAGATTATGTTAAGAGAAATTCACATTGTCCTTCTGGTACATACATTAGGATGGTACAATGGACTTACCTGCGTACACATTATATTTTCGTTTTATGTGAGACAATCAAATCTGAAATGTTTTATAAATATTCACAGAACACCCCAGTAGAGATCCATAGTGTGCCTGAAACTTCCAAGAGCTTCTTCATCAAATCAAAACTAGTTTTATGTTATAGCTGTGGGTGAGATAAGCCCATCCTTTGTGTGGAAATATCATGCTTACAATCTGGTCCATATTGCAGGCGAAATCTGAATGTTTTTAACCACTAACTCACAAGTCTCTTGTTGGGGAAAATTTATTGCATGCCTCGAGCTGAGTTAAACACAGGTTTGTGCTTAAATAGAAAAGATTTAATGTACAATGCACTGGACAGTCTTATCACCATAAGCTGTTCTCCATGGAGTCTGCAGAGGCACAGCAGGAGTCAATTCCTTACATGCATATGCAGCAGTACCAATCCCATGAACATCGACCCAGCACTGGATCCACTCCCCATCCCAGTTCTGCTGCCCAAAGGTGGCCTCTAGCATTTGAGCACTCGTGTCCCTGAGTGATGGATTGTTGCAGGACAGCCCTGCAACATGCCTCATTTCCGAGGGAAACTTCACTCCCCTACAGGGAGTCCTTCTCTCCTATCACTCCTATGTCCAGCCAGTCCACCTCTTCTGCAGTTGGATCTTCTTGTCCTCCATGCCAGGTCACTCCTTGGTCACAAATTACCTGAGCAGATACAGTTTAATTTTCTGCTTCACTCTACTGTGTATGCACACAACCCTTGTAACTTAACCACTTCTGCCAGATTTTCAGAGGATCAGCAAAATGGCAACTTTGTGGCAAAAGGCTGCTCTTTCAGAAGAGAATGAGGGCTTCTTTAAAGTGTGGGGATGCCAGAAATATAACCTGATGACCCTTGACAGAAAATTTTACCTAACAGCATGGGCTGGAAATTCTTCAGCAACTGAATACTCATACTTTGTATACTTTATGATTTATCATAGTGCATCTTGTTCTGTCATTGACACTAAGCTGTCTCAACTACATCACTGGCATCATTTTGTTTCAAAGAGGTATTTGTTCATAATTAAAAGACAAAAGGAAATCCAGTCCAAGTTCTATTGCTCCTTGGAGTAAACTAATCCCACTACCTGATGTGTTGATATCTGTATCTGTCTATTTGTTTTACAAATCAGGATTTCTATTTTTGCATTTGAACAAACTGTGCCAGAAACTGAATTAATTAGTTCTTGAGATGAAATAAATTGACTAGGTGCGTGAAGTATGTTGGTCTCTTGTGAGATTTTTCCAAGCATATGAAAGTTGTGTGGTTTTTTTTTTCTTTTTCTAATCAAATAAATGTTTCAGAATATATGTAAATTTTAACAAGTGGTGTTCATTAGTGAAATGTAGTGTAGTCATCACACTGAAGGAAGTCAGGTACTTTTGCCCCAGTGGTTAATGGAGCTGATAATCTTGACTGCAATGTGGTTGTGTCAACAATCCCAGAAATACGTTATTGTCAAAAATACAGGGATTGAAGGATCGGGACTTGTGAGGTCACTGGTAATCTTTATCTCTATTGACTTCAGCTAAGTACAAATAAAGTTGGCTATTTTTTTAGCATTAGCTGTTACATCAGCTGAAGTCTAAACCACCATTTCAATCTGAATGATTGTAAAGCATTATGTGTATAGTATCATGAAATAAGAGTTGTGGAATTTTTGAAAAGAACATTAGCAAAAGGTCTCTTTGGGAATACAGACTTAAAATCAGAAAGCCTGTAATATGTACAGCAGAAAGAAAGCTTTATAACTCAGTAAGTTCTCTGTTTACGTGGTGGTAGATACATATGTATTCTATTAAGTAGGAATTACAACTGAAAAACTATAATCTTCAAATGCTTTCTATTTTTCATCACTGGAGAGCATTTTTTCATACTGTTGCAAAAACTGTCAGTGTGTTTACCTGAAGCATTCCACTTAGAAGGAAGATCTGCTTCCTTGAAATTAATGCATTTGTTTCAGGTTTATTTTCAAGACGATTAATTCAAATAACCAAATTTTAACTTTCAGTTGTTTTTTTTGTTTAGGTTTGTTTTTTTTAAATTTTATTTTTCTGCAACAATACTTTTCTAAATTTACTTTTTTATGCAGGTTAATGCAATTGAAAATGTTTGTCAGAAGTTTCAGTGTCTTTAAAATGGAATAAATGTTGGCATGTTGATCTGTACACACAAATATATACTTAATGAGAAAACTTTAGTTTTGGTACACCAAAAAATCAGAACTTATCTCTAATAAGACACAAGTCAAGTTGTTAAAGCTTAGGAAATATGCTTTTCTTTGTGCTTTTCTGTTGTGCAATAAAACAGCAGCTATAGAGACAAGGTTACTCTGATTCTTACACCACTGTTATGGCTTTTACAGAGATCATTTAATGACATGAACATAAAGGAAGTATCTTGGATCATCCCCATAAACTGTATATTTTGCTATAAAACATATAAACCTGTGAAATTAAGGTGAATAGGATGGTTCTACTATCTATATGGCAAGCTCTGCAGTAGAGTAACAGCAGAGTACTTGGACTATAGCTTTATCATACTTCAAAGGTAGCAGGTAAATTCACGCTTACAGGAAATTGGATGTGGCAAGTCCAGTGTTTTATGAATTAAGACATTTTCAAAGGGATGAGGAATAAACAAGTATTTTCAGGCAGTATTTAAAAAATGTATGTCAATGCTATGTACATACATATACAGGTCTGTGTAGATTTATAATAGTATGAGTGTACATCTATAAGCATTTATCTAGGGTAGAGCAAGGCATGGCAAGGACAAACTGCCATAGGAATATTCTTCTCTCAGAAAATAATATGCTTTCATTGTCTGTTTGTCAATGGGGCTTTGATATCTTGAACTCAAGGGGTAAGATACTTAAATACTATAAATTTTTATTACTTTTCTGAAATCACTGCACAAATAGAGGAGAAAGGGATATGTTCCAATGGTTCTTCCACAACAGAGTATGAGAGAATATGATGTCATTCACGTAACATGTGCAAAACAAAAGTTAAGATGAGAAAAGGCTTATCAAGATGTTCCTTGGTAAAATAAACTGTTCCCAGTGCTCTGCCTATAATGCTTTGTCCAGTGTGCTGACACTAGTATTGGTAAACCAAAATTCATTCCATTCTTCTTCATTCCGAAAAAGCTGAGTAAGAGGTTGGTGCTAGGTATTTTCTTTCTGTCATCTGTGAGATTAATATTTATTCTTGAACAGTTTGTTGGTTAACTGCTGCTGCAGTAAACAGTGCTGCAGAGGGACTACAAAATACAGTTGATACCCACATCTTAAAATAGTTGCTTTAGAAAGGTTTCTTGTTAGGCTTTGTAACACAAAATGAACAGAAGTCCAGGAAGGGAAACTGGGCTGGGGAGGACTCTATAGTACAGTGAACCTTCTTTTTGGAAAACTCAAAAAGGAGCTGAGAGACTGAACAAATTGCACTAATGTCTTGAAGGTAGCTGGAAACCAGACAGGACCATGCTGCTAGGTATGAAGAAAGCTTGAAAACTGTGCTAAAGAAAAGATTTCAGGGGACAGAAATTTTTATGCAAAGCTAAATTAGTTGCAATAGTTTTAACAGATGGATTTTATTTTCAAAGGTGCAGTGATTGTCTCCAGGACTTGAACCCACTAAGTCTTAAGGTATGTTATTTATAATGTCCTTAGTAAAACTACGTGACCTGAGTATGTCTTCTATTACTTCTATTCTATTTGCGTTAATGTTGCAAGACAGTTAAAAATTAAATTGTTTTAGTCTTGTGTTTGTAAATGTTAAGAATTTTTTTTTTTCTATATGGAAGAGGTGGGATGTATGTGTATTTTGTTCTTTTGTTTGGCACATGGGTCACAGGTCTCATATCTTGTCATTCTTAAATAGATGAAATAGCTTTAACAAATGTAGGGACGGATAAGTTCTGTTTTGTGACTTACATTCTTCAATCACGAAATCTGAAAAAGGAAGAAAAATGCGATGTCTGCATGATTATATTAAACTTTTCTTTACTGAACCTTCATTTTGATCAATTGTGTATCAAAGGTCACGTTCCTGTAACTTATTATTTGAGAACCTCATCTTTCCATTTTTTATAAAATAAGGTGCTACATCCAACACTGTGGATAGGAAAATTAAAA
>VZRR01001191.1:415037-433887 GCA_013398015.1 Oreocharis arfaki | reverse complement strand
AAAAAAGAAAGGAAAGGAATTGCTCTCTCAGGAATTAGTTAACAATTGAAAATGAGGCTATGTGGTGTTTAGCTGCCAAATGGGGTTAAAATGCAACAGTGGTTTGATGCCCTTCCTTCTTCCCTTCCTTCCTCTCTCCCTCCCTCCCTCCCTCCCTTCCTTCCTTCCTTCCTTCCTACGTTTTTCTTCTCCAGGCTGATTACAGTAGTGCTAGAGAATAGTGAAGATTTTTAATATCCTTTGAATACCCTTGAAAACAAACTGGTCCATTTGCTGGGATCCAGTATGTTGCTGAATTATGGTTCAGGTCTTATTTACAATATTAACTTTTGTTTCACCCTACACTGTAGCTCCAAAAACACCTCCAAACCTATAAAAAGAGATTGTGATGGTACCATCACAATACTTCCTATTGTGAAAGTTCCCAATCTTTGTTCCAAGCACCTTTCAACTTTCTTCTTTGTTTTTCTGCTATGCTACCTCTGTAGTCACTCTGTCACAAACCCAGTGAAAGGTCTGAAAATTCCGAACCAACATTTAAAACAAGTCATCAGAACTGATATTATATTGCATCTGTGTTCTTTTCTCTCAGCCAGCTCTTTTCCCCCACCCTTGTCTGTATTCTTGATTTAAATGTTAAACCCTTGGGTCAGTTAATGGTCGATACCATTTATACAGTATGAGACAGCATGAAACTCCTATTATGGTGCCCTCTTTTTCCATTAGCGCTACTAAAAAAATTATGATAAAAAATAGAGTAAGAGATGAATTTCTCCCCAGAGTTTACACAGAAGGATTCAAAGAGCAGTTCTACACATCTCCCATTTCTTTCTTCTTTGAGACCTAGGCGTAGTCACAGAACTGCTAGGCAAGACTAGCAAAATGCTAATACTGCAATTAGCAGTGTAATTCTCAAACCTGAGTGGAATTTCAGGCCATCACAGAGTATAAGCTCCCAAGGTATAAAGAAATGGCAGAGTACTGTCACTAGTAATATCATAAACCCTTTCATATATGGAAATTGGATTCTTCTTTGATAAAACATCCCTGAACAAAGAAAGTGCAAAATGTAACCACTTCGTTTATTTTGTTTTCACAGTGGTGGAAATGCAACAGAATGTGTAGGCTTATTTTTCATGCCTTGTTTGTTTGATTTTGCTAGCCCTTACTAAGTAGCACACTTACGTGTTTGTTCTGTGGCATTATGCTTTTAAAGTATTCCCGACTTTAGCCTTACTGTCTCCCCAGTGTTACCTCGGTTCACTTTCAAAAACTGGGCTGCAATAATAGTAAAAATGAACAAGTAGAGAATGAAATTGATGTTAAATATTAAAACTGTCTACTTAAATAGGGTTCTGGGGGGTTAGATATAGTGGCATGTCCTTCTGTGCAGATTATTTAAGTGCCAGTTTTGATGAATGTCTGTTACTTCAAAAGTCACAGCTAATATTTTTGCACTAAACCCACTGTCTCAGCAAAGACAGAATAAAATTTCTCTTTTTTTTTACTGTTGTAAAACAATATGTCATTATAACAGAGTTTGCACTGATACATCTCGAAGTATTGTGAAGTAAACAGAAGCTGTTGATGATTTTTTTGTTCTTTGGACGATTCTATAGGACTTCATGGAATCACAGAATGGATGAGAGTGGCAGGCATATCTGGAGATAGTCACATTCAGTGCCCTTGCTCAAAGCAGAATCAGCTAGAGAATGTAACTCAGGACTGTGTACAGTCAGATTTTGGATATCTCCAAGGATGACAACTCCAAAATCTCCTGGGGAACCTACTCCAGTGTTCAAACATCACAGTAAAAATTGTTTTCTTAGGTTCAGACAGAATTTCATTTATTTCAGATTGCAGTTGTCTTGCAACTTGTCACTACTGCAAAGAGTTTAACTTCATCTTCTTCAGCTGCTCCTGATATGTATTTTTACACATTGAGAAGATTCCCCCAAGCCTTTTTACTCCATGCTGGAGGGTCCCAGCCACTGTCAGCCACTCTTCTTGTGAGACAAGCTCCAGTTCATTATATTTGTGGCCCTGTGCTGAAGTTGCTTTAGTGTGTTCATGTCATTTGTTTTGGAGAGGGCAGAGCTGTGCACAGCCCTCTCAGTCTGTCCCACAAGATCTGAGCAGAGCGGAAGGACCAGATGCCTTGATCTGCAAGCTACACGTCTCCTAATGCAGACCCTCTTTGCTGCAACGTGCTGGAATGCAGTCAGCTTGTCTCCCCGGAGCCCCAGGTTCTTCTCTGCAGATCTGATTTCCAGCCAGCCAACCCCCACCATGCACTTGTGCTGGAAGTGTCACTCCTCCCCAGATACAGGGGCTTGCGTGCCCCTTTACTGAATTTCATGAAGGTCCTGTTGACACATTATTCCAGCCTGTTTATGCTCTCTAAATGGCAGTAGATCCATCTGATGTATCAACCACTCCTTCCTCTTTTTCATCATCCTCAGATTACTGAACTTGATCTCTTCTTGACTTCCGAACGCGGTGGTGGACCACTCCTAAGTCTGGAGGAGATCGTCCTCAAAAATCAATCACCTTTTCCGAAAAAAAGTAAGAAAAAAAGTGACAATGAATAGAAATGAGTCTGAAAAAGAACTCTTCAGAAGAGGACAAGAAAAATAATTCCTAAATAATAAATTATTTGCTTTTACTGTTCAAAGTGATCTAAATTTCATTTATAAGCTCTCCAGATCTAAAGCTCTGCCATGGATTCTGAGTCAAAAATTACTGACAGGCAGTGGATATTATCAGTGTTGAGCCTTTCGTTTACTGAAAAATTATTTACTGAGTAGTCAAGGTATAACCTATTTTCATCACCTGGGATATGAGCACAAAATTTGAGTCCTATGCTAGGTGAGTTGTTTTTTCTAGAAGTACCAGACACTATACACACAAGTGCAGTCACAGATAGTTTGGTCTTTTGTTTCCCCACTTCCCCTCTTTCTGTTGTTTCTTAATTAATTCATATAAATCCATTTGAATTCTCATCATATTGTTTCTCTTTGTTGCTCAATATTTCTTTCTTCATTTCTTCACCTCACATCTTCATTTATTCTTGTTGGATTTTGTCTTGGTATCTTTGTGCTCCATTGATTTTTATGGTGGGTCTGACCTATGAAACAGAATTGTCAGGTATCATGGTTTAACACTGGATGGCAACTGAGCCCTAGACAGCCACCACTTGTTCACTCTCTGCTGAAGGGTAAAAGTGAGTAAACTTCTGTGGGTTAAGAAAAAGACAGTTCAGTAGGTAAAGCAAAGCAAAGCAAGGAAATCCTTTGCTACTTCCCATCCACAGGAAGCTGTTCAGCCATCTCCAGGAAAGCAGGGCTCCATCATGCCTGAGGTAGAATTGGGCAGACAAATGCCATCACTCCGAATGTCTCCTCCTCTTCCTTTTTTTCCCCAGCTTTATGTGTTGAACCTGATGCCATGTCGTATGGTATATCCCTTGGGTCGGTTGGGGTCAGCTGTCTCAGCTGTGTCACCTCCCAACTTTCTGTACACCACTCAGCCTCCTCACCAGTGGCATAGGTGAGGAGCAACAAAGGCTTTGTGTCTGTCATAGCTTTGCTCAGCAGTAGCAAAAATATCCCTGTGTTAGCAATACTGTTTCCAGAATGAATGTAAACAAAGCCCCATACTAGTTACCAGGGAGAAAACTAGCCCCATCCCAGACAGAATCAGCAAAAAAGGGCATCAAGCATATCTTTTCTTTCATTTTTTTTCCTGCTCTGTCTTCAGAGCTAAATTATTTATAGGGGGTTTTGCAAAGCCACCTGTTGCCACGTATTCTACACTCCATCCTTAAAATCCATTGACTCCTCTCACCCAGTGTTTGCTTGTACACAGTCTACTCCATATTCTTTGTCTTTCTCTTGCCATGTTTCACCCTCTGCTCCAGTGAAAGGTGGCTTTAGAGCATTCTTGAAGGAGGAATCTTCCTCTGTGGTATCCTGAACTAACAGGTGATCTCCATTTGTGTATTTAAAGACAAGTACCTACCCTCACTGGGTTAGGCACTGTTCCTGTCTACTTTTTCTGCTCTTGACTGTTCTAATTTTAAGCAGTTTTCTTTTTCTTCTGACACCAAAATTGGCCAGAGAATAAACTTTCTGACAAAATTTGAAGTATTAGAAAGCAGGAATTCTTTATTACAGCGCTGGACACATTTGGAGGATTTTCCTCTATCAAATGTGTGTCATGAAACTTTACAGGAGGGGATTTATTCCACCCGGATAATACACATTCATTAAAACATACTTCTTAGCTAATAGATAAACAACACTTTTCCTAGCGTTAATTTACATGCCTCAACCCCATACTGGAATTCCTTCTGTGGTCTTAGAGGGTCATCCAGAAGTTTCTGGTGGTTGTATTCGCTGAGAGTCCCCAAAACTGTGAGCCACCCTGCCTGAACTTCTCTCAGGGCATGCACTGCTGTTTCTTGTTACATAACTTTGCTCCAAAAACCACTTAGGTTCCTCCTTATTTGTTTATACACTGATTCCAGCTGCATTTAGCTTCCTGTGTGTCTACTTTTACATTGTTTTATCTAATTTGGTAGTCAGTTTTAAGCTTTATTTTGCAACTTCAAGGGAACTGAAAGTTCCTGTTTTCTGTGCTGTCTGTCACTTTAGAGAGGTAAGTGGTCAAGATCAGGCATCAGTTCTCAACTTGACCATTTCAGCCCAGTTTCCCTTTTTCTTATTTAGGAATGCCCTCTGTCTATGTTATTATCAAATTCTAGTTTCTGGAGATCTCAACCTTTATCCAGCTGATTTATCCCTCGATTACATTACCTTCTGTCATTGTCACTTACTTGAAAG
Source organism: Oreocharis arfaki (assembly GCA_013398015.1). Lineage (NCBI taxonomy): Eukaryota > Metazoa > Chordata > Aves > Passeriformes > Paramythiidae > Oreocharis > Oreocharis arfaki. The sequence continues at coordinate 429,043 of VZRR01001191.1, read as the reverse complement.
ATCAAAGTTGGTTATACAATCTTGATGCATCCGTATCGGAAATCTTAATTTCTTCCACTGTAAGATGCAAAAATATCACACAGTTTTAGATAAATATTTGGAGTATTTAACTTGTTTAACTATGACAACAATTTAATAAAATTTTCCAGTGCATTTCTGGAAGATACTCATAAAAGCTTTACTTTTTGTTTATACACCTTTATGTGTCTATGATATTATGCTTCTGGAGAAAACTTTCTTGCTGCTCCATCAGAGGTGCTATGATGGAAATCCCAAACAAAGAAAAAGCATCCTTTCCCATGTATTTTGATTTCCATAAAACATTTTTTCTGATACATATTACTGTGTTCCTTCCTCAGTCTCAGTAAGATTCAATTCTGTGTTTGAGCATGGAGACCCACGCATCAATCGGTGACTGATCTGTCTGCAGTGGATTAGATGAAGAAACCTCCTTCAGCTTCTCAATGCAACATATTCAGTTGCTTTTCAGTGTATGTTCCACTAATCTTTAACTTTTCCTGCACTCATCTCACCTGGTGTATGATGAAAGATAATGCAGTCATTTAGCCCAGCACATTCCTAAAACCATGGATAGGGTTGCTCTTCCATTTGAAGTCACGGATGATAAATTTTTTACGCTTGGAAACTGTTTTTCATGCTGATGCATCATGCTTCAGATGCACTGAACTCTCACTTCCAAACTAGGCTAAGTGCAATCTTGTCCCTTTTTTAGAAATATTTTCTGGTTGTGCAACTTTTAGAACATCTGCTAATGACTGATGAACGCTGAACAACAGTTTCTCTTTTGATCCACTCGTTTTAGCTCAGTTGTTGCAGGCTAAAAAGTTTGATTTGTTGAGAAACTATACTAAATATTAACTTCTGCAATATTTGCAAAACTAAATTTACTGTCATTTTCTTTCACATATATCTCAATGGGGATAGAATATTTTCATTTTATCTTACATGCATATGTATGGAACTAACACTCACCTCTGTGCGCGTATTTTCCTTCTCTGTATTAAAATCATATGCAACATTTGTGGAAGGGGAACATACAGACTTTTTGAGATGTTTAGGAGTAGTGCTCTTTAAATTTCAACGGGGGCTGAAATAACAAATTTGGGCTCTTAAGGAAAGCACGGGTCAGTGTATCTACTGGATGAACTGACCATAATCTGGGTGCCATTTGGTATTCTCCATGATATCTGTGAATTGGTCTAAACATTTCAGGGACAGAGAACAGATGGTAAAACAGCTTTATTAAGTAAACTCATCTCATCTAAATTATTCATCCTTTTACTGAAAGAGGTAGGTGCACTGTAGTTTAAACTCTGAAAAATACCAGCTAGAATGTAACAGAAATATACACTTGAACTGTAAATCATGTGAGGAGTGACTGAGGCAGTAGGAGTTGTTTACCTTGGAAAAATGAAAGCTCAGGGGAGACCTTACAATTCTCTACAAGTCTGTGAAAGGAGATTGTGGAAAGATAGGGCTTGGCCTCTTATTGCCGGAAACCAGTGACAGGACAAGAGGACATAGCCTTGAACTGCATCAGGTAAGGCTCAGTTTGAACAACATGGACAGGGCTTGTAAGCATTGTAACTGAATGCCAGGGGCAGTGGTGGAGCCACCATCTCTGCAGGTGTTCGAGAAATGGCTGAACATGACACTTAGTGGTACAGTCTAGATCAGTCAAAGTTTGGACCAAATGATTTGAGAAGTCTTTTCTAACCTAAGTCAAAGAATCGCAGAATATGCCAAGTTGGAAGAGATACGCAAAGATCATCAAAGTCCAACTCCTGGCCCTGCACAGGACATCCCGAAGAGTCACACCATGTGCCTGAGAACTTTGTCCAAAAGTTTCTTGAACTCTGTCAGGTTTGATGTTGTGATCACTTCCCTGGAGAGCCTGTTTCAGTGCCCAACCACTCTCTGGTGAAAAACCTTCTCCTGATATCCAGCCTAAATCTCCCCTGACACACCTTCAGGCCATTCCCTCAGGTCCTCTCTCTGGTCATCACAGAGAAGAGATCAGTGCCTGCCCCTCCTCTTCCCCTCATAAGGAAGCTGTAACTGCAGTGAGGTCTCTCCTAAGTCTCCTCTGCTCCAGGCTGAACAGACCAAGTGCCCTCAGCTGCTCCTCACACAGCTTCCCCTCAAGGCCCTTCACCATCCTCGTGCCCTCCTTTGGACACTCTCTAACAGCTCAATGTCTTTTTTGTATTGTGGCACCCAAAATTGCCCCAGCACTCGAGGTGAGGCCGCCCCAGTGCAGAGCAGAGTGACAATCCTCTCTCTTGCCTGGCTGGTGATGCTGGGCCTGATGCCCCCCAGGACACAGGTGGCCCTCCTGGCAGCCAGGGCACTGCTGACTCATGGTCAACTTGTCACCAACCGGGACCCCCAGGTCCCTTTCTCTGGCACTGCTTTCCAGCATCTTATTCCCCAGTGTGTATATACATCCATGATTGCCCTGCCCCACATGCAGAATCTGGTACTTGCCCTTGTTGAACTTCATAGGGTTGGTGATGGCCCAGCCTACCTATTTGTCTAGGTCTCTCTGTGGGGTTTCCCTGCCTTGGAGAGTGTCAACAGCCTCTCCCAATTTTGTATCATCTGCAAACTTACTTAGTATCCCTTCCAGTCCTATGTCCAAGCAATTAATGAATATGTTGAGGAGCACAGGGCTAAGGGTGGAGCCCTATGGAAGCCCATCAGTGACAATTCCTCAGTCTGTTACCCCATTCGCTGTAATCCCCCGTGAGCAAGTGAGCAAGTTGCTCACCCAGCTAATGATGTGTTTATCCAGCTGAACACTGGACATTTTGTTCAGAAGGTTTCTGTGAGAGACAGTATTAAAAGCTTTACTGAAATCCAAAAAGATTGCATCAACTGTCTTCCTTTGATCAGATAGGTGGGTTACCTTGTCATAAAGAGAAAAAGGGCTTGATAAGCAAGGATTTCTGCTCAAGAAGCCATGCTGGCTACGCCATCATTCAGGTGTCATTCAGGTGTTTTTCAATATTTCCCAGAATAATCTTCTCCATAACCTTACCAGGCAGTGAAGTGAGATTGACAGGCTTGTATTTTCCAGGCTCATTCTTCTCCATCTTTTTAAAAATTAGAACAGCATTCCTCACTCTCCTGTCAGCTGGGACCTCTCCAGATTCCCAAGACCATTCAAAAATCATCTAGAGAGGCTTTGCAATGAAATCAGCCAGCTCTATAACTATTTTTGAATGAATTTTCTCCCTACAATGGTGAGCAGCACCTCTGTATTCCTCCCACATCACTTGACCTTGCTCCCACAGACACCTTCCTTTATTTTTCTTTATCTCCAAAAGAAGATCCCTGTCAGCCAGGCTGGCCTTTTGTCCTGCTTACTTGACTTCTGACATTTTGGAATTACCTGTTACTGTGCCCTTAGGAGGGGGTGCTTAAAAAGTGACCCAGTGACTTCAAAAGCATTTTTCCGGGGGACACTGCTCATTAATTCCTTAAGCAGAAGTGACTCTGTGATTCTGTGAATTATTGAAAGGCACTTACAAATGGTAGCAATTTTTTTCAAGAAATATTACAACTATACAGAAGCAGAATGCTAGATAAATATTATAACCATCTTTCAATATGCCACCTAAATTCTTTGCTTGTTTTACTTAGTAAACATAAGAGCATGCTTATCGGTATGAGTTTGCACTGCATCATCCAGTTGCATGTTACATTTTCCTTCTAAAGATACTGTACAAAATGGTACTCAGTAAAGCTTTCATGGAACAACTAGCTATAATTGTGCTGAAATCTTTCCATGACCTTTCTCAGATAAGATTCTGTCTGGCTCAAAAGAAGATATTAATTTTGAAATTCAAATGAGAGAAGACTTACAAGTCTATGTCTGAAAATCTGCAATTTTTTAAAGAAGATAAATACTTTTTATTATTCCTGACAGTTTTAATGGGTCAGTAAGTGCAACAGAACTGCATATACTCAGCTAAAACACATTGTCTGGAGCATGAGCTTCTCAGTCCCCATCTTGTTTACGAAGTGATATTTATGGCTTTATACTCCTTTAAAACGTAGTCATTGATTATGTGTTCATGTTTCCCTATCCTAAGACATGGCTGAGTATATTTCAATAAAAATGTAAGAATATCTGTGTTTTCCAGGTTCATTTCGAGCATTCTGAGTGTGGTGCCATGAGAGATGCTGTTGTCCATGAGAGGTTGGGATTATTATGATCAAGCACTGTATTTTGACTTCGCCCAGTGGCTAAAAGATTTGTGGGATAAAGAGGAAGTGTTGGACTTTTAAAAGCATCAACCAGGTAAGTCTACTGTAATAGGTTGGGGTTTTTTTATATTGACAGTGTTCAGGCTTTTTCCAATTGAAGCTCCCATCTCACTGCTCTCTCCATCAAAAAAAATCTGTTTCACAATCACAAAAGCAAATGACAATTGCAATTTTAGTTCTGAGTCGGTCTTTATTTTGTGCAGTAAATTATTTTCTTTAGAGAAAACATTGTTTTTGACAAAAGGAGTCTGAGTTATTTCCTTATATTGAGACAGCAGGAAGAGTCTCTGCACCCAATAGCATATAACCACTGAAAGAATGAAAAAAAAGTAAATAATTAGGTTAATATAGATTAGTGTAATCTATCTAAGTTATTACATTAAAAAGTTTTTAGGTTTATGAATTATAGGGCTGAATGCCTCTTTAATTTACCATTATATTTATTTTATTATTAGATACTGAGAATTCTCTTTCCTCTCTAAGACTGCTGTTTAAACAATCTATCTCATTCTTTAGAACAATCTGTAAAAACCGATTGACCTAACGAAAACCAATGTGGTAGGGACACACTAAAACATTGCCAAAAGTCTGTCAGTCTTGTCTGATTTTGGTGGATGCTTCACAAGAGAGGGAGAAAAGCACGAACAGCTTTGTTTCTTTTTTCTCTGTGTTGCTGTAGCTTTTATCTTTTAAAGTCAAAATCTTAAAAACTACTCAGAAACATGACACTCTGGTAAAAACTAAACTTGTGAATCAAGATGATGTGCTAAGCTGAGACTCTACCAATTTACGGATGATTTTTAACTTGCAAAGAATACGGAGTGATATTTTATCTTCCCCAGCTATTCAAAACTGTCCTGAAGTACGTCTAGGGCAGCAGTGGATACTGGTGAACTAATTCCAAGCTTGTACCAATGTGAGTTGTACCATACAAATACACAGTTAGGCTCAGGAAACCTTAGAGCAGTGTTCAGGTGACACTACCTTGTGGTCTAACCTTATGGGTAAAACACAGCCCAAACAGAAGTATGGAAAAACTGCCTTCAGATTCATTTCTTTAGAGTTCTAGATTTGGAGTACACTCAGATAGATGTAGGTCAGCTATATCTGTATCTATTTCACATCTGCACTGCCATTGTACTCTGCCTCAGTGCTCAGAAAAAGTGTTTGCAATAGAATTATTTTTGTAACTGTCAGGAAAAGTAAATGTTATTGACCTCTCACTGCTGCAACAGAATTATTCTCAGAAGTCTAAACTAGGAATTTAATTAATAGATTTTTAACAGGTCGTGTTTTTTAACGTTGAAGAACTAAAAAAACCTCAAAAAAATAAAGGGGAAAAAAATGCGGGCAAGTGACTGAAATAAGATGTCTAACGATTTCATAAACAGTGTTGCAACTCATCATCCCCATCATGACTGCAGAACTTTCATGATGATATATAGTGAGAAAAAAGAAAACTGTTTAAAACAACACTATATATTGGATTGTGTTTCTTTGTTTCACATTATTTTCTTATAGAAATCTGCAGCCTTATAAAATATTCTTCTCATATGTCTGTATTTCTCATGGTAGCTTTATTGTGATGATATTAATGGGAAGTTGGAGTCACTGTTGCATCAGGATTCTTTATGCTTCACTAATATTTATCTCCTTAAGATTCAGACTTTTATCCTTTTTTTAAAGAAGTTGCTTGTCATATTTAATTGAAAGGTTAGCTATTAAATAGAAGTCAACAGTGATAACACTGTCAATTATAGTTCAAAGCTCTGGGATTGCGTAGTATGTGGAACACAAGAAGCATAAGGCACATGAAATTCTTATTTTGCCTTTTTCTCTCTGCTGTCCCTTGTCTGTAGTAGACTTTTGTGGTCTGAACTGTAAAAACTATACTGAAACTGTTGTAACATTTGTATTGTCAATAAGGGTTCAAACTTTTCACCATTTTCATCAAAGGATAAATTGTTTCCAGTTTTCCATGACACTCTGCTGGCTGAAGAAATGGGCCAAAAAATTAGGAGCTCTATAAACAGGTGGTGGGAGAAATTCTTTCTCAAAATTCTTAATTTGTATTACTAGCCAATGAACTTAGAAAAAATCTCCAAGAAGCAGTGGGAAAATTGACTGCCAAATCAAGATATTCCTATTTTCCCCTCAAATTTTGCATGGTGGCACTTAGTATCCTATCAAGGCGCAGTGCTGGAGGGAGAACAAGGGCAGCCCCGGTCATCTAACGAACAGCTCAAATATTTTTGTAAGAGACTCTCTTCAGCGTATGGAAGCTTAAAGCAATTCCTCACACAGTAAAAATACGGAACTATTTTTAGAGGTTTACTGTGGGACTTTTTGCAGAGAAAACTTTTCTGGTTTGTTTTGGTTTTTGATTTAATGGTGGTGTTGCAAGTGAATGAGAAATAAAGTCTGTCAGGATATTTCAATGCCATTTTTAGCCTCCCATGACATAGTTATAAAACGATTCACCAGGTTTATCCCAGTCTATCTTATTCTGTCTTCAACAAACAGTATTTACCTTTTAAAGTTTCTGCATAACAGAAATTTAAATATAATACAAATACACATGGCAAACAGAATATTTCCATGAGTATTAATAAAAAATGAGAACGTTCCAAAATCTGGTGAGTTCACACCGTGAAAGCTTTTCATTTGCTGTTCACAACAAAAGCTGAATAGGCTGTGTAAACTAGCTAACTATACTGTGCTTTCTGAAAAGGCCTGGGGAAAATCGTGTGTTTTAGATCTGGAGGCTTTGAGTGACTGATAATAATAGCACGTCTTTCCTTCAGGGCTATTATGGATGTGCAATGGAGTGATAGCTCCCAAGTTAATCTAAAGCTGTTTACAGTAGTCTACTTACAAAATGAAGCAAGAAGTGAGCATATCTGGGCGTTCAAAGATGAGTTGATCAAGTCTTTGACAGCTCCTGTGATTTACTGAGGATATTTTGTGCTTTACAGACTCAAACCTGTTACAACAACTTTGCTTCTCTTTGAATTTTCTTCATCCAATTTTTTCCTTTCTTTAAAATCAGGTATTTCTAATGATTCTGTTAAGTTACTTAATTTAGAGGCTGTTGTCTTACTGGAATAAAAGGCTCCTAAGCCATAGAAATACTTGAAAAAATAATGTTCATTTCTATCTAAGGTATTCTGTGATGCGTAGTGGTAAAGAAAGGTACTTAAAAGATTGTATCTTAAGAATCAGAATGCAAAAAAATGAACCTTTAATCCTTTCCATTTTTTATTTTAGTTGACTTTTTAGTGTTAATCACGTCTGGAGATTTTTGATGCTATAAAGCTAAACACTTCCTGAAAGAAAACAAGTTTCTATAAATCTTTTTCCATTTGAAGTAATGTGATTAATTTTACTAGAATTACCATGATTTTTAAAATTCCTATGGGGAAAATCTGTTTGCATAGTTAAATCAGGGTGAGAGTATTCAGTAGACTTCTGAGAAAAAGAAAGTGTTGCTTTTCCTGTGTAAACGTTGTGGGAATGTGACTTACAATATACTGATGCTTTAATTAGTATATTGTCTCACTGGACAATCAAGGGTGATTTCTTCCTCTTTTTTTTTTTTTTTTTTTTTTTTTTTTTTTTTTTTTTTTTTTTTTCTTTTCTGCTCTTCTTTCTCATTTCAAGTGCTTTAACTGATTTTTCTACATCTGATAGCTTATGATGTAAGCAAATTGTGTTGGCAGTGGTGCATATTGGAACTGCCCGTTCCTCTGCTTTGCACTGTAGGTGGTCCTCCCCGTTGGGTCTTTACTCTCCTTAGATTACTTAAGTACAGCTTTACACTGTGAGCCGTATCAGCCCAGAATGGGTCAATATAGAGAGCTTTTCCCTCTTAAAACTCATCCCCACAAGCATTTGTAGAAATGAAATCTCATAATCCTGTTCCTCAAATTTATGTTTCAATTTAAAACAGAGTCACTTCTTCTGAACTTTATTTCTCTAACTCAGCTTCTATCTCTCAGGTTTTATTCTTCTATTCATCATTTTATCACCTCATCAATCAATAAATTTCAATTGTCTAGCAATTTCAGCAGGATGACAAATGAAATCAAATGTACCAGACGCCACCATGCTCCCTAATAAAAAAAAAATGAGCTCCTCGGGAAAGTTACAAAAATTGTTTCATTACAGAGTATCTTACAAAAAGATGAGGCAAAGACAAGACAAGTATGGAGAAAGTCTTAGGGACATCTTGAGTGTGTCAACACAAGTATCCTATTGCTAACAAGAGAAGCTAAACCCACATAACACTGTGACTTCTTCAATAAAGTCTTCCCTGTCACAAGTCAAGGTGCAACTGAAGAGACGAAAATATCCAATCTAGATCAGGTTAACAATCAAGGTCCTGACTCTTAACATTCTTTTAATATTTTTCAAGTATTTTTAAAATCTGTGAACCTCTTTGAATATTCGTCACTCCACAGAAATAGATAAATTGGAACAAGAAGAAAAAACAAAAGAAGAAACAAAAAAATTGATCACTGTGTCAAGGGAAATGCAAAGTCATTTGAGTCATTTGTTCTAGTTCCCAAAAAGTGCGAAGTGTGGGTACATAAAAGTTTATATAAAGGTCTTTTCTTATTCCTCCTTTTTCTCAGAGTATCCTGTTGGGTTAGATTTTTATGCTACCATAGACACATTTTAAAAAGGTCCACTCTTTTTTTCAGATGTTTATGAACATAACAACAGTTCAGGTTGTGTTTTCATTGTCTGAAGATTTTGTCAAATTCAAATGGCACTTTGAACTTTCTTTCTTTACAATACCATTATTTTATAGTTCAAGTTTTATGAGATTTTGCTTTTCTACTCTTATCAGCTGATCTATTGTGGCACCATACAGAAAACATCTATTTGCACACATCTGAGACTACAAGAGCATCATCCTATGATGAGATGGGAATGAACAAACAACTGCCTCAGTGTGATGCAGCTTGATGGTACTATTCTAGCTGGGGACAGTTCAATACAGATTGTCAAAGCAAATATACTTATCAGCCAGTGTACACTGAGCTATAAACTTCCTAAAGAAGATATGCACAATATCTCATGGTCTGTCAAATAAATAGTATGTATTTTAAGAACTCTCTAAATGAACATTGGAAATGATACATTTTAGCAGCTTCAGATGAGCTGTCCAAGTCTTTTGAATGATACCCCATTCTTTCTTCCTAAAAAAAGGCAGAATGTAGAATGGAAATCTTCTAATATAAGGTCATAAAATAAAATCACCTTTAAAATGTCGCTTGCAATCTCTGTAGCTTGACAAGTGAAATTTCATGTATCTTGTAGCAAATTCAGTGTTCCGAAGTTTTGTGAGTGAAAATAACTTCCCAAAAAAAGCTGAAGAAGAAATAATAATAATAATAATAATAATAATAATTCAATTATTATTATTGCAATGCAAAATTTTGGGTTGAAACCTATTAAATCAGGGAAATATGTATGTTATTAACATTATTAAACATCCCTCTTATTTATGGAAGTTAAGATCAAGGCTGTAAGACATTGTAAGACATTCATGCATAAGATATTATATATGACGTACATTGAACAACAATATTTTTATAATAATAATAATAATAGACATCCAAATAATGTTCAACATTCAAATAATATTCAACCAATGTTTCCAGAAACTTCAGTGTAGGGTCTGACACTGTTAGTATCCTTGACAATTACTTTCCTTCACGGGTTGCAGCAATTAAATTGGAAGGGCTGATTAGGCATAGACTACAATAAGATAATGGTGGTCATCATATCAAATAGCCATTCAATGGGAACAGTAATGTTTGCTTAGTACTAATAGAGTTCAGTATTATAGGTTCCTCTCTTTAATGACGTATGTTCAAGGAACGAAAGATCAAGAAAGTATTTTGGGAATAACATACCTCTCTGTTGCTGTAGAGCTAGCTTAAAACATAACTGAAACTAAATTGTGCATTTTATATGGTAAGTATGTGTATTTCATATATCCGTATGGGCATCTTTATACATTGTTCCTGTATGGAAAAAAACACATTCACATGCATGCATGACCATGTTAGAAATTCTGTCTACAGACTATATATATATGTATGTATTTGCAGAAGATAGATTTCGTTAAGCAATGACATGAACTTTGAACTTCTTCCATCACCTTTTTTGTGCTGCAACTCTATCACGGTAATAACCATGTTTGTAGTTGAAAGAAAGTTGAAAGTAATGATTCATTGTAACAAATTCTGTCAAATTAGAACATTGATCTTTCTCTCACTTTCTTGTGGTAGTTTTTCCTCGAGCAAAGCAGGTGAGCATGTTGGATTTCTCTTTGTATTTGGGAATGTAATCTGCTCTCTGATTCTGTTAGTTCCACTGCTGCTTCACAAAGCGGCAAGAAGCACCTCTGGAGTTTCTCCAAAGGTGGAAGTTGCTTCAAAGTTAACCAACAGCATTCTGTGGGTTGATGTGGTCTGGATGACTGATGTCCACCCAGGCACTCCCTGACTCCCACTCCTCAAGAGGACAGAACAGAAACATAATAATGTAAAAGCTCATAGGTTGATACAGGCACAGGGAGGTCATTTACCAGCTACAGTCATGAGCAAAACAGATTCAACCTGGAAAAGACTGATTTTCTATAAAGAAAATTTAAAATAGAGTTGAATAGTGATAAACAAACACAAAACTAAAAACCTTGCCCCTCTCTCTCCATTCCTCCCCCAACTCCTGCTTCTTCCCGGGCTCAACTTCACTCCCCCATTCCCAGTCCTTTTACCTCCTCTCCGAGTGGTGCAGCCAGATGGGCAATGCAGATTAATCCATGATACTTTATCTCTGTCACTCTTTCTTCGTGTTGTTCATGTGGTTCAGCATCAGATACCCTCACCACAGAATGCAGTTCTTTCAGAACTTCTCCAGTGTGAATCTTCTCCATAGAGTAGAGTCCTTCAGAACTGGACTGCTCCAGAAAGGACCCCTACCAGGTTCTGTCAGAAGCCCTGCTCCTGCATGGACTCTTCTCCACAGGCTGCAGCTCCTGCCAGGAACATGGTCCAGCATGAGCTTTCTGCACAGCCTCCTTCAGGCATAACCCTGCATGGAGTCCTTCGTGGGCTGAAGGTGGATACCGATTCCACTGTGGGCCTCCATGTTCTGCAGGGGAGCAACTTGCATCGCCATAGTCTTTTCTAGGGGCTTCTCTGGCGTTTGGAGCATCTCCTCCTCCCCCTCCTTCCCTGACCTTGCAGCCTACAGGGCTCTTTCACATTTTCTGACTCCTCTTTTTCACAATTTGTCTGCAGGTTTTTTTTCACTCTTTCTTAGAGCTGTTACCACTGAGGCAAGACCAGGGACCGGTCTGCTCTGCAGTCTCTGGGAACAGGCAGTGTTCTGCATTGGCAGCCTTGGTTTCTGCTGACAGAGGCTACCGTTCAGCTCCAAAGCCATGAAAACCTTTCCACTCAAATGGAATGAAAATTTTACTGACTTGTAATGTAATACAGACCATAATTGCCTTTGAATATTTAAAGTTCTAGGAAGAAAAAGGAAAACAGCACAGGTGACAACTTTTTAATTCATTAAGAACACTAGGGAATAAGAAATTCAATTTCTGAAGCTGATAAGACCTGCCCCTGAAGGCAAGGGTAGCTTAGGTTCTTGTTAGTACCTCTCTTGCAGCAGATTAGAATGTCCCAGTACCTTCCCAAGGGAGCTTTACATCTGAGCCAGTTGTGTAAGGGAGGACATTGGCATGATAAAAAGCACTATGGTACCTCAGCATGGTCCGCTTCTTATTTGTCTTCTCCCTTTTCTGGATCAAAACCCAGCTTGTGGCCTCCAGTGGTGGGTGTTCATCTGCTCTGCCTGATGCAGATCAGAGGTTTTACCACCACACAAAAAACTCTCCTCCTTCCCTCCTTTTGGGGCCAGGGGGTGCAAACCTGGCCTCAGCAAAGCACCTACTGCTTTTGCACATTGCCAGTTGTTTGAGTCATTAACCATTAACCATTAATGTTTCAGTATCTCACAGAAATGTATGATAAAAAATATACAATTTGTATAATTTTATACACAATTCCAGTGTTTGAAGCTGTGGATAATACATCTAGTAGCTTTCAGGTATCTTAGTAATACAGGTTACTGAAGTTGCTAACTCCTTAAATGAAAATAAATTGTAGAAGTACCCACTCAGAGAAGAGAGAAACAGTAGAGTTAGCATTCCTTAGCTATAAATTTAAAGAAAAAAAATTAGGAACACCCTGGGTTCAAAAACCATTGAATTCATACAGATTTTTTACTTGTTGGGCGTTTCTTATTAAGTCTGTAACTTTTGGGGGTTTTTTCATATTGATATATGTGCCTTACTATCTGTAAGTAGTGTATATTTTCATATCAAGCCTGATATGTTTCCTGCTGGATTTTATCAGAATGACACTTTAAAATAGAAACGTAAGTATTTGTTCTCTGGGTTTTTTTGTTCATATGACATGCTGTTAATCTGTTCAGAATTGTGTAATAACCAACAGGATTTCCTATTTCTCTCTTCTATTATCAGTGGACAATAATTACAACTACTCAAGGTTCTTCCATTTATCATATAAATTGTAGGATCTTGATTCTCTGTTAAAACACTACAGAGAGTGACAGGACAACCATTGTAAGAAAGGGATAGGAATATTTTAATTTTTACAGCTTAACAATACTAAAAAGTAGATTACGTATCATTCTGTTAGCCTGATTTCTAGGGCCCTCTCCATTCATTTTGTATTTAGTTAAATAGTAATACCTTTTCTGAAATCATAATTATATGAAACATTAAAGCAATTTAAACTAATCGATTATACTTTCCAACTGAAGTAGGTTAAGAATATTCACATGCCACATTTTTACATCTCAGCTGAGAAGTGGTCATATCTTAAGTTGAACTAAGCACATTGTCTATAGTTACATTAATGTAGTGCAGGAAGAGAGAGTTCCAGCTCATAAATTATTCAAAAAAGAATGATTTGTGAGCAACTATTCAGTGTCAGTCTCTTCTCCCAAGTAACAATTGATAGGACTAGAAGAAACAGCTCCAAATTGTGCCAGGGGAAGTTTAGATTGGATATTAGAAAAAAAAAAATCTTCTCCAAAATGGTTGTCAAGCATTGGAACAGGCTGTCCAGGAAAGTGCTTAAGTCACCATACCTGGAAGTATCTAGAAGTCATATAGATGTGGCACTTAGGCACATGATTTAATCATGGACTTGGCAGTGCCGGGTGAACAGCTGGACTCAATCTTAGAGGTCATTTCCTCTCTAAACCTTAAAATGTCATCTAGATTTCTGTCAGGCCTTTAATGTGGTCCCACACAACATTCTTGTCTCCAAACTGGAAAGGCGTGGATTTGAATGGTGCACTATTCCATGGATAAGGAATTGGGTCGATGGACAGAGACAGAGAGTTGTGATTAATGGCTCTATGTCTGGGTGGAGGCTGGTGACAAGTGCTGTCCCTCAGGGCTCCATCCTGGGACCAGTGCTCTTCAGTATTGTCATCAATGACATGGACAGTGGTATCAAGCACACCCTCAGCAAGTTTGCAGAGGACAGTGTCTTGGTTTGAAAGATAGGCATCTGTTTAAGTGAGGCAGAAACCCCCTTTGAAATGGGAAGTGTAACCCCCTTCCCTCCGGATTATTATAACTTTGAAATTAAGGG
>VZRR01001191.1:392193-414978 GCA_013398015.1 Oreocharis arfaki | reverse complement strand
GGAGCATCTCACAATGGGGTGGTGAGGCACTGATGGGCCCATTAACAGGAGATGGTTTGGAGTCTGTTATCTATGAGTCCTTTGGCAAGGCACAAATGCTCCCATTAACAGAACCGAGACCGGAGGGAGGAGGCAAAGAAACACTGCCCCACCTGGTTTCACAGCTCATGAAGATGGTAATAGCATATACTGCAGCCCAGGACAGACAGGAAGCTGAGTGGTGCAATGGGCACAATAGAAGGAAGGGATGCCTTTCAAGGCAGCCTGGACAAGCTGGAGAAGTGGGTCTGCAAAAACCTCTGACGTTAAACAACTCCAAGTGCAAGGTGCTGTGCGCTGAGGTCCCAGCACAGGAAGGACATGGACCTGCTAGGATTGCCCCAGAGGAGGGCCACCAAGATGATCAAAGGGCTGGAGTATCTCTTCTGCAGGGACAGCCTGAGAGTGCTCTGAGGGTGGTGAAGTACTGGAACAGGTTGCTCAGAGAAGTTGTGGGTGTCCCACCCCTGGAAGTGTTCAAAACCTATTTGGGTGGGGCCCTGAGCAATATGATCAAGTGGGTGCAGGAAGGACATGGACCTGCTAGGATTGCCCCAGAGGAGGGCCACCAAGATGATCAAAGGGCTGGAGTATCTCTTCTGCAGGGACAGCCTGAGAGTGCTCTGAGGGTGGTGAAGTACTGGAACAGGTTGCTCAGAGAAGTTGTGGGTGTCCCACCCCTGGAAGTGTTCAAAACCTATTTGGGTGGGGCCCTGAGCAATATGATCAAGTGGGTGGCATCCTTGCCCATGGTGGAGCGGTTGAAATCATATGATCTTTAAGGTCCCTTCCAAAGAAACCATTCTATGATTCTAAATGATTTTGTGATTCTGTAGGTCTTTTTCATTTGTACATGGGGACAACTGATAAAGACATATATTGTTTTAGCCTCCCAAAATGAAAAACCAGTGAAAGACATTTGTTGTCTTTAGAGGAAAAGGCAGATGGATTATGTAAGTTCCAGTTTGAGGTTGCTTATTATGCTTCATCTGAGCATTAGCATAATTTCCTCTAGGTTTCTTTGATCTTTCTTTGTTTGCCTCAGGTCATTTCAAGAGTTATGCTTGAAATGCTTCAGTCCACTGGAAAAGCACTGTTGTGAATTTTTGCTGCTGCATAGATTTTCTTAGAGCTGAAACTGTACTGCAGTGTCTAAGACAAGCAGACACAGCCCATGCTCTGTAGCTGAAGACGGAAGAAGGCTGATTTCCGTCCAGCCAAGGACAGCTGCCAATATGGAGTCATACAATTCTACAGGCATCTACTGCATTCATTTTCAATCCCCACTACTTCAGAAGAAGCACATCTTAACCATGCATTGTGTAGGATCATTCTAACACCTAGTTTCTTTTTTTTTTTTAATTTATATTTTTATTAGCATGACATTTTCAAATGCTAATCAATTTATGTGTTTACCACTATCCATATTTTACATAGCCAGTGCAAACTGACCTTTATGCTGTGAAATAAACAGTTGAGAACAGGAGTTTTGAGATGTCTCCCAGCACATGAAATCTTTTATAAGATTCAAGAACAGCTCCTCAGATAAAATCTGATCTAGTTGTGTCTGGGACAGGATTTAACCAGTTACAAATACTTTAAGCATTGGGCAGGAATTAAGTTTTTTCTTACATCTAAATGTAGTTTAAAACCCCTCCTTTTTTCCACTGCACATCAGTAGTGCCAGACTGGCATCAAGCACATGGACACTCACACACCACTCCACTTCTGTGATGCCACAAGCAAAAGGTATAAACTAGCTATGTGACCCAGAACTATTTGCCTTTAATTCACTTCTATAGCCGAGACCCAGTCCTCTCTTTTGACTCATTTTTCTGCTACACATTAACTGTTTGATCTTAGATTTATTGCCTTGTCTCACTGAGCCTCATGTGCTGTCTGTCAAACACTGGTAATGGTGCTTCTTGGCTCGCACATCTGTCCCATTTGTTTTGATGGCAAGCAATTCAGAGAGTGGGCTGTTGGGCACAGCATCCGCACAGCACTTAGCACCACAGCACTGCACCATCTGAAGTCTTACATGCTTGAATGAAATCCATAAAGAATTATATGTAATAAATCTTCCTAAACCCTCCCAGAGGACTTGCATTTTCTATTCCATCTTAAGCACAGGCAGTGAAGGCACTGACATTTACCTGGAGAGACAAAGTTTCTGTCAGTAGAGTGAGCAAAAAGAGGTACATTTTTCTCAGTCTAGTTTGTGCCTCACCTCTGGCTCAGAGGATTGACTTTTCTGGGTTGAAGGGCAGTTTATTTTCAAGGCTCATTCAGTCTTGGCCTCTGAGCCATGGTTGCAATCAAAGATGTCAATCAGCATTAGTGGTAATTGTTTTATGATAGAGAATTGGAATGAGGCCACCAATTCATTTCCTATAGGCCACAAAGAAGCCATCTAATTGTCACAATTTTCAGTCATTGCTGACCTCAGGCAATTTCATGCCGTTATCTGGAGGTTAAAAGCTCGCGATATCATTACCTGACAATAAAGCCATCTATGCCTTTGAATTCTCATTTCTGAAAAGACTTTTTGTCTGCCTACACTTCCTTGTGCACTCCCAGCAGCTGTTGGTACCAGAACAGAGAAGTGATTGGTGGTGTTCATGTTTAGCCAGTCCAGCTGCCACCTGCCTCTGTGCACAGTTGTTTTTTGCTGTGTGGCCAAGGGACCACAGTGGCTTTAAACCAGCTGAATCTCACCCGAAGAGGGAGTCAGTATTTACAAAAACATTTCAACCAGTGACTGCAGGCGTTTTTATTGCTGTTCTGAGGACTGGTATTTCAAAAGCATGGAGAGTATTAGCAGACCTCTTTCCATTAACTTGATATTAGCTTGATAGTAACTTGATATTGGCTTGATACTGCATTTGAAAGCATTTAATCTTTTGGGAGTGAGGTTCAGGCCATTATTTTTGTGTGGGTGGTTTCATTTTGTTTCTTCCTCACAGTGAAATGTTTAATGAATTGTTGCCTTTGCATTTAGTTTTCCATTTTACTTAAATAGCTGTTTGAAAGACCCATAGAACATTTCACTCTGAGAGACAGTCTTGAAGATGGTTCATGATATTGTCTTCTTTACAGTTCCTCTACTGTGTTTATGTGATACAGCTATTGAGATTTCCTAATTATTTTAACTGGTTTTAAAAATAAAAATGCTGGTATCTCTAGCTATATTTACTAGTACTTTATTGCAAAAAGAGATCCAAGCAAATGGAAAAGGTTGAGAAGGAAGACACATTTCTGTGGAAGTAAAAATAGATAGATTTGAGCTTCAAATTATTTTGGCTGCAGTCGACATTCTCTTTTCATCTTTCGTGTAATGGGGAAAAAAAATCCAACTTTATCGTACAACTATAGAATGGCTTGGGTTGGAAGGGCCCTTAAAGGTCATACGGTTACAGCTGTAATGGACAGGGACACCTTCCATTAGACCAGGTTGCTCAGAGCTCCATCCAGCCTGCTCTCTTGAACACTTCCAGAGATGGGGCATCCACAGCTTCTCTGGGCAGCCTGTTCCATGCCTCACCACTCTCAGAGTGTAGTACTTCCCCCTAATATCAAATCTAAACCTACTCTTTTTTACTTCAGTTTTTTAATAAGCCCTTAGAAGAAAATTTCCAGTGTGTATGTATATATACATACACAGATATAGACGTAGATATCCTGGGTTGCAGTATATGCTATTACCATCTTCATGAGCTGTGAAACCAGGTGGGGCAGTGCTTCTTTGCCTCCTCCCTCCGGGCTCGGTTCTGTTAATGGGAGCATTTGTGCCTTGCCAAAGGACTCATAGATAACAGACTCCAAACCATCTTCTGTTAATGGGCCCATCAGTGCCTCACTACCCCATTGTGAGATGCTCTGCCTGGGAGGGGGCACAGAACATTTCCCACTTGGATATAATCAGGGGTTTCTCAGGCAGAAGGGGCTTTCTCTCCGCTGGACTTCCAGAGGACGGGAGGCTGCATCGCTCGACCTTCAGGCGAGGACCAGGCCCTTTTCCACGGGACCGCTGTTTTCACCGGAGCTGCTGCACCCACCCTGCTCACCGGGAGCCACCAGCGCTGCTGCCGGCTGTGATCAACACTGCTCCAGGAGGAGAAGCTACCTGGCGGCCAGGGAGGCTGCACTGGGTGACTGTGCTGTTTTGTAATAACTGCCATAGTCATTGCTGTTCATTGTTTTGTTTTGTTTTATATATATATAAATTAGTAAAGAACTGTTATTCCTATTTCTCATATCCTTGCTTGAAAGCCCCCTTAATTTCAAAGTTATAATAATCCAGAGGGAGGGGGGCTGCATTTCCCATTTCAAAGGGGGTTTCTGCCTCACTTAAGCAGACGCCTGTCTTTCAAACCAAGACAGTAGATATAGATATAGATACATAAATATATATAGTCCAGCCTATCATTTTAGGCCAATATTTTTTCTCCCTTATGAGTAATAAAAGTAGGAGCAGAATAGCTTGAAAAAAAGACCTAGAATATCACAATAATTTTCTGTGCTTTGTTAAATAAGCATATAGTTAATATCAGGGATACTGCTGTGTTCTTCCTCTACCTTTCTCTGTATTACATATTGTACTAAATACATGAGAGTAAGATATTACCAAAATAAAGTTAAGGTCAAATCACAAACACCTCCACCAGAAGGCAGTCTTAAATAAAAGTCTCTCTTTTGCAACACTAAAAATTGCTGAAATATTATTTGAAAGTTTTAAGGTACATTGGCCTCAGCAAATGTTTAAATAGCTGGAAGTCAGAAAGAAGGTACTAGTCCACTGCTTATGGATGCTAGGAGAACACAGGTGCATACAGTATCCTTCACTTGCTAATTCTTCCTACAGCCTTTTCCAGAGGGCAAATAATGGACCTGGATGTACTACTGTCATGACCTAACAGGAAACTTTCAGGGTGTAGCTAGCAGAATCTTTTGAAGACTTCCCAGCATTAATTTCTAAAATTAAATTACACATTTACTTGATTTATTTTAGAGTATTTTATTAGGTAAAAAAATACTATTTCTATCTATTTGTCTTTTCTCCAGTCCACAGGGATGTCATCTCCTTCTCTTATGTATTGTCTAGAATTTCAGATTTTCTTTGCTTTGAAACATGAATTACCACTTTTAAAAAAGAACAGAAAGAAAGCAAGAAAGAAACCTTAGACTTTTTTAGAATGTAAATAGGCATAAGCTTCATGTCTAATATCTATGCCCAGTGAAACTGAAGTTTTGCAGCAAAGCAGGTATGTCACAATGAAGCATTCAGAATACTAGAAATACTTATAATTGGATTACTAAGTTATATATTTATTTTGAAAATATTTACTGTCCTATCCCAGAATAAATTCTTAATAATTTTTGATGGAAAAATAGAAACACTAACTAATTTCTTCTTAACTTTGTGAAGTGCTGAAACATTTCTGGTTGCTGGGGATGGTTGAGGAGTCAGAAATCAGATTAAACACTATTTTTAGTGTCTCAAATCACTCTCAGTCTAGTCCTTTTCTCTCTTGTGCTTCCTCTCTATTTTGTTCTCTGTCAGATGCATAGAAATTGAAGTCTAGATGGCTTTTCTTGAATCAAAACTTTTAAAAAGTATAAGCAGCTTTAAGAGTCACTGTATTTTGAGTGGCTATAGAGTGAGAAAAGGAAAGAGTGTGAATTCAGCTTTTCCATCATTTGTAAGAGAGTAAAAAGGATTCCTATTGATTTCATCAGCAAGATGTTCAGAAGTCTCTGATATAGTCGCACAATACAATCACAGATAGGAAAAAGAAATGCTCATTTTACTCCCTTCCTAAAGCCTTATCTTTTGAAAGTTCGTCTTACTTGCAACATGAGCAGTACTTTTAAGAATAAACCTCTGGAATGGGACTGAACTCTAGCCAAGAAAACCCTTCTGGTTTAGATTGGGGATCTACTGAACAGGATTTTAGTTGATAATCTTAAAATGAGAAAGACAAAAAGGAATGGTAAGGATATCTAAGGAGACTGTCTTCACTATGTCACCTGGATCTCAGGAATGCATGTGTAGTCTTGGCAGTGACCTAAGCAAAAATGGCAGTGTGCTTTGTAATGCTGGTCCAAGCTGTGCTCACCTAAACTTTCCATCTTGTCCCTTTTTTGCCCTGCTGGCTCTGAGTGTTGCATCACTTATTTAGTAAAGATGTTTGGAGGCTGCAAGTATCTAAGTCTTTGGGCCTGTGAATCATCATTAACATTCCTAATTTTCACCCCTATAGGCAAAAACTGTCATTCTCAAGTTGAAAGTCTCTTTCTGTGACTTTAGCATTCATTTGCCTAAGCTTAGTAGCAAAACAGTACCTGTAAAAAAAATTTTTAAGAAGATGACTGAACAAGGAACAGTGTTTTACATTAGGAAGGTCATCAGTTTCCTTGTCAGAACTGAAAGAAAATGTATTTGTTGCTTTCCTTGTCTTTATTTTACCTTCCACAAACGCAAAAATTCCACTGATCAGTGAAAAAAGGGATCTTCTCTCAGTGCAGTGGTGAGTAGACTTCCCTTCTGACAGCATGGACTGAACTTCAGAAAGAGATTCTTCTGCTACTCATTTAAGAAAATGGGCCTGATGCTTCACATTTTGCTATTTATGCAGTCCTTTATACCCAGATAAAAGCAGGTATGAAATGCAATCAGTTCAGTCTTGTTCTCTTACATCTGCTATATACAGGCATAAATCATGCATGAGCTGCTTAGTAGGGAGGAATCAAGTTTGAAATATCTGTGTTTTATGAACTTCAGTAGTTGCCTGTGAGTCAAAACTAGACTGGGAGAAAAAAAAAAGTACTTCAAGGAACTCCAAGCAGGTAATTGTTTCAATCTATTGTGTTACCTCATGAGCTTTGTCAGCAGTGTTCTGAAACTTTACCTGCCCAAGTTCTCAGTCGGTTGGCATTAATCCTCACTGCTCTGGGACAATATTAACCACCACCTTCTTTGGCCTCCCCAAGGACAAAACAGATCAGGAGTGCACGAATTTGCTGCTGAAAACTTTTTCTCTTTTAAGTAGCATGAGTCAAATATAAGTGACACAGTACAAGTTATTGCCATACAAGTCCTGGATTTCCTGGGGGTTTGTATGACTACTGTCTGTTCTGTTTCTCATATGTGCGAAAGTTAATTTTGAAGAGTGGGAGGTGAACCAGAGGAGAGGAAATGAGAGGGCAGAGACTCAGCCTTCCTTTAATGTCTCTTTCATGGAAGTGACTGAGCTTCATACCTCATAAAATATTCAGCACATTGTTTGAAGAATAAAACAACATGTGTGTGTCGGCTCTCAGCCTTTAGGAAAGAGAAAAATTCCTCATGGATATGATTTATATTCATTGTGTAAGCTTTTGTGTGGTTGGTAAGTCAGTGAGAATAAAGATCTTGTGGAAAAATGGTTTGAAAGATGTTCTGTGTTGTAGCTCACAGCTCTCATTGTGCTGCAGAAATATGATTTATTTTTATACTTCACTAACAAGACTCTCTGGTGAGATGGATGTTAATCTCCACAGACTGCTCTTCCCCTAGAAAAAAAAAATATTCCTAGAAGACATTTTTTAATGAGCTATAGGAACTGCCTATCTGTATCTATGCCTCCTATTAAAATGAAGGCAGCCAGCTTCTGAAGATTATTTTACTGCATTTTAAAGAGGAACAAGCATTCAAAAACAAGGAGTGCTTGCAGAAAGATCCTAATATATTACTACCTTTAAATTCCAAAATTTTCCTTCTGGCTCCCCTTCTGCTTCCTACCGCCATTCTCAGAAACAGTGCTGACTGGCACCTTACCACGGTGTCCTTGCCTTTTGTTCGGCTCTCCCCACATAGTCTTCGGTAGGTCCAGACTTTTCACGACTTCTTTAGTAACATAGTCTTGTTTATTCTTCTGTTCTGCCTTGTTAAATTTTCTTTCTCACGAAAATAAAGACATTTCTTGATTTTTTGATTCAGTCACTTTCAAAGATAAGGTCCAATAGTTTGTAAATTTTTTCTTTGTTGACTATATGCTATACTATGCACAATTATATTTCTTTATTGAAGTTAACGATAAAGTCCAGGTGAACCATACTTTGGATCATGCTCTCAATCTTCTCTTCCGAACAGTGCCTCTTGCTGTCCCTAATCCTGGGATAACTAAATTAACTTTTTCTTCGCATCATTTAGCATCTATCGTCTTTCAAACTTCTCTCCCTAAAATCTATTTTACTGATAAGGCTAAACCTTTTTTGGAGGCTATAATTAGATCCTGTCTCCTATCTAAAAAGTATTTTCAAATGACAAAGATGATGTGCATCTTCTCAAATGTTGTGGATTGTGGGTCTCCTCATGCAATTGCCAGTGGTCTCTCATAGGTGTATAAATAAAATATATCTAATATAATGTATATATTTGGTGATATATGATCATATGGTTCTTGTCTTTGTACCACTCATCATAATGACACATGACGTAAGTTGACCTTTGTCACAGTTAGGATCAGTGACATGATATGGGAATGTGATTTCTGGGGGTGACTTTTTTCTACCAGTTTGTCATGGTCACCATGGCTACCTAAATAATGTTTTGGGAGATTTTCAGGGTGGTGAGATGGTACCAAACTGTCCTGGAGTAAAGGAAGCATCGAATTCTTCTGTAGGTATTTCCACTGTCAGACAGGTGCAATTCTAGTTCTGTTCTTCCATTGTAATTGGAATTACAGAGCAGCTTACTTTGGGAAAACTAATTCTGTGCAGATGTGAATACTCAGTATTAACTGTTAAGAGATAGTAATTTTAACAGAAAATGTAATTTTGCAGAGAAGACATACTGCTTGTGTGATCTGAAAGAATCACGGTCTAACCAGTTTGTGGGATTTTAAAATATCAGCCAAATAATTACCTGCTTCAGAAATGCTTTGCTTTGAGATACTTTTTTATGCTTTTTCCCCTGTAATATACTGGTATTTGCACTGTCATCAGGTCCTGGCCATGGTCCAGGTCTCACTTTTACTAAGAATAAGAAGAACTCTCTTTCCTGTGGTGTTTACAATGTGAGACAGCAGCTGGAAATGACATGCCAGGGGAGTAAAAGACTGAGGCAATACTGGTCAATACTCTGGGCAGTGATCTCAGCAGTACATAATTGATGGAGTTTTTACGCAATAGTGTTAAGGAGACTCTGGGAGAGTTTATAGGAAGTTCTCAAGTTGTGAGAAAAAGCATAGAAACAGATGTACATCTATCATGTAGTGTCAAATCCATAATTGGGGAGACGACACCTATGTTGCATTGGAAACATTTTTGGTGATACTAGGGCAATGTAACAGGCAATCTGGACTGAAATATTCTCCATCTAGCACTTAACCATAGAGGGCCTTGGCATAAAAAATTTTCACACTTTCAGAGGGATTTTTTTAGGGCATTAAAGTTTATTTCAGGTTCATTTCATCTGTCCCTTTTTGTAGAAAGCCCTGTCAGCTGCAGAATACCTGAAAGGTACTTTCAGGTATTCTTCCCGAAGACAGGCTGACATGATGCTCTTTATTCTAGACTTTCACGGAAGTGGTATGCCCATGAGTCAACTTTGTTATGTATAACCACAAAATAGGAGAAATGTTGGTCCATTTTCAGTCCAAAGGGCAGATCCCTAGTTTCAGAATAATAGTTTTAGTGACAATAGTTGATTTTAGGAAAAAAGTTAAGTATTTGTATAAAAGCAAAAATGCAGCAGAAAGAAGTCTGCATGCCCACAGGTTCATTAGGCAACATATTCTAGTCTCATCCCCCTCATAACTAAAAATGTGTTCCTTATATCCCACCTTGACCTACTCTTTCATTGTAAAACTGGTGCCAGTTGTCTTGTCACTACAGGCCATGGTAAAAAGTCTTTCTCCGTCTTTCATATAAACATCCTTTAAATATTGAAAGGCCACAAGGTTATATCCCTTGTTGCTAAGCAGAATACTACAGACTACAATTTTATGGAAAAATGTGCATGGCAATTTTATTTTCTTGGCGCCTACCTGGATTACAGCTGTATCTCAGTGGCAGGCTTTGGAAAGCTTTGATTCTTAGACCAAAAAACGAGTCACCACCGATTTCTTGGGGCGGCTCTGTGCAACCTATAAGACAGATACAGAATTCCATTCCTATGGCAGCTGAAGTAGAAATTGAAAGGCATCAACCTCAACAAAATAGGACACATTGTTCATTTAATGTCAAAATTCAAATATTTGTCCACTAATTTTTACTCCTCACTAAGATTTAGCTCATTCAATATCAGTGCTGGTTTTTTCACCTTGAAAGTTATTTAATGGTGTATTGGGATTTCTGCCCTCCAACACTAAATTTTGGAGTTGCTGGAAGTACAACTCTTGCTATAAAAAAACTGAAAGCCATTTTCCAGCTGATGCCTGAAAACAATTCAACCACACTTCCAAGAGCAGTGGGTATTTTGTGATTTTTTTTGCATTTGCTAAGGTGAATTTTTTTTCTATTAGACCCATTAAAGAGTTTTAAAAGAATTTAAAGTGTTGTATAGGCAAGAGAGGGGAAAGCATTCATTTTATTAAATATAGATATTTATTCTTCCATATGAAGTTTAATTTAAATGTGCTACTTTCTTTGAATAAAAATAAAGAGCTAATTTAATGTTGCTGATCAGGGAAGTGACACCTAAGATTTTTATCTTTTCATATTTTTCATATATTGACAGCTTTGTAGATTGCTACAGCATGTCTGTAGCTTCTAGTACTTTTCTTATCTTTCTTCCCTACTTTTCTAACCTTATAAGCACATTCTTAAGTATTTTTTAGTCTTATACCAAGAAAAGAACCAACCACAAAGATGTTCTGTTTTCTGACCAGAGTCTGGACCAGACATAACAAAGGTGGGGTGAAAGAAACCTCTGGACTACTTCTGGTGGAGCAAGACCCCAGGAATTATTACCTAGCCAACTAACCTTTTCATTGGACAGGATATGATAAGTATATTAATCAACTAACCTTATAAAATTTGTAGAATTTCTATTCCCTGTGCTATTTTTTCCATATTGTGTATTTTTTTGAGAAAATGTTTGCTTTTATGTTCACTTTACCAGTACTGGGAAGATCTATTCTATTTTCCAGGCGTCAGAAGAATTTTTATTTCTGACTGAAAGAATTGTAGCTCATCTTTTCTTTAATAGGAACAGTAAGTAAAACTGATTACTCATGCATGCTTGCCATCTCATTAGGCCTTTGATGTAAAAAAATATCCAATAAAAACTCAAAGTAGGTTGTGGGATTTTATTTTTATTTATTTTTGAAAGGTTGGACTGAAGAAGGTTTTATTATTTCCATTAGGCCTTTGAATTTGATTATTCAATCAACCTACTTCAATCCAGGAAGTCACTTATGGTCCATCAGTTTAATGATGCTCTTTGGTTTCTGACATGATTGTTTAAAGAAAAAGTGTTATAAATAAATAAATAAGACTGCTAGTTTCTTTCAGCTTCACTTTCTACTCTGGCTTGTGCCACTCTTGCAGAAAACTTCACATGCAGAGGAGGTGAAGAATATTAAAGAATATGAGCAGGACAGAAGAGCCAAGACATGCTGATAGTTTTCCTTTAGTAACTATCAGTCTTGTCAAGGGTAAAATAGCATTTTTTTTCTTTTACATTTAAGGGCAGCTTTTTAATAATTTCTGGAGTCTTGAAGAGTTATTCTGGAAACAGACTTATTTCTCTGCTCAATGACTAAAGAGGAGCATGCAATGGGATTGTAGGCATATTAGGAGATTTTTTACCTGCCAATTAATAAAGTCTTTGTGATTGACTAATATGGGCCTAAAATCATTATAAGGGAATATATATAAGATTTATATTAATAGCTGAGTTACAGGAGACAGTCGCTCCCATGCATGGTTAAGATTTGTTTTTTCCAAACATCCTTGAAATGGTTTAAGTGCTGCTAAAACCAATAAAACTAAGTGCCGAAGTAATCTTGTAGAATTGTCCCAAAAAGGCTCTGAAATACATGATCATGGGTTATATGACCTGACCTCAGTAGGCAATTGTATATTAACAACAACACTTGCAATATCCATTTACAGGTAGCATTTATGGCTACTTAATGTAGATTTATTCCAGGAAAATCAATAGCACAGTGCTGACAGCAACAAAAATTTTGGGAGTCTACACTGCGTTTGCAACAGGAGATCTGAGAGGGAACTTTAGCCTGCTTTTTTGTCATAAGCTAAGCTCTTCTTCCATGTGAAGTATATATTTTAAAGCTGCCAGTCACTTTTGTTGATTCTGAAGTCTGGAATGGGGATGGGTTGAGGAACTGGGATAAATGAACTCATCTGCTTGCACTGAATCCCAGAGCTGAATAAATACTATGGTCTAAAGTCAAAATACAGAAAAATTCTAGGGTTACATAAGCACCATAAAAAATGCTGAGACTGGAAAGAGTTCATCTTTATATTTTGCCGTGCTGGATTGCTAAGTAAACTAACTAGCTGAGCAAAGTGTAAGTGATAATAATTGATACTTCAGAGTAAACAGCTTTAGCCAAATTAGTGTTTTGTTCCTGATTCTGTTTTTAGGAACATGGTCAAATTTAGGCTTATGACACTTGGTTTTTTCAAGGACCTGCTTGGTCCTGGAGAGACTAAGTGGAAGTGCTTCATGGATGTACTTCATCAGAGCACAAGAATGGTTCATTTCACTGCGTGAAAAGTCAAGCGTGTCAGAAAAAGCTAGTGTGAATGAACATGGAGCCTCTGACCTCAGACACATAAAAGGCTGCAGGTGGAGGAGGACTTCTTGATAACAGGAAAGCTAATGAAAATGTCTGTCTGTTGCTACAAGAAGAGTGACCAAAGACTTGGAGATGGTGGAGGTACCTTTCTGTCTCTGTTTTTACCAGTAAAATATGCCTTTAAGACACCCAAGTCTCTGAGCCTCCCAGTCCATGGGACCAGACAGAACTCACCAAGGACAACTGCCTAGTGTCTTTGCAGTGCTTATTTCTGTCATCTTCAAAGATTGCAGCTTTGTTTCTGATGTTTGAAAAAAGGGAAACATTACATCATCTTCAAAAAGAGTAGTAAGGAGAATCCATACTGTACATGCAGGTCAGCCTTCCCGTAGACCCTGGGAAGAGTCTGGATGTACCCTAACTTAAGCAAGACTTTTGTCACAGCTTCCCAGAGTTTCCTTATCACTGAATTAGTGAGATCCAGTTTAGATAGCTGAATGGCGTGGTGGCTGGATGCACAGGCTCAAAGTATTTTGATGGTAGAACAAATTTCAGCTAGCAAGCATTAATTAGTGTCATCTAGTGGCTGAATAAGTGTTGTGTCCATGCAATTTACAAGCTTTTTTAGAGCCTAGATGTTGGGAGAGAAAGCACTCCTAGATAGTTTGTGGATGACATTAGCCTGGGAGGAGCAGTCAGTCAGCTGGAGAGGAGGGCTGTATTTGAGAAGGACCTGGAAAAACGGCTTGATGGGAACCCTTCACAGTTCCCCTAAGGCCAAGGAAATCTGGCCTCAGAAGTGAGAACCAGCTATGAAGAGCTCTTCAGAAAGGGCCCTGGGAGGCAGCAAGTTGCTAGGAGTCAGCAGTGCACCCAGGCATCAGAGCAGCACCTGCACCAGGGAATGGACCAGCGAGGAGTGGGGCAACCAGCAGGACCAAGTTCTGTCCCAATTTGGGCTACAAGTGCAAGTCAGATTCCAACATTCAGGAGTGAGTCCAGCAGAGAGTCCCCACCACGGCCAGGGCACAGTGCAAACAAAAAGAGGCTGAGAGCTGTGTCAGTCTAAAGCAATGGTTCACATGATTAGTACAAGTAACGATTTCACTTGATATGAATGAAAGATAAACCAACTGCCAATGGCATTATCCTGATTTGACCTTACTGGGGTCAGATTGTACAGTACCCAGTAGTACCCCCTCACCCAAAGTATCAGTTTCTGTACCAGTACCTCACTGCAAAAGATAGCCAGGTTAGTGAGGCAAGACTTACCCTCGATGAACTTACCCTGGCTGCTCCCAGTTGTCTTGTTTCTTTGTAGCTACGAGAGTCCACAGGGGAATTCACTTCATCCCCTCCTCAGAAACTGACATAACGGTTGAGTTACTGGTCTGTAGTTTCCAAAATCCTTCTTTTTCTATACTTGAAGATCAGTGTAATATTTGTTTTCTTCAGTTTTTTGACCACTTACAACCTTCTGCTGAACAGGAACCAATCTGGAGTGATAATTTCAGAAAGGGAGTAAAATGGACTTTTTTCCTTTTAAGAGGTTGAGAAGAACAAGTTTTCTAAGCTGCTTGTAGAGTGTGGCTTGGGATTTCTTTATTTATTTCACTAATCTTGTCTTTGCCACAACCTCACTTCATTTTGGTTGCTTTATGCTTAAACACAAGAGGAAACCTGGTATTTTGAAAATTGGGATGTTATTAATTTCCTTCACAGATCAGATTTCTGGTCCCTCTGTTTTATAGTCTCCATCAGTGGATCCTTTTACATTTAGACTCAGAGTTTTCTTTGCTTATTGTCGAGCACCGCAGCTAAAATAGAGACAGTTTTCAGTCTTGATATTCATGTGATAGAAATTTCCAACAGGCTTGATCTAAATCAAATTTCCACTTCTACCATGTCACTGGAAGGGTATCAGATTTTGTCACTAGCCTTTGGGTCTGGTCCTGTATTAATATGACTCTTAAAACATTCCTACAACTCTATAAAGAAGTTTCAAGCTGTACAGACAGACAGTTAAGAATTATCTTGGTTGAAGAAAAAAATTACTTCAATTACTTTGATTTTTAATCCTACATTGCTTACTTTGTTTTCATTCATATACCACTAAATTTGAGAACTGAATTTTATTGCCTGCATTTTAGCTGCAGTTAAATGAAATATTAGTTCTTTAGAAGCATCTCCTCATCCATGCATGTGAATATATACGTCAAAATTTTAGTTTTCATTAGAGAAATAGTTTTCCCTTAGAAAACTATATGGATAAAACAAAAATGTCAGACTCCCTATGAACATTTTTGGTTTTTATACAGTCGTTGACAATAAGGCCTGCCTTTTATTGAGAATTAATGGAGTAAAAAAAATAATAGTAATAATAATACATTTAAAAGTTGCTTGTGCTTTCTTAATATTGGTGTCTTCCTGCAGTTTAAACTGAAGATTTTTCAGTTTCAACAGATCACAATTGACATAAACTGCAAGAGTGAAGCAGTCTGCATTTTCTTTATTCAATACATCTCTGACATGGTCTTAACTATCACTTCTAGGAGTGACAAAGAGTTTCTCATGATTGGATCTAAGGCAGCTGGTGGAAGTTTGTCTTCTTCTTCTTCTACCTCAGTGTCATTCACTGAGGAATGCTGTAGAAATCAAACTTTCTTAATGTCTGATATATATAATAAAAAGCATTGTGCTTCATCAGCACTCACCCGTCTTAATCACTTTTTGTACACTGAGCTTGTGATCAGTGCACAGGCAGTTGGGTAGCACATATCTGAGTTAGTATGAGCACACAGTAGAAGAATTCTTGCTGGAGCAACACAAATGGGTAGGCTTCTATCCAGATCCAATTAAGGCGAATTTTGCAAGCTTCACAAAGCTCCTGGGTGCCCTGTTTCCTCTGTTCATTTTCTGGAGTCAGCTGCACATGGCTTGATGCTGTGCTTACGTGTACAGGTTTTGTGCAGTGTTTGGGCTTCATATCGGGATAAAAGATGGTGTACTGCTCATTAAAGGGCATCCTACATAAATTGCCTGTCTGACTATAAGTAGGCATAATCCAGCATTCATTTGTTCTTCGACCCATAGTCTTTTTAACCAGAAAAATACTGGGCCTCATTTGGTTCACGTTTCACCACTGCCTTGATGTTATAGTACCCCTTGTTACTTCATCAGTATCCTGCTAGGCCAGGCAAGGAAGTTGCTCTTTGAAGTTACTCCTCCAAGCACAGTTTGGAGCTGCTATTAGGTTATCAGACAGTCAAACCAGAAAAAAAAAGTGCTTCATTTCAGCTTCTTTGAAAAACTGTCCAAAAAACAGAGTAGAATTTGTGGCCCCACAGAGGTGAGTGTCTGCAGACATGATTTCAAAAGCACTGTGGGAAACATGATTGTACTATTCAAAAGTGTGAGTTTAACAAACTGTGGTGGGTTGACCCTGACAGGATGCCAGATGGCCACCAAAACCACTCTATCACGGCCCTTCTGAGCTGGACAGGGGAGAGAAATTATAACAAAAATCTCATGGACTGATGTAAGGACAGGGAGAGATCATTCACCAGTTATTGTCACAGGCAAAACAGACTTGACTTGAAATTAATTAAATTATTGTTAATCAATCAAAGTAGGGTAATAAATAAAGCTAAATCTTAAAACCCCTTTCCCCCACTCCTCTCTTTTTCCTGGGCACAGCTTCTCTCGTGAATTCTCTCCCTCCTCCCTCCACACCAACACAGATGGATGCACTGTGATCAGTTTATCTCATGTTGTCATTGCTGCTCTTTCCTTTGTCACTCTTCTGCAACTGAAACCTTGTCATGCAAACCTAATACACAAATCAAAGTGATAAGACTGCAAGTGACCATTCCTGCTGAAATCATCTGTTAGGTGGACAAAAAGCAATTTTATTTTCGCTTTCTGGTTAGATGTTCTATTTAGGCAATGCTCTGAGGAATTTCAATTCAGGCCAACAGCTTGTCTGCTGTGCAGTAATTATAATTCTCTTATATGAACCAGTTTGTTGGCTGTCCTATACTGCAGGACAACAAGGTTTTTCATGCTTCTACACGACCTGTGAGCACATAGCAACTGCTGAGGAGAATGACTGATGACATACTGTTGTAACAGAAATGACTGGAGACGGATCTCTCTGTGAAGGAGTACTTGAGGACAGTGTACATCTCTTGAAGCCTTTAAAACCATGTGTAGAGCATGCTTCGTGGGAGCAGTGCTTATTTAAAAAAACATTCACTCCCCACAACAGCAATAGCAATTCATCTACAGGCTAGCAATGTTTTACCTGTTCCTTTTTAGACAGAAGATCAATAAATATGAGTAACTTGAAAAACTAACAACCTTTTGATGTCCACTGTTGAAGAGAGTCAGAGAATTGACTTTGCATTGAGGGAATCACAGGACAAGTTGGTAGCTGCCTTCATTCATTACTGGTGTCAGTGGGCAGCGACTGGGGCAGACATATTTGGGAAATAATGGTGCTTTATATAACCATTCCCACCTTCAGTGTCCCTAGAATTTATGCAGCTCTTTTATGTCTGATAAGCTAGCTAAGTTGTCCCAAATTGCTTCTCGGTTATGAGTAAACAACTAGAATACCTTTCGGCGATCAATACCTTTCCTCAGCACCAGATGAGAGACAAAATAGAACCTATTAAGGATGCATGAAAATGAATTGGCAGCACATCTCTATACTTGTAAAGCTGACCTTTCTAATAGCACATCATTCCAGGGATGCATCCATTTGTGTCATGGCACCATAAATTGATCTGCCTCTGGCATATTTGTTTCTTTATGAGGAACTGTGCTTTAAAAAGTCTTATTTGGGATTACTGTTACTGTTCTCATTGGGATGTGCTAAATATTATGTTTCACAGTTTTAAAAATTTTGGTCTACAAAAGCAGTACTTCAGTGTTATGTTGGAGTTGTGCTGGTAGTTCTTACAACTATGTTTGTAAGATCCTGTGCAGCATAATCATAGAAAACTAATTTTTAAAAAGTCTGTTATCTTAGTATTTCATATTCTCTATCCTGTTATAATACTCATTATCATGGTTTGATAGGGATTGATTAATGTAAAATACAGTCAATTAGTAAAAGATACTATATTTATTCTGACCTTTTTGGGGAACATTTTGGATATTATACTGTGCTGTAATTTTTTTTTATATGCATTGAACTACTAATTCTTAATTGAAATGAGCAACACACTGAGGAAAACAACAGTGTGACTGTTGTTCTAAACTACAACTTTAATGAAAACTAAAAAGAATTATGGATATCAATTGTATATCAGCCTCACTGTCAACTCTCCTAGCTCAGCAAGACTCCTAAGAAGAGACTAAATCTGCTTGTTCAATTAAAAAGCCTTGGAAAAGAAAAGACACTCATTTATAATTTTGTGAGCAGTTAATTATTATTTCTTTGTTGCCTATTTCCTCAATGTGCTCCCAGGTGCAGTTTAGAAGTGAATAAGGAATCCTTGCTTCACTGAATTGCACTGTAATTTTGCCACTGGCTTCACTGAGGAACTGTGTCACTGGTTTTCCCAGAAAAGCACAACTGTCAAATCTGATTAGTGAGATTTTACTTTGATTTTTGCTAGGATGCACACATCCCAATGTGTATAAAGATTGTGAAAACCAAGTCTGGATTTTTATCATAAATACAGTAATAGTAGTAATCTGCCTAACAGAAAGGTATGATAATCAAACTGATAATATTGCTGAAATTAAAGTGTGACACTGATAAGTCAAATATATAATCTGAAAACCATAAAGTACAGTCAGAAAGCATTATTCTCTATGAATATAATGCAAATGAGGTTATTATTGATATTCATAGTTCGAAAACATAAGTACAGAAGTAACAAAATTTAGAGCTTACTTTATTTCTTTTTCTTCCAGATGTAGTATTAGAAATAAAATTACATATGCCTACATGAATGGTAAAATGATTTGTGATAGATAACTCTTAACAGACAAAAAGGTAGGAAACAGCATCCAGTGTGTTTAGAATAGCAACCACTTTAAATGATACTGCTAGTTAATGATAATTAATATCAGTGACAATAATTACTTAATAAGGAATGATGCAGCACTGGTTTACATGAAATTTTGTTTTGGAAGACTGTGTTTATATAAAAAGTAAGCTGTATTTAAAACAAACAGTGTTTATTAATGTGAATGCTAAAAAGCTTTTTGGTAAGATGTAAGTGAGCAAATAATATATTTGCTAGACTAGTTACTAAATGATCTGTTTAGGGGGTTTTTTGGTTTGTGTAACACTTCCTACTTTGAAAATACAGAATTTTGCAAGTGATTCCTCACTAAAAAAATTGCTCTCTAAACTATTTCAGTTACTTCTTCCATCTTCCAAATTCTCTATACCTGTTGCGTGTGGTGTCATAACTAATACCAAGTATTGAAGTAATTACTTTGATAATATTAATACACTTTAGGCTTCCATTGATAGTTCAAAATTATTTTAATATTGCCTTAAGCTGATGAAAACAGCTTCAATTTTAAAACGTTTTTTAAAAATCTATAAAAATTTTATAAAAAAGTATTTGTGAAGAACTACATCAGTTGCCCATCAAACTAGTTTTAGAATATAAAAGTAGACACCAGAGGATTACATGGTAACATTTGTATATTCTTGGTTGCATTTGGATGAAAAGGAGGAATTATGTCAACTTAAAGGATTTTAAGTTACTTAAAGGATGCGGGATTTTATTTGACAGAAAGGACTTCAGCTGTTTAACACGTGCAAATTTGACACATTCCACTTTTAGAAAAGAAAAACGCAAACAAAAATCAACAGAATTCAAAATCTAAATCAGACTTAACATTAGAATGGGATTTATTGTTCATCATACTTCTCATTTTGAAGTAGTTTGACACATTTTTCTGAAACTGTGCATATCATAAAGAAATATTAATAATCATGTCACAGTTTCGTGTAGTACAGAGTCTACCTAAATGTCATGCCAGGATAGATTTTTTTCTTTAATCTATTACAAATATTTATAGCACCTTTCCTTCTAGAAAAATATTGAAATAGCACTCTAAAGCCTAAGAAAATAAGAGACCATAAAATTGTGGAGGTTGTTTGCTATTTTAGAATAGTTGCATTTTTTACATTCTAAAATTGTATTTATTTAGTATTATTATGATTATAGCTAAGCTTATTAAAATACTGTAGGCCTTTAGGGGAATTTCTCTCACAGATATCTATTATAAAAGAAAGTAGTGTTACATATTCATTTCTACATAAGAACACATTGAAGTATAGCCAGAAGTAAAGAAAAATAAAAAATATAAAGAGTTTTTATACACTACATTATTCCTACACTTAATTTACACTGTAATTTTTCTGTACCACTGAGCACTGGAAGAGGAATAATCCAAGAAATTATTGTCTCGTCTTACGTGTATGATATTAGTGAATCTTGCTGAGCCTCTGAGGAGCAACTGCTAAAGAAGGAGTAAGCCTAAGAAAAACTAAATAGATTGCCTATGGAAATGTTAGCCATGGTAAAGGAGTGGATTCTCTAATTAAAAAAACCCAGAGATAAGAGCAGAAAATTCTCGGGACTACATGATATTCATATAAGAAATCACAGGAAAACAAGTAATGTCTCATCTTGTAAGGAGAGTATGATTTTCTCGTAAATTTTTTATCTCCTGTCTCATACAACTTTTCCCAAAGAGCTTTTTTAAGCCCTCTGACTTTCTAATCAGCCCATTACTTATTATTAGATAGTGTACTAATATCTTGTAGGCTCTTATAGGACTGAGAAAACTGCCTTAATTTTTCCTGAAAATTTTGCATCCTGAAAGAGTAACATGTAAGTTTTTGACCTACTCAGGGCAAGCCAAACCCTTTTGGTTATTTCCCTGGGAGAAAGATATTTCTTAATGCATTTATATGTACAAGGCAACTTACAAGAACAGCTGAAAGAACATCAGAACATCTAATGCAAGAGAAAAAGAAAAAGTAGTTGACAAGGGAGTAGATGAACCAGGTAATTTTAATGGTCACCAAAGCATCGTTCCAAGTGGTCTGCAAAGCTCAGGAGAATCATGAAGTCCTTGAATAAGCCTATTCATATTAAATGTGAAGCATTATTTGATGCAGTCACATTCAAACAATGCACTCTACGTAACAGTACTGTGACCTTATTTATTTATTTATTTATTTATTTATTCATTTAGCTCTAGTTTTGCTGGAAGAATAGTGAAGGTAGCACTAAAATTTTAAAAGAATATTTTTTCTTTGTTGCATATGAAGAGATTACTGGTGAAATCCCTGCATACTGAGGTAAAAAGCAGTTCTTCATGTATACGAGACCCCATACAGACCCTTGTCATAGCTCTGTCCAGAGGAGGATACCCCACACTGAATTCCTTCTGATTCTGACTGAGCATCTAGTGTGCATTTTTGTGTGGTGCTTCTCAAAGAACAGTGATAAGTCCAAAGCCACACTGATCTCATGAAGAATTTCTGAAAATAGCCATGGCTTGATTCAGCTCTGCTGTTTCCAAGAAGGGTTTTATTTTTTCTTTATAAATGTATTAATTTATTTTGTATGTCTTCTCTTCCATACAAGTGGCTTTTTGTTTCTCTTCCAGAAAAGTTAATTCTCCCAATTTATGCTCTGGTGAAAGCTGCCTGTCTCCTTCCTCCAGACTAAAAGCTTTTCAATCTGCTTTGGAGAGATCACTTTGCAAAATATATGACAATTACATTCAGTATGGACATTGTCTCATTCTTAGAGTGAAAACACTTGTTCCATCACTGCCGCAGCTGTTTTTAGGCTTTTGTGAGCTGTGATCATTCACTGTAATATGTGAGGCATTATTTTAACCAAATTAAACTGGTTTGGTTTCGATGTTTTCTGACAATTTTTAAATAAAAGCTTGTGGATATTTTGTGGACCAAAAACAAACAAACAAACAAACAAACAAAAAAAAAAAAAAAAAGCAGCCAAACCCTATAAAAAGTAAGTCTGTAAGAAATTTCAGTGTTTTTTTCTACTGGTTTTTATTTCTGAGTAGATTGATTGGACAAATATGTTTTGATGGGTAGACATGGAAAGCTGAGGCCTGAAGAAATGAACTCATGGCTGAAAAGAGAAACACAAGCTGTTTTCAAGCTGACTTCATCTTTGAATTAGACTAAAACGGAAAAAAAAACCAAACCAAACCATGGATAAATGTGTCCAACGCTGTTTTTGCATAAAAAAATAACATTCATTAAAAATTCAGCAATTGACTGAGATGCTTGATTCCATGAATATTTGAGATGCAACACGTACCTTCAACCTTACATCTACATCATAGCCATGTGGTGATTGTTTTGAATGTGCCATGAGTTTTCTGTGCCAATATGGCAGATAATTTCACATAGTGAGATCACTGAAGTAAAAGTCCTTACAAGGCAATTATAACTTAATATAATTTTTTTCTATTTGCATTTTCAAAGAGATACATAGATATTAATAAGCAGAAATACTTCATGATAATTTTATGAAGTTTTTCCACATTTTCCTGTTCCTCTCAACCTACAGCTGTGTAACTTGCAGTTTATACAAAATTTGCTTTCTTATTAATCTAATAATAGAATATCTTTCTTTCATTTACATCAGTGCACGCAAAAAGAAAATATCACACAATGCATACGCCTTAAAAGCCACAAATGTGAGAGTCCAATATCTCCAAAACTGGAATTTGTATTTTGTTTGCACTTATTATTAAAGCAACACACCAAAAAAGAAAATAAAAAAGCATTTGTAGATCAGGCTCTCTGTTTCTGCTTTAAAGTGTGTAAGTTTTCTGATTTCTGTTATAAAGCCTGGAAGGAAAAAGTGTCACAAGGTACAAAAACACTACCAGATCCCACAAACATTTAATTTTCTGCATGTATTTTTTTGAAATCCAGGACTAAAAAAAAAAAAAAAAAAAAAAAAAAAAA
>VZRR01001191.1:363954-392160 GCA_013398015.1 Oreocharis arfaki | reverse complement strand
AAAAAAAAAAAAAGAAAGCATCAAATATTTAGAAACCTAGAATTCTTGCAGGGTAAATTCCTCCATATAAGTTGAAACACTTAGGTTGATCATGTAAAAAGACACAGATGGAATAGAAATGGATTTTCTGACTTAAGAGACATCATGACATATCAGAAATTAAAAAAAAAAATCCCTTACCTGAACCAAGTCATGTAGTGTGCTCCCCTTCTGCAAAAACAAAATTATAATAGCTACTATTGAAGATGTATGTTTAATGGGATATATTGTCAACCATATCAGGCACTCAAATATTTTACTTACGTAAATGGCAAAAACATAAAATGTTATAGAGACTGTTGCTGTAAAATTCTGAAGTGAAGTGTATCATGCAAGAAAGCCTTCATATATATCATATTTTAGTAGTTCTCTGTCAGTTCTATCTCCTTTCTTCTCTAATCCTAACACCTTTTCTTCCTGCTCTCTGATAATATTTTGAAGCCTATCCAGATAATAGCTGTTACGTATCCACAAGAAGGAAATGAAGCTCTCTGTTGCCACTTACAATGTAGTTTACTTCATCTGTTGAAGGTCCTGTAATATTATCACTGATACAGTGTAATGATGCAGTACCTCAGACATAAACTGGTCCATTAACTTTCAAATGATCTAAAATAGGAGGGCTAGGCATGGCTTCTCATGTTAGATGCAGTCTCGCTGGATTTTGTAATGTTGCTGTCTACCTGTGGGATGTAAAGGGTTGTATATAGGACTCTTGCCTATGACAAAAAGCCATGCACACTCAGAAAAAGTGAAAATTTAAACCAGTTTGGGAAAATTAGATCAAGAGGTGGCTATACACAGGGCATCTAGGCATTGATCTCTAGGACTGAAAGCAGCAAGCACATAGCTGAAATCCAAATTCACAATGAGTCACACATAGGCATCATAATATCCATAAATTCAGAGTCTAATTTGACAGAAAATAAAATAAGGGAACATGAGTGCACAAACAAATAATTTCTTATAGGGTTGCTTAAAGCCAGTTGTTGGTAAAACAGGATTTTTGTTATAAATTAAAAGCCTTGTCTTTGGTCAGTCATTCGCGAATTCAGCAACTCTCCTTTTCATCAGATAGGACTGTATAACCAGGAATTAATCTGACAAAGTGCACACACAGCCCAACCCTAAATCTGGAAAATTATCAAATTTAAATTTAAACCATTTAAAGAAGGATGACTAAGGATATATATCTTTCATAGCATTACTAAAAGAGAAGGAGTCTGAAAGAGCGTGCGACTGTGTGGGAGACCATTTCACTTTCTCATACAAGTTAAATGAGGAGGTTTGGGCCTGTCCTTAAGTTTAATGATGAGCAGAAGCAATGTCCCTGTTGTTGGGTTTGGACCTGCTTGCTTTCTTTCATTTCTTCTTTTCCTCTACTTCTCTCTGCTGTTGCTGGGTGCAGACCCCATACTTAGAATAAAAGGTTACACTGATTCTTGCAGAACCTTTTAAGATTTACATGTTTAACAAAAAGAGACTTTTAACCCAGAACCAAAGTATCAGCAAAGACTAAACGGTTGCTGTTAGTCCTGACCTGTTAGGGGAGGGGTGGGAGGCTTCTGCTGGGAATGAAAAAAGAGGTTCTGGAGAGCCATTAGCTTGGAAATCCCACCTGGAGCAGGACCATCAAGTACTGGAAGCTGTCCTTGGCAGGAGATGGAATTATCATGTCTGGAAGG
This sequence comes from Oreocharis arfaki, assembly GCA_013398015.1. Taxonomy (NCBI): domain Eukaryota; kingdom Metazoa; phylum Chordata; class Aves; order Passeriformes; family Paramythiidae; genus Oreocharis; species Oreocharis arfaki. Next base: position 390,436 of record VZRR01001191.1, on the reverse strand, counting down.
AGATTGCAGGATGATACATAGCCACGTGCAATCATCAAAGTGTTTTGATCCCCGAGTTGTCATGGGAGCATCCATTTAACACAGAAGCATTTCAGATTGATGGCCATGTCCATCTGATCTTCATAGAACCATAAAATCGTAGAAACGTAGAATATCCTGAGCTGGAAGGGACCCGCAAGGATAATCAAGTCCAACTCGTAGCCCTGCACAGGACAACTACAAGTCACACTGTGTGCCTGAGGGCACTGTCCAAACGCTTCTTGAACTCTGTCAGGCTGGTGCTGTGACCACTTCCCTGGGGAGCCTGTTCCAGTGCCCAACCACCCTCAAGGAGAAGAACCTTTTTCTAATATCCAGCCTAAACCTCCCGAAAAAGCTTCAGGCCATTCCCTCATGTGCTGGCACTGGTCACTACAGCAAAGAGATCAGTGCCTGCCTCACCTCCATTTCACCTTGTGAGAATGTTGGAGACCATGATGAGGTCAGTCTCCTCCAGGCTAAACAGACCAAGTGACCTCAGCCAGTCCTCATACAGCTTCTCCTCAAGGCCCTTCACCATCTTTGTTGCCCCGCTTTGGACACTCGCTAAAAACTTAATGTATTTCTTGTACTTTGGCACCCAAAACTGCCCCCAGCACTCGAGGTTAGGCTGCCCCAGTGCAGAGCAGAGTGGGACAATCCCCTCCCTTGCCTGGCTGGAGATGCTGTGCCTGATGCCCCCCAGGACACAGGTGGCTCTCCTGCCTGCCAGGCACTGCTGACTCATGTTCAGCTTGCCATTGATGAGGACCCCCAGGCCATTTTCCACAGTGCTGCTCTCCAGTCTTGTTCCAGTGTCTGAACACACAACCAGGGTTGCCCGTCACAAATGCAGAATCTGTCAATTGTCTTTGTTAAACATCATATGGTTGGTGATTTTGCAGCACTCTAATTTTTCCAGAAGGCTCTGGTAAGAGATGGCATCAGAAGCTTAACTGCAATCCAAAAGGTTTACATTGACTGGCTTCTCTTGTTTTTCTAGCTAGGCTACCTTGTCATAGAAGAAAATTGAGTTTTACAAGCTGCACTTTCCCATCATGAAGCCAAGCCAGCTGTGACCACTTGCTGTTAGCAATCTTTTTTGCTAACAGCTCCTACCTGACTATCCCTTAGGCACGGCTGGGCAACCCCTCCTGTTAATCCTTGTATTTTTGGATGCACTTCAGCCAGCGTGGCTGTGAGTCACTCTACTGCCTGGGCACAAGCAGGGACCTCTGCACTGCAAAAGGATATGGCGAATTCTGTATTGTCTTTTGTTTACTGGATTTTATTGTGTTTAAAATAATGAACAGTAATGACTTCTTGTTTAGGTATTGCTGTTAGCCTATCATGTTTTTTTGCTAGGTTACATAATGATGTCTAATTGGATACAATATTGTAAACACATCTCAATATAACTATTGCAAAGTGGTAACTTTGAGAATTCAAAAGGTCAAAGCTCAAAACAAGCATTGTGGTTTTGCCATTTTTACTTTTATGCTTGTAAGCTATATGCTGCAGCATCTTACAACAAGTGCATTTGTTTACGGAAGCTCAAGGGAGGAGACTTAATAATGATTAGTAAAAGAATTTCTTCTCAGGGGACGTAATTAAAAGCCCATTGAACTTTCTAGACTCCAAAACTTGGCATCCCTCAGACTAAAGCTGTAACCAAAGAATGTCTGTATATTATTATTACTTTGCATGAATAACTTCAGCTTGCTTAGCCTGACCTCTTTTGATCTTTATATCTCCAGTAAAATGGAACCATACTAATTTGCACAATTTGATGGCAATTCTCTATAGTTTTACATCTAGTAAAGAGCCTGAGGAAAAGAAGGTGGCTCCTTCCTCTCATTTTAAAGAGTCGTCTTCTAAGAAAAGAATGAGATGCAGAGGTCCATGCTAGGACTTGTAGTACAGGAAAAGCATCATAAATGTCTCAGTATGAACAGTCATAATTCAGATGGGCTAAAAGCTGTATTAAAAGCTGCGTGTATTGTCATGTGTGCATATATGTATGAGTCTCTATGCATCTTTATATAGATGTAGACAGAATACTCAATCTTCCAAAAATCATTAAATTGTATAATGTTTTCTATAAGGTAGTCACAAGTAGTCCATTTTATTTTTCATAATTTAGACAAGTGCAGCTATGCCTGCATTTTGAGATTCCTTATATATGTACCACTGGGAAGTGAAAAAGAAGTCTTCCTTTTACCATCTTCTCCATTTTCAGAAGTTATTCCATTAGGCAACTGAATTTTCAAAATGAGCCATCACTTTGCTGTGGGATGTTCACTGAGCATTTCTGCTGTCATGCAGAATCACATCTATAAAGGGTGAAGTAAGACTAGAAATTATATTTTGACCCCATAGAGTGTTTTCCATTCAGCAACACATAAGTCATGAATGGTGCTTTAAAGGAGTTAAAGAAATAGCTGCTGTAAAGCTCAGTGAAGTGTTGAATGCCACATGCTTGGAAAGAGTTCAATGTCATTTAGTCCTCTGTCACACAACTGAAATAAGAAAGAGGAAAAAACCATTATTTAAATAGCCTCTAAGCTTATTTATATGTGTTTCACTGAACCTCTGGGCTTCTGATGCACCACATTCAGCTGATATGCAATGGAAAACATTAAGGCTAACTGCACAGACTCAGTCTCAGAGTATTCATGGTATAAAGTGTTCAAATTTTCACCAACTTAGTCTCCTTTTTTGTTGTATGACTTTTCAGATAGCACAATAGCGGCTCTCAATGTCCTCCCCATATATATTTTTGAAGCAGCTGCTTATAAAAACTTTTTTGTGCTTATTATATCTAGATTTGACTGACCCTTGCTTAGAGTATGTCTCTTTGCTTCATGACCAGAAGAATATCTTCTGATTGGTAAATATGATCTTTTTAGTGCCTCTTAGTTTTCATTTTTGGCTCTATTTCTCATGTTCTCTGCAGCCTGAACTAAAAGAATTTCTATAGTGATATGGCAAAATGAAGGAAAAAGCAAATTATGGTATTGAAATGCCTTCTGTATCTGGATGCTTCACCTTTTCAACACTTTCACAACTCAGAAAATTGAGAAATGCCATTAATACTCATTTAATACATAGGAGGCTGAAAATAAATAGACAGACGACCAAATCCAGAATGCTACTTAAGGTGTCAAGATGTCCACTGATTTTACTTAAAATTGAAAAAACTTAGTATTTGATCACTCTGTGTATGTGATTTATCAGGAAAAACAAGATACCTGTAGCTGTTATGTCTTATCCTGCCCATTTAACAAATACAACGTATTAGTCTTTTGAAAGTAAACCAAGAGGTTTTTCATTACTACTGTGCTGAATATAAGAGTAATTTAAAACTGAAACACAAAATCCTTACTAGGAAAATTTCTAGCTAGAAACTATTTCTAAATAAAAATATGTATGTACAGGACATTTCATAATTACGGAAAGTAAATAACTTCTGTAAATTGGACATAGAAAAATTTTAGAAGATTCAGTAAGTAAAGGTGATGGGATAGCATTTCTAAGAGTTCTACACCTGCATTTTAATACAAGGCAAACTGAAATCTGAAAGTTGCTACAGAATCTAACCTTCCTGCTGAAGGATACTTTTCAAATTAGCTTGATTTTTTGTGCTGGATAACAAGTATGCTTTTGTGTCTCCCTGCTGTAATTTAAATGACTGCAACTTAAATTAGGTAGCCATATATAGCACTTTTTGTGAAGGAAAAATAAACAAATGAACTCTTACCAAGCTTTGTATCTGAAATCAATCCCCTCAATTTAACTAACACTGAAAGAAGAATTGATTTTGCAGATTCCTCCCTGAAGCATAATTGTGTCCCTCGTGTGTTCTACTAGTAGAACTGTGTCTGGGTTCGGAACAAAGGGGTTTTTTTCAGACATAATACCTCTACTAATGTGGCTCTTACTGGGCACAAATTAATGAAAAAGACTTGGAATTCAAAATTCAAAGAGATGTTTGCAGTTATTTTGCTGGACTGATGCTCATCCCCATCTGCATTTGCTCAGTTTTCTACCCAAATATTAATTTAGTCTTTAAACTTAAAGATAGCCAGTGAGTTGGCTCGTAAGCAAATTCTGGCAATTTGGCTACTCATACTTGTTGAGGCAGGGTACCAGACAGTGTGTAATACACTGAGAAATCTCCTTGTCCCACAAGGAAAGAGCAAGTCTGGGGGAAATGTACCGATTAACAATGAGCATTGGATTGACAGCAACTAGGCAGCTCAGGTGGCAAATCTAGAAGATAATGACAGATCTTGGAGAGACGTAACTGATCTGGCTTCATAACCAAGAAGCCAAGGGATAGTTGGTCCTGAGAGATGTCAGCTTGGAGCACATTGAGGTGATATCATGGATGTCTTCAGAGAGGGCTGAACAAGTCTTTGGAGCAGATAGTACCTTATCACTGTGGCAGGCTGAGCCTGGTCTCTTCATGCTCTAGCCAGCTACTGTTGTCCCTAGGCAGACAGCTGGGCTACTGTCTAAACTGAGCTTTTGTGATAGGTGTTCATAGAAAGCTGAACTTGTCTCACAAAGTGCAGAAACTGGGAGAGTAGTTAAAAATAGAGACAGGATTTTTGCAGGACACAAGAAGATGCCCTTGTTATATCAAGCACAAGACATATGCAAAGCTGCTGATAGCATTTCTTCAACATGGGGCTGGAGAAGGACCCCTGTGAGACGACCCAGCTTTATCAGGTAGCAGATATAGGAAGGATGAGTTTGTGCCTGAGATGAGCAATGCATGTCAAGATATACAATCCATGAACAACCTTGTGCTCCTGAATGAGGCCTTTCTGGGTGTCTGCACTTTGCTGAGTGAGTAGTCCTGCAGGTCGTCAGCTTGACTAGGGATGAAGAAATCTTGACTTTCTCAGATCATCTTAGAGTATTTAAGAGTGTGTGGCATACCCACTTTTCATCCCTGGTTTACCCAGATAATGAACGGAAGAGTTGAGAGGCCACAGATCTTTGCCTTTTTCGATCTCCCGTCAACCTAGAGCCTTCCACAAAAGCTCGCTTGATTTCTAAAGCTCTTCTACTGATCTTGTTTTATAATCACTTGATCTACCTCACTTGACACTTAACTCAAGACTCATCAAAGGATCAGAGACCTTGTGACAGTCTCCTTCAAAATAAGAATTCTTTTAAATTCTAATCAAAGCTGAGACATATTGAACCTTCCCTCACTTATTGCTCACATGAAAAAGGGATTAGCAGCATTTAGTCTCCAGGGTGACTGAACCATCACTTTTTTCACAAGCTATGAAATCTGAAAGGAAGAGAAAAAGTAAAAGGATTTTGAGTGCAATAGGTAATTTGAAAAATGGGAATGAAAAATTAAGAGTTTCTACTCATAAATTAGGGTATTTTAAGCCCCTGAGATAAAAAAAACAAAAAAAAAATGTTGAAAGACTTAATCAATTATTTTTAAGTAAGATAACAGTTGATATGAGCTGACCATTTAGGGTTTTAAAGTTAATAACTGCTCAGGTTTCATTTGCTTAGGATTGCATTTATAACTTAAAATTAATTTTCCCAGTTATGGGAATAATTTATATGATGAGTTCTGAACCTGTGCAAATGTTATGTTTTATATAACCTGTTAGATAATTTCTAAGCTAACTAGAGATTTTAAAAGTGCTTTCAGCAAATTTCAAATACAACTTTTATACTAAAATTTTGCAAAATTTTCCGTATAACTAGAGAAAAGACATATTTGAGGTGAATTCCTGAGTTTGTTTAAGATTTCATTCACATCATTCACCAGTTATTTCAAGAGTGATTTATATTTATTTAACTACATTCATTGATGTGTGTAGGTTCACTCTGTGTTTGCACTTATTTTGGAGTGAGAGGTGTCTGTCGTAGTAAGTGAGTTGTAAGTCTATTCCAACTTCCACTTTTCTGCTGTAGAAAACCTGAGTTCACTTTAAAGAGGACATTGAAGTTCTGAAGCATGTCCAGTTGTCACGGGTTGACCCAGGCATGATGCCAGGCACCTTCCAAAGCTGCTTACTCACTCACTTCTGCAGCTGGACAGAGCAGAAAAAATTTAACAGAGGGTTCCTGGGTTGAAATTAAGGACGGGGAGAGAGAGCACTCACTAAACACCATCATGGGTAAAATAGGCTCATCTTAGAGATATACACTGAATTTATTACTGACAAAATCAGAGCAGGATAACGAGAAGTAGAATGAGCCCTCAACAACACCTTCCCCCCACCTATCCTTCCTTGCAGCTCAGCCTCCTGCCCCAGTGGTGCAAGGAGACCAGGAAGGTGGGTTATGGTCAATTCATCACCCACGCCTTCTCCTGCTCCTCAGGAGAAGAGCAGTTCTCCTGCTGCACCATGGGGTCCTTCCCACAGCAGACAGCTCTCCATTAACTTCTCTGATATGGCTCCATCTCACAAGCAACAGTTCCCTGCCAGCTGCTCCATATGAGTCTCTCCCAGTCAGCCCAAAACTGCAAACAGTCCTCCCAAAACTTCTGCCATGTGGGTCACTCTTCCACAGGGTACAGCCTTCCAAGGACAGGCTGCTCCAGCCTGGGAGCAGGGCCGCTCTCTCCATGTGTCTCCCATGGGCTAGCAGCCTCCTCTCAAGCATCCACCTGCTCCAGCGTGAATGTCTGCATCCCAGTGGATCTCTGTGGGCTGCAGGGACGCAGCTGCACTGTGGTCTGCACCATGAGCTGCAGGGGAATGTTAGCTCCAGTGCCTGGAACACCTACACCCCTCCTTCTCCACTGACCTTGGTGTCTGCATAGGTATTCCCCTCACATGTTCTCACTCTGCTCTTCTTTTATCCAAATTAAAACTGTCCACANCTCAGCCTCCTGCCCCAGTGGTGCAAGGAGACCAGGAAGGTGGGTTATGGTCAATTCATCACCCACGCCTTCTCCTGCTCCTCAGGAGAAGAGCNCCCACCTACCCTTCCTTGCAGCTCAGCCTCCTGCCCCAGTGGTGCCCCAGCCTTGGCCAACAGCATGTCCATCTTTGGAGCCACCAGGGATCGGCTCTGCCAGACATGGTAAAAGCTTCCAGCAGCTTCTCAGAGAAGCCACCCCTGTAGTTCCCCCACCACCAAAACCAGGCCATGCAAACCCAATACACCAGTGAAAGGCAACAAGGCTTATGAAAGGACCAGAAGACATGTCTTATGAGAAATGGCTGGGAGCTAGGGTTGTTCTGGTTGTCTCCAGAAGAGGAGGCTCAGGGGTGACACCATCACCCTCTACAACTCCCTGGAAGGAGGATGTAGTGAGGTGGGGGTCAGCCTCTGCTGCCATGCCTGCAGTGAGACAGCAGGAGGAAATGTCCATAGGCCATTGGCCGTAACAGGTGAGATTCAAATTAGACATTAAAAAATAATTTTTTTACTGTCAGGGTGGTCAGGCACTGGAATAGGTTTCCCTGGGAAGTGGTGAAGTACCTATCCCTGGAGGTGCTTGAGCCATCTGGATCTGGCACTTGTGATGTGTTTTAGGGGTTACAGTGGCAGTGCTAGGTGGATGGCTGTAAGGCTGGCCTTGAAGGTCTCTTCCAACCTTGGTAATTCTATGAGTCTGTGTAGCAAAGTGTATACTATCATTGAACACACACCTTCTAGGCCCTCCAGTGACCCACTTGTTTTGCTGGTTACCCTTTTTTTTTTTGTCCGTTCTAAGATTTGAGCTGTATGAGCTTAGACAGTGAATGATCCCAAGCAGATACACAGAGAAGGAAATATAAGCTACACTGTGACTGGATACCATGTGCCCACAAAGCCACTCCATCACTACCTTTCTCAATAGGATGAGGAGGGGAGAAAATAAGATGGAAAAAAAAATGAAATCTCAATCCTGGGATAGGTTCATGCAAACCAGTAAATTATAGGCATTTAGGATAAGATACTTAGCAAGGTATAGTGTGGTTTTTCCTTTTCAAATGTCGACTCATCTAAACTGAAGAATGAGACTTTATTTCTAAGCTCCTTAATCACTTTATAAATAGCTTGAGTTAAAGCCATGAAAATGTATCGTAGTATTCAGAATTAAAGCCTGTTGGTAAACACAGCCTATGAATTTAATATATAATTAATAAACTGTCAGACACAAACTTTAGATTTTTATTTTAACTACCAGAGAGATAATAAATCATTCTGAAATAATGTTGACATTCCTGTGTTCAACCAGTACATTCTGCTGTATATAATGCCTTCTGAACTGGGTATTTTCTGTAGTATGTGCAGGACTTCTTATGGCAGTAAGTGCTGGACTGTGTACTGTGGAGAAGCCAGAAACTTTGCTATGCAGGAATTTTTGCCTTTTTCTTGCACTCAGGCATTACAAGGATTTCTGAAGAGCGGGTAGCCAGAGCAGCCCCAGAAAATCAAAACATTTTCCCTTTAATGAAATAAACCAAATAGAGTAAAGTAGCATTTGTGGCCGTAAGGAGACCCAGATCTCAGGTATATTACTGATTTAAATACAAAATCTTGGGGATGTGCCAAGCTATTAGTATAATTAATTAGTTTTCCCTCTAATTTTTGGTGTTCTTTACCTTTATCCATAGATCATCCATCAGGATAATGATTGTTATTCAGGTGCAATTTTTTTTATTAGTATAATATAAATGGAATTCTCTCAGATGTAGATGAATGTTCTGAACGGTATCTTTAGGAGTTTTTCCAAGTGTGATTCATGTTAGACACACTTAAGGGTTCCTGCATTTTTCAGTGTTCCTATAAGTCCTAATTACATAGCAAAGATGAAAAACATGCACACATACATCCTCCATACTCATTGTATTTCTAAGTACTTGGTATCACAGTTATTACTATGAAATAATTTTATATGCTTGAATTTTCCTATTTTCCAGTTACAAAACTCTGCAGGGTTCATTAAGATGCAAGTTATGGAATAATGTTCATTTATTGCTCCTATTTGTCCACAAGAGAAAGAATTATGTTCTCACAAAATTATTTTGGATAACTGGGTAGAAGTTTTGCAGAAATTTGCAGTGCTTGGGTGAAAGACTTGAAAAGTGAACATTAGTAGTAGAAACAATTGAAAGGTATGTGGAAGCTTTAGTCATTTAAAAAGTGATTCAGCTTTCCATTCTTCAGGGGAAGGGAGTCAAACTCTATGCCTACTTTCCAAGCAGAAACTGAAATTCTGGTCACCTGCTGGCAGGTATAAAGCTCATGGTGATGATCACAATATGAAACCCAGATTTTGTTTCTTCTTTGTTAAATTGGCAGATGTGTTGGTGTATATGTCTGACCTGACTCTAGTTTTGTTTGAGCTGCTTTGGGGTCTAATGTTTGGGTCGACATTATAGAACTATATAGAATTTCAAGTTTTCAAGCATAGATTTCAAATGTACCTTGAAACAACCCAAAATTCCAAGGCGATACAACAGTTACATTTTCCTGGAAACAAATGGGACGTAACAGTGGAGACCCATGCACAACTTCAGACTCTTTTTTCACTCCTTCACTTGGATTGTTTACATATAAGGATAGTTTTCTTTAAGTAACTGGATTTTCCTGAATATCTTATGCTAATACTGTACATTGTACTCCAATGTATAGTAGCATTAGTTATATGAAATCTTGTAATTTGTTGTGAAGTATGCTTGACATGTTGGTTTTGAAAGTCTTCTAATGCCTTTGTTTTATATCTAGATTTTAATTTTTGACTAAAACATACCTTGTCTATATTTGTTCTGTGCCACTCTAGCTACATTTCATGTTTTTACTAATACTTCCCTTTAAGTACAGTGCTTGACATCAAAGTAGAAATGTGATAAGGAAGAAGGTCATACATGACAAAGGTATGTAAAGTTGTAAGACTATTCTCAGAACACTGTACGAACTCACACTGGTGCATGGGGATTTTGCCTTGCATAGTTTGCCTTTATTTACAAGCACCAATTTTGACTTTTTCTCCTTACTGCTAAAGTTACTTACACTAATTTTCTTACATGAACTTCAATTCCATAGATGGAAAACTTGGTTTAGATTTCATCTTTTTCCTTTCTTCCAACCCCAAAATCATCTCACAGGATGACATCATCAAAGTGGTCATTCTGACATATTTCCCAGTCACACCTTCTCAGCAGTCCAAATACATTTGAAAGCACTAGATCATAATCTCGTTGTCCTACAACTCTTGACAACCTTTAAAAATGCACTGTGATAGGCATCTTTTCCATGGACATGCAAGCATAGGCATATCAGTCACCTAATGCCCTTATTTTTTCTGTTACTCATTCCTGAACTACAGCTCTTGATTCATATGAAACCCCGTATCTTGTACATAGACTTCTTGACTTTTTGCTGCCAGATATTGCATAAATAAATACTGATACAGAGAAAGATTAATCAGTTCACCAAGGATAGTGTTGTTCATCTTCCCTAGGCATGTTCAGGAAAATCTCCCACTGGTTTCAGTTGCTGGAAAATGGAAAGTTAAAATCATTATTAAAATTAGATTCTTTATGAAAAATGTAATGAAAGTGATATTGTCTGGGTTTTTATTGTTCCTTGATGTGCTTTTATTTCAGATCCCAACTCTAGAAACTCTGATAGGCTTGGAAGTAGAGTCTAGCTGATCAGGTCTTATGACTGACATTTAATTAACAGATTTGTCGATATGGATTTCAGAGTACATTTCTGCATTCTGTTCCCTACACAGAAAGCTTGCTAAAGGTGCCAACAAATTAACAGACCCATAGGAACACTTGATTTTACTGACACGAATGAGGCCCAGGCAGCAGATTTAAACACTTTAACAGGCCAGACATTTACTTGATTCTTGACTCTCATGTAGGGCTGTTTCAAAATAGATGAGCACAGCACAGTACCCTAAGTGGAGCAGGCCAAGTTGCTGCTGTTAGAAAAGAGAAACATTAGAGGATTTTGGTTTTCAGGACATTTAATTTCTGTATGTTGTCCTTGTGGCTAAAGTCACACTGGATTGTATTTTTTTATTTGGTAAGAAAAAATATATATGTGTAGAGTCTGTAACATTCACTTTCCAGGCTAGTAGGAGGTGCAGGCAGTCACAAATTCTTTAGCTTTTAGGCTAAGCCTATACAATTCTGAACTATGGAAACTACAGCTGCATTTATTTAGTCTTTAAAGCCTATGGGACAAATCTAGCCTGGGAGAAGCATCAGCTGAATTTTCTCCCTTTCACAGAAAGCACATTATGGCATCTAAATGCTATAACTTTCACTTGGAGCCAAACCTTAACACCTATATCTTTGTGAAAGGATGGGTTGGTAGGCATCTTCCATGAATGAATTTTCTTCAATACAAGGCAATTTCCTGAAGTGTCATCTGCTTTGTGTATTTTGGGTTTCCATACTTTTCAAAATTATGTCTGTAATTTGCTCATTTAGCTCAGCCCTCATCCTTTATTTCTGTGTCGTCTACCAACTGTCTTTGGAACAGGCATCTTTGTCTCTGCATTGACAAAAAAAATGTCCTCAAGTGAGGCACGTGCTTTCAAAGGGAAGTTAAGTACGTCACCTAGTTTGAAATGTGAAAGCCATGTTGTGCTAATTCTTCACCGTTATTATGTTAAGATGTAGCATCTGGGGCATAAGAAAAAGTCAGCAGAGATGCTGCAATAGCGTCAGAACAACTCAATCCTTGTTCTCTCGCTCTGCCTGGCAAATTTGTATAAAGTAGAGGTTTAAATAGGGAAAACTTTAAATTGTGGAACTCTTGAAGTGATACATTGTATTTGTCTTGAAAGCTTTTGCATGTACAGGCAATTGGAAATGACTCCCTCAAACATGAGAACAACTTTAATAACTGTCAAGTGTCAGTGAAGTAGACATATAAACAGAAGAAATGTCACAGTTCATCAGCTTTTCCTTACTTCTGCAATTCGCCTCCCTTTGCTTAGTGACCTAGGCATATATAAAGACTCTGTGCGTCAGTTCTGCACTTTATCTGCTGCAGAAAAATGTTGGTACATCTGCTTTGCACCTTTCCTTCTGTACATCTCCTGCCTAGCATTCAAACTGGATTTTCATTTTAAAACTTAAGAATAATCTGTCCTTGAGAAATGATTATGGTAAAAAAAAAAAAAAGATGCCTTGGTATTTCAGATTTATTCTCCTTCAGCAGTTTCTGTAGTGAGTCTGCTCACTGCACATCCAAACCCAAAAGCTTTTTAGCTGTTGTGCAGGCAAACTCAATTTGGTACCTGAAAGTAATGCCAGGGGCTTGATTACCCGTCTCCACCAATTTTATCAATAGAAAATGTGATTTTTAGTGACAGTTTAACACTGTAACACTAGAGAGAGATCAGAGGCACACTTGCATTTCAAACATCTCAGAAAAACAGGAAAGTAAGTGACACCAGAAATAGAGGCCATACATACCCAGTCTAGATTTATGGGGACGATGGATTAATTTGCTTCATACGACAGCAAGGATTGCACAATTGTACTTTTAGCACAAGAAAATTACAAGAGGGGGTTGATTCAAAGTTATGTGTCAAGAATAGAGTTCAACTTAAAAACAAAGGCAGTAGAAATATAACTGCATTATTTTAATCAGTAAGTAAACTGAGCAAGTTAATTTTTTGGGTACTTAACCTTCTACAACATTCTGATTTGTTTTCATTGGATGTTTTACTCCACCCTTTGAGAAACAGTCAGCAGCAGGATTTCCCTAAGGATCTGCACTGGGAGAGAGAAAAGAGTTAATGCCATGTTTTCTGAAGATCAGAAGATAGAACATATTTCTGGTGTGTGTTTAGTGCTTATTTCCATTAAAAGGAATAAAAAGAAAATTTCAGCTATTCTGCAGAAGACACTGATGGTCTCCCACTGCTATTCCAGCAGAGTCTGAACTCCTGGCTCAGCATTTTAGACTCCTGGAGAGCCCATTTGTTTCAATTCCAATTTCTGACAGTCTATTGTTGAGGTGATATTTATCCCTCTTCTTCTAACAGTGAAGAAAAGGAAGAGTTTCATCAGCAAATTAAGCAAATATAAATTTTCTTACTATATAGTGTGAACACTGAACATCTATAAATCATGAAGGAGCTAGTTTGTTAGGGACTAGGGAGGGGATAATCTCCTTCAAAAACAAGGGAGGACAGGTCCTAAGAGAAATATAATATTGCTTGTTTTTAAAACATGACAAGCTCTTTTGGTGCTTCAGAGTTGTAGAAAGACCTGAAAATGAGTTGCAATTATTTTTCATATGATTCCTATTGCGGGGCTGTGGACTTTTTGTATTCTTTCTCTTCATAAATACTATTCAATAGCCCAGTCTAGACAAGAAAGAAGACAGGCTCTCTCAGAATTCAAAGGTTTAATCCTTAGAGTCTAAGATAGTCACATTTTAATTTTCTTGTTCTGTTCGTCGATCAGATATTGTGAGGAAATGTCTTATAACTGTACGAGAATAACTCATTATTTTAAATAGTCTTACCTATGGGTCAGGAGGAAGGTGGTAGAAAATGAAGGGGTGTATTCACTTATTTGAAGACAGTTTTAAGTAATCACTGAAATATGAGGGAAGATGACATTGTATAAAATAAAAATTCAAATCTGAGGTACAAGATAGACCAATGTTATGCAATTCTTTTCAGAATTAAAATAAATTCAATTTTTCTAGTGTAATAAAAATTACATGTATCTCCATGCTTATCTTTATGGGCCCCTATTTTTTTCAACCTACGGAAGAGACCATTAGCTTAAGAAGGAGTTTGAGGGTGGCCAGGTTTGGTTAGAATTTCTTCTAACCAAAATTCAATATATTTTGGGTTGGAAATAAATTTCCTCAGAAAAAATAATAAAAAGAAGAAATATTGTGTTGGGCAATGCAAGTTATGTAGAACTTGGGAAGGAACTGTTGAGACTTCCTGATGCCAAGCACTCTAACGAAGGAGCGGCCTTTAAATTAAAGCAAAATCTGTTTCATTTCTATATCATCAGGGTAAGTATTAGGTAATTTTTGACATAAAGAATGCTTAAAAGTACTGGTTCAGACAGAACAGATTTATGCAATGAATATATATGTTAGCTGTTCACCTACTTAGTATGTATTTTCCAAGGTGGATCCTTGTTTTTTTGTTAATACATGACTTTCAAAATTGCACTTCATTTTGTGCCTAGAAACAATTATTCCAATCTGTTGGAGGCTTATATTTTCACTCTGCACTTTAGTTTGTCTGTCTTTGAAAAAGCTGTATTTTCCCAGCTGGAATTCTTCTATTTGCTGCTCTCTGAAGTTTCAACACCATTCCCTCAAAGCAGTTCCAGCAAATCTTCCCTACTTCCAAAGATGTGTTTTGGATTATTCTTCTAAAAAAAACATCACAAAGGTCACACAAATAAAACACTCTGTAACCCATAATGGTGCATCTCTTATTTCAAAGTGGGCAATTAAACCACTGTTTTAAACAAAGTCAATGAAAAGTCACATTTCTCTTGAAAGTCTGGGAAGCTGTGTAAGTAGTGGCAAGAATCATGTGAAATTGTATGGAGGAGCTTTTTCTACATAATTTTGGAAAAAAATTTGATTTACTAAGTTCTAATTTTTAACTTTGAAAGATAGAAAGAAAACAATTCCTTCAAAATGAAACTTGAAAAGCCAGGAATAAGATTTTTCTCCTTGTAAAGTTTTTCAGCCTTCAGCTGAAGAACCCATTCTCTTTAGCAACACCTTTAGGTACATTAAGAAATCAGGAAGTCTGAAATATGCTTAGATGTATTATTAACATGTCTGTTTATTTCCCAGAAATTGTTTAACTGTTATGGGTTATTGCCTCAATTTCATTTCATAGTAAAAGCATCTCTTGTGGATATGAAGCTGAACATTCTCACATCTTATTAATTTCAGCTAGAACATTGTGTATAGGTACTAAATTATTTCCTTCCTTCTCTTCCCCACGTTGTACTTTCCCTAGAGAAATCCACTCTATGGGGCATTTAAACAACGAGGAAGGTACAGAGGTAGCCCCAAGAGTATTATGTTGCAGATTGTCTGAGTATGATTAGATTGGGGTGACCTCTGGGCATGAAAAAAACATGCTGATGTTTTAAATATGACAACAAGGTGCTTTAAAAAGTGCTTACTTCATGTTGCCTTGCTGTTACACAGTTGCCTCTGTAGAGCAGCCTGAGAGCACATCAGGCCAGGTTTTGAATTTTATTCAGTTGGGATGAAATTTTCTGTGTTGGTCTCATACCATTTCAAATTAATTTTGGGAAGTAATGTAGTTTATTGCTTTTTATTAAAACATCCTGTTGAAGGCAAGTGAAGCTTGCTTAACCGCTCTTGGAAGATTGTTCTCCTCCTTGCATTGCTGAAACTCTTCATTCTCTTCTGAGGTCCTCAGAAGTTTTTAATTACAATACTACACTGACCTTACAAGGTGAAAATGAAAATTCACTCTTCTACTCTCAAAAACTCTAAAGTCTGCACATAATCCCCACAACAGCAAAATTTTATAAAATGTGGCATCAATAAGTAAACATGTCAAGTTATGCTGCTGCTTAATTTTGAAGAAATAGGATAAATCTTGTCACAATTACTCTCCTTTTATGCTGAAAAGAGAAGGGAGAAATCAGGTTTGACTGCAATAGACCAATCTATTCCCATTACGGAGAACTTCTTGCCAAATAGATGGTCCATTCGCAGTAATTATATCTCTAGAATATGTTTTAAGATTATCTGAATGATCCCATACTACAAAATCTGCTGTTGTCAGAAGAGAACAACAGGTCCATGCTGGATCTATGGACCAGGGACCTTCCTGTGCTCACACTTAACCTCAGATCACCAAATATGGATATAAATTTCATTCAACCTGGGTAACTGAAAAGGCAAATTTTAATAGATTCTTAATGGTCCTCACCAAGAGGGAAAGCAGGAGGTGGTTCTCTGATAGCCAGCACTAGAGGAATGAAACAGCATTCTGCTCTGATTTTTCTGTGTAATGATTTAGTGTTTGACACGAAAATGTCATAGAATATAATTTTGTAGGTAATTTTGGAGAAAAATGTTCAGCATTTTCAGTCTCTACATTGCTCTGTCTCTGTGTTCTGTAGTAATAGACGTTTAAGAAGTGCCTGAACACATTTAAATGTTTCATGAGATGCTGCCTTATGACCCAGTGCTGTACGTGCTGTCATCATTCTCCGTGGCATTGTGTGTGTCTAAGGAAACCATCATACAGAATTAGTTGCTTTTCCTCATCCTTATTCCTCCGGTAACCTGGAGCTCACAAGTTTGAATCAAATACAACAGGGCAGAGGCCTCAAAGATTGGAATTTCTACAGGTTTTGTTGAAGTCAATGGTTAGTAGAGGGAAGAGTCCCAGACCGATGTTCCATGGAGGCAAAGATGATGTCTGAGCCTTGTGGACCCCAGCTTTGGCAGTCACAGCATCTGTTCAGGTAAAGTGAGATACACAACTTGAAATCTTCAGACCTATCAGAGGAATACAGAACACATGGAAAGGGAAGAGAAAGGAGAACAAGTACCGGAAGGGCTGTTGTTGCAGCAGGTTTTAGGTGAGAGATGGATTTCCTACAGTAAGTGAAGCAAGCAAGGCATCAAATGGAAATCTAGCTAAAGAACTTTTACTGTGTTTTCTCTCTGTCCACTATATTTCTCTTCTATTTTGTACTTTACATTTTTAAGAGAGTGAAAGTGTATAAAATAAAAATTTACCACCCTGAAGTTTTAAAAAAGGGTTTGGAATAATTATTTGCATAGAAGAAAGAAGAATTGCTTCAGCTGCTTTTATTGTGGTCTAGTTTTATCTGTATGCATTCAAGTTTCTCTTCATTTCCCTTCCCATCCAGCCCCCAAAGTACAGAAAATGCTTTCTGATATTTTGTTTTTAGCCCTACATCTTCACTTGTGAGTCTATCTCATGAGAACTAGCTAAAAACTACGAAAACCTGAAACCAGTTAGCAGATACATTGTATCAAATAGATAACTCACTTCTGGGATTGGCATGGCATCACACTGAGTATATTGCTGGTGGCATGAGGGAAAGTCTGTCCCTTATGGGAAGAGAAAACCATTTAGTTTTCTAGACCTCAGTAATGGCAAGCTAGCACTATCTATTTTATGAATTATTTTATGGGAATAACCCATGTGATGTGATTTCTCTCTGGACCTACGCACTAGGGGGGAAGCAGAAGCATTTTTTCATGTAGATATTTTTATTTCACCTAGATATTTTATCCTGTGCCTTTGAACCTTCTCAGAAATACAAAATAGATTTACATGCAACTGTTCTTCTGAAGTTGTTCACCATCTGGGTTTGACTTGCACACCCAGAAATAGTGGGACACAAGCTCCTGAAACCATGCAGTCAACTTATGTGTTTTACACAAATGTGCATGTGACGTTCTCTTAGCTAGGAAGTTAAAGTATTTAAATATTTCTATAGAAATTGATTACTGAAATTTTTTTAGACTAATGAGAGGAGGATTTGTGCCTCTTGGCACACAAATCATCCAGTAGAAGGTTGCTCATACATCAGTGAGTGAGGTCTTGTCCTCTGTAAGATAACTCTTAACATTTGGTTCCCTGTGATGTAAAGCAAATCTCCTGGACTATCTGGACACCCTTCCAGCCCCTAAGAACATCAGTATGCCATCATGATAATGTGCTGGCAATGGGTCTTACAGACTGTTCCTAAGCCAGGATCCTAGTCAGATCCTACCCTGCTGAAGTAGCTCTGCTGATCACCTGTCCACTTTCAGGTCTGCTATTCACAGCTGCGCCTCATTTGCATAATTAATATCAAGCCAGAGCTGCCTTTTTCCAAAACGGTTAAATGTTCCACACAAAGAAGCTATGTAGAAAGCCAAAACAATATAAACTCAGCCTACTCTAATTATCTATTTAGACATATGCAGGTTTGGAGCATTCCACATGGAAAATACTTCTGAAGATGGAGAAACTTTGTTCTTCTTCCCACTGTACAATAAACCAGGTCAATGCGGAGTAATGCCATTCTTGTTTGGATGGTAGCCAAAAGATCTGTATGCAAGGAATAGAATATTGAACAATGATTTGTCTTAATGAAACCTACGATAATTTTAGGCACCTAGATATTGAAATTCTTTTTGGACTCCTCTCAAGCTCATCAGTCTTCAATGTCTGCACTTCGTTTTCTTTTCATTTGATGCCTACTGCATTAAAAACTGAAAAACAAGAATTCCTTTTAAATATAACCATTTTCAAAGAGAAAATTTATTCTGACAGCAGTTACGAATTATTGTCATATCCATGGGTTGTTAAAAATGAGCAACTTTCTGAGTCGCTGTTCATCAAGCAATCATTTCTTTTATCTATTCATGTAGAGTTTCACTGTTTGAAAATTTAGGGGGGGAGGTTATGTCGTATTATCTTTGTTACGACTAGCTTACATGCTTGGCAACTTCCCTATCAATTCAAGATGAATTTGATTTTTTTTATTTTTATTTTTTTTTGCATTTGTAGGAAAACCAAAACAAAACATGAGAACGAAATCATTGGTTTGACCCAAAATTTAGAATGTAACTCTTTAGCAGAGAGAGATGGCAAAAAACCCTAAAAATTGAAAATGCTATGATGTATGAATGCAATCTTTTACTAGTATCTGTGTCTGTGTTTTGTGCAAGTGGTGTTAACAGGAGCGAGTGAAAACTCATTTCTCTTGTAGGAGAATATTCTCAATAGTAATGAGAAAATTTCATGTCATTTTCTGGTTTTATGCTTAACTCATGATGCAGGATGAAGTGAAGTTAGTATTAGCTATCATTCCATAGAAAAGATTTGATGAAGTATAAACCAAAATACACAGACAACTGTATGTGCAGATATTTGGACTAGCAGATAAAACTGCTGATTTCTTGAGAATTCTGCTTGTGGGCCTGTATGTGCAGATTGATTGCATTATTTCAGACTTGGCTAAGGATTTGTAATGAGCTGTTACATGGGAAGGAAATTCACTGTACATAATACACTATCTTGAGAAGTAAAACAGCACATGCAAGACATTTCCACAATTTGCAAAAAAAAATTTCTTGAGAGGAGCCTAATTTCTAATGAAGCACATAGGTTGTAATAGTAGCTACTGCTGCATTCCAGTGACAAGGTATGAATACCTTGTCAACTTCATGACAATGAGGTCACTTACATGTGACAGGGTAGGAGTCAGATTCCCCCACACAGCACATCATCCGGAACAGGAAATGTCTCTACATCATACTAACAAACTTTTACGAGCCCTGTAGTTTTCATATCAAACAAAGGACGATGGCAGTGGCATGTGGTAAGGCTCTGGTTGCCAGGTTACTCTTGCGAAAAATGTAGTGCAGGAAGAGTAGAATTTCAATGCAGAAAAAGTCAGAAAAAATGAAGCAAATGTGAGACTTTAAGAACAGATACACAAAGTCAAATTGAAAGTCCCCTGTCCCATCACTCCAATCCTAATGATAAGCAAAAATAATTTTTCAAGGGGAATATAGATTCTGAGAAATTATATACAATGCTTCCCTGAAATATTTGCCCAGCCTCCAAGAAGCTGCAATGTAGGAAGACTTTGAGTCGGAGATACTCGTTATTTTTTTAGCAACCCATCGTGCCATCGTGATTTCCTTTTCAGTAACCTTTTCAGTCCTGCTTTGGAGCTGGGTAAACCTATGATCAGCCATAACATCTGGTGAGAAGGCTTTCATGGCTTGGGTTGTTTTCCTTTTCTGGAAACAACCATTTCCTTTGTTTGTTTTGTACCTGTTAAGTACAAATTGTGTATATTGGCTCATAGTTAGGCTTTATGAAGTTACATCAGGATTTTGACTAGATGAGTATACAGAGTTTTCAGAAAATAAGAGATATTTATTATTACCTTATGTTATGCATTAAAACAATTCACTCATTAAAAATCATATATGATGTGGAAATATTTGCCGTTATCAACACTATCTTCCAAATCCCCTCTATCCCATGTTTTGCAAACTTTGTTAATTTGAGAAGTCAAATGAAGGACTTGAAGCAAAATTGTTTGTTTGCAGCATGCTGCTCTAAACAAAATCATTGTTCTGTACCTATAAGAGACATAATTATTTTTTTCTCTGCAGAATACTTAGAAAAACTACAAAGGCAAGCTGAAAAATCTTCCTGATCACAATAATTCAAACCCAAAAGAGCTACATAACCTGGCAGTTTTCTTTGATACAAAATAACTTAAATTTAATTGGTTTGTTTGCTACTGCTGCAGATTAAAAAAGATGTTTCAAATGTTAAGACATTGCCCCATAAGATGAATCCTTGATGAGACAAATTTGCTGTCTTCCTGTAGAGTCAGATAGGGTAGATGCAGAGAGATGAAATACATGTAAAGCTAAACTCTGGGTAAGAAGCAAGACGTTACTGTTTTCCATCAAGGAACCTTAATTGCTATCCTCCTTTTTATTGTTCTTTCAGTCATTCTTGATAAATATCCAGACTTCTTGATGATTCTTGTTGGTTTATCATCTTCATTTGCTTGCCTCAGCTTTCTCTTACTCCTGCATCAGTGGTTGGCCACTGGCTGCAAAAGGGGCATGACCAAGGTATTTCGTAACTGATCATTTAGAATGATTAAAAACATTTCCCAAGATGAGTAAGTGGAAAGATGAATGACCTCCCACCAGTCACATAAAACACATTGTTTTATTAAATTTACTCAATTCAATAACTAACTTAAATGAGTAAACTTCCAAACCCAACCTCCGTGCTGCTCCCATCTTTGTCTGAGATTGAACATGCAGCTCCTCACTGCTTATCTTTTGGCTTTCACAGCGCTGTTGTTCAGATGGTCGAAAAAAAAGAGGTACAACTAGAATTACCTAGCTTTTTCGTGTTTCCAGTCACACTGTGTCAAATTTATATGAAATAGTAGTGTATCATCAAAATATTTATTTGCAGATTAAGTATTTTAATAAAATTCAGTAATAAGTAATACAGCAAATTACAAGTTCTAGCATAAGGACATTATAAAATAAGAAAATACTTTAAATCTATTGGAACATAATGCAGAGTTATATGCTAAAGTCAAAGCTTAAGTCTTGTTCATTTTTTTAAGGTATTGTAGAGATCCAGACAGACAGTATATTGTAGAAGAGCCCCACACAGAATGCCAGTTCATTTCAAGAACTGCATGGTTTCTCCAGTCTTTGAGGGATCATTCAAAGACAAAAAAGAGGAGATGAAATCTATGTTGAAATTGTGCTTTTATAAAATGCCATGATAAACTTCCTTTGAAAATATATATAACATTAATATTTTTTTAGTTTGAGTCCCCACTGATTAAAAAAATGAACCTCAGCAATATCATCCTTGTTCTGTAAACTTTAGAGTCTCCTTAATTAAAAACTCCTCATTAAATTCACTGTCTAAACCTATTTGTCAATGAACTGGTTTTGCTTGTTTGTCAAAATTCCAGTCTCACGAATCTGTATCATTTTCTGCTAAGTAAGGACTATTCAGGTTTGTGCTTTTAATGATGGCTATACTGAGATAACTTCCTGTGAAGTTTTCCAAATGTCAGAATTAATTTCTCTTATCAATATATAAAATAAATCTAAATAATTAGATTTTAGATTTATACAAATCTAAAAGTAATTAAGATATAGTGAAGATTTCTTTTTCACCACTCTAAGAAATCTCATGTAGAAAACAACTTCTTCTGCTGATCTATTGCTTCCCAGCAGAGAATAATGGGATATATATATAGGATAGCCAGCAGTGAGGTCATTTATCAGAGGAGAAAAATCTTTGTTTAGGTAGCAATGCTGAGCTTTGTCTACAATGAAAAGCTTAACCAGTGCTGACAACGTTTGTGAGAAGTGTATGTAATAGAAATGGTGCTAAAAATAGTTCAGCGGCAAGAAAAGATGGGGTAAAACACACTGCACACGTATCTAAAATTCTTTCTCAATTTCCAAAGCAAGTAAGTTTTGGTTCACATACTCACTATATGAAGATGTGGTCCACATGAGGAAGACTTTTTGAAGACTTACGGCTATTTTAAAAATAGTGTATAAAATTTTGCAAATAAATATTCTTACTGCTTTCTTGATCACTAAGTAAGGTTAATGAAAAATTATATTCTGCCTATTGTTTGAAAAAGAATGAGAGACAAACCTTCCTTTTATCTGTTTTATTTTACAAATTCAGAGTGAATTTTCTCGCAAAATAATCTTTTACAGAAGTTTTTTTAAAACAGTAGACTGATTCTTTGCTGTTACATTTGCTCTTCGACTGGTCTTTCACAGTTGAAAATTTCTGAAGAAAGAAATCTATCCTATGTCATTGGTATTTACTCTCTTTTTTTCTGAAAATGAAAAGCACTTTAGACATTGAAGAAGTAATACTGTAATATTTTCCCTAATATTCACTGAAAAAAAAAAAGATTTGACAGGTATGTAAGTGCAAGGAGTTTGATGCATTTACATCTTGCTTACATTCACTCTTAGGAAAAACAAAACCCACACAAAACCCAACCCAATCCAACCTAACCCAACCTAACCCAGACCACACCAAACCAAACCAAAACGAAAAAACCATGGTCAAATACACTAAAAATCTGGGCTGAATAAGGCTGAATACCCCAAAGCTGAAGGGCACAGCTGTGATGCATGGACTCTCACCTGTATTGCTGTCTCTGATGGAATATACTACACTGGCACAGCAGGCTTGAGAAGGCAAGTCTTGCAGCCTTAACCCCTGATTGTACAGACTGTATAGCCTGTGTCATCTTCTGCATGTGAAAGGGATGCAAGTGAAAACTTTGCTACTCCTGACACTAAGATTCGAATCCATTTAACAATCATTTTTACTCAAATCACTGTTTCTAAACAAAATTGTTTGCTGCTGGCCAGAAACTTGCATTTTTGCCTATCAATCTGGTACATCCCTGAAATACTTGTGCAGCTGAGTATGTACAATTCTTTTCTAACATTGGATCTTAATCTGCCATTGTTCATTTTGAAAACTGAATTCACTGACAACAATTTTGTAAAGTAATGACTCATGTATTATTTAGAATTCGAATGGTAAAAATCTGGTCCTGCATGTAATGTATGCTATATTAAAGTGCTTCTAAAAAAATTTTATCATTTTCCTGTAATTCTAAGTAGAGGTCTGCTTGCTTGCTTTTTGCAATTCAGCTTGTTTGTTAGACTTCCTGTGAGTTCATTCATTTTCAGTAATGCTGCCAACATCACATTAACCAGTTCTGGGGTTAATTTTTTTTTTTTTTTTTTTTTTTTTTTTTTTTTTTTTTTTTTAACTATTCGAGCCCTAATAATAAAATAAGTTCTGTATGGTTATGTATGCCAGGTTTGGAACAAAGATCAAGTACTTTATCCACCAGTACTTCAGAAGAATTTTGCTTTATAGAGACTTTCCTTTCTCCTCTCTCAGCATTTTGAAGTCATTAGATTTAAGACTCCTTTGAGAATCAATGGTGCAGTCTGGAGAGAGAAAAGGAATGTGAAAGCAGCAGGGGGAACACTTCTCTTTTGCAGAGGGGTGAGACCATGGCATTGGTTAGTCTGGCGCTAAGAGCTTACTGATGTAGAAGTGATGTTAGAGGCGTGAGATGCCAATCATAAAGTGAGCGAACTTCAGAAGAATACAGAACAGATAACAGGCAAAAACAGCCTTTTAAGAGGGTGACTGCACAGTGATCAGAATCACAGCTGAGAATACAGGGAGAGCTTCCTAAATGAGGGATGATGTTTGACTGCTTAGCAAAGGCCTGAGGCAGCCAGCCCCAGGTGCCTAATGGAAACATTTTCTCTATGTACAGTTATGCCTTTCCCAGTGTTTTCAACAGAAGTCTGCTGTGCCTTTCAACCCATGAAACAAAAGTTTTTCATTTATTGATGATTTTCCTTGGCTTTCCATCCTTGCAGTAGTGCATTTAACAGGAGCGAGTATATGTCTTGACTGTAAAATGAAAGAAATAAAAGTCCTGTAGTTTTGAAATTCACTATTCAGTCAATAATTGATAAATTGACTGGTCAATATTTTCATCACATAAAAGGAAGATGACCAGTTAAAAAAGTAGCAAGTTAGAAAAGGAATCCAATTTCAATTGGTTCAGTCCAGTCAGCTAGTTGAAAGGGACTTTTCCTCTACCTTAAAAAGATGGGGAAGCTGTCTCAGTTCTTCCAAGGGAAAGCAAAGGAATTAAATATTTTCAAGTAGGAGGACATGTTCTAGAAAAGAGAAAAACGGTATAATGGCTGAAAGTTGAAATTAGAAGTCTAAATTTTGTTCCCAACCTGAAGTTAAGAGGAAGAAAAACTCTATTGTTTTCCATATCTGAATTTTAAGAAATAAAGATTTGGGGGTTGGAACAAAATGGGAAGCAAACCACTAAGAAGTTGGGGTAAATCACAGTCTATCTCCATTCACCACCACTCTATTTCTGTACATAATGCCTTTTTTATTTAAAATTCAGCTAGGTAATGTTAAGAATTATTTCTGCTTTTATTCTCCAATTGCATTTAGCAGTGAGTAATGCAGCAGACTTGCCATCATCAAAATACTGTTGCATGTTCATGATACACATTCATGTTGTTGGAAGGGGATGAGAATTTAGTAGACGTTAATAAGAAGCGCACATTTACTTGGGTTCCCCAATTATTCTTTCACTTTATTTGCCAGAAACATTACCATGGTCTGTAATGTTTGTATTAAATACAAATTTCACTTTCCACTTCATCTTGCTTATATATAATGTGTTTTTAGGACAGCATATTTATATTAAGGGAGTGAGGAATCATTAAGTAGAACAGGAAAAGCCATGTATTGATTTGTCTTCATTTTGTATGGACTTCATAAACTAAATTAAAGTTCTTCAGTTTCGAGGTTTGGAGATTTTTATCTTATTTCTAGTATATTGATCAAACAGTTCATTTATTTATTTTATTCTGCTTGAAAAATAAACATCACTGCCTTTGGTCCCTGTCTATATTCTACTTGTACCTCTTAGACTAAGTGCCTAATGGATGTGAGATGCTATTGCGGGAAAGCTTGGGACTATAACAGCAGGTACTCAGCTGCTTATGACCAACATGCAGTGCCTCTGAAATTTTCACCCCTTGCATTCTTATACATATGACTCATGCTTAATTTGTGTAGTGTTTTTAAAGTGTTTTTAATTTTAATGAGGAAGAGATAGAAAGTATGTATTTCCTGTCATGCTTCAGGTGGACACGTTATTAAAACCTTATAATCAAGAAATAATTTTTCACATTCATAGAGTGCTTGTCCTACTGCTTAGAACCTTTTTTTAATTAAAAATCTGAGCTCTAGTATATATGCAAATATCATTAGGTTAACAATAATAGCTATGAAAACGTGAAAGACTCATCCACTGTCTCAATAGAGCAAAGAAGGAAAGCAGTGAGATATCTTACACCTTCCTTTGCTTCACAAAGGGAATTGTAATAGACACAGTGTTACATGAGGTTTTCACAAGGTTAGCCCTCCCTTGGTGATTTGCTGTCTGAAAGTGAAGGAAAGTGTAAGGCAGAATTGAGAAACTTTAACTCTTTCTTACTTTTCCACAGGAAAACATTAATATTTTACAGCGGGTAATGTAAATCAGACATGGCACTTCATTAGAAGCAGTTCAGAAGTAAAAAATACAGAATTTTTACTTTTAAAAATGTAGTAAAAATATGGTAAAATAACACAATGCAATATAAGAGTATAACTAATTTCTCCATAATCTGTGCTGTGCTGTGCTTCATATTGGAACCTTTTGTTTCAGTGGTGGAGAGTGGGTAAGAAGTTCTTTCTAATTTCTATGGTTAGAAGGATAAATATGAGAAAGCAAGGTTAAAATGCAAGAGTATTGAGCTTTATACAAAGAATAAAGGAGAAGGTCTCCACAACTTGGACTTTTCTGATGATCAGAAGGTGCTGCACACACACACTCTGGTATCTGCAGATCTTGCTAAGCCACACCACAAAGCAGAATCTCTGCATAATCTTGACAAACCACTAGCTTAAGTAAGCATGGCTTTGTGTTGGTCCAGACAAAAGTTTGTTGGTCAATCATCCTTTATTTATACATATGGTTATTTATTTATATTCCTTTGGTTATACTGGTTAATAGTTTATTCTGCAGAATGTGATTTTACAAAATATATTGTTGTGTACCTGGCCATTGCATACGAAGAATATACTTGACTTGCATGGGTGCCTTGTAACTATGGGGCTTTGGCTTAGGAGGGGAGATAAGTGAAGTCAGTCATAGCTATAGGGCATGCCAATTCTTCTCACTCCAGAGTACGTGCCAGTTGAACCTTTTTGGAATCCACTGCAGCTGCTCTACACACAGGTGCAGAACGTCTGCCTGAAAGCTTTGTGTTTGCCCCTGTCTTGGTTTGAAAGACAGGC